>JAXQGL010000051.1:600000-1004767 GCA_037039815.1 Umbelopsis sp. M5902
CAGCGAAAACTGAGTGAGATAACATTTCCTACAGCAGATTGCATCGTTTCGACTTCTTCCTAACAGGAGGCTCCAATGCAGCCACAATGGCTTCATCAAATACGTTCTTCAGACCTAAGCAGAAGCAATATCAATTAGCATAGTTTCACAATAACTGCTTTACCTTACAGCGTTTATTCAAATACCTCTTTGTGTCAATGCACTACATTCAACGTATTTGACTGCACCAAGCTCTCGTGCCAACCTTTCCCCAGCATCGAAAGTGATGGGTCTCTGTTTTTGTCGATTGAGCTTCTCCAAAACAGTGGGATCATCTCGTAAATCCACTTGTGTTCCTACAATCAAGCAGGGTACACCAGGGCAATGGTGGTGGACCTCTGGAAACCACTTTTCCTTCACGTTTTCAAACGAAGCTGGGGATGTCACACTAAAACAGACAAGGAAAACATCCGTCTGCGGATATGACAACGGGCGTAGACGATCATAATCTTCCTGACCTGTTTATACAATAGAAGCTGGTCAATGTTGTTTGGAATTATCATGAAGTTGACAGCTATATTTACATACCAGCAGTATCAAAAAGTCCCAAAGTATACGGTTCCTCTCCTTTTTCAGATATAGCATATTAGCCAAGCCCATCGACTGCGCTCCTTGCAAAACATAAACTTACCGATCATAACAGTTACGGCATAATTATCAAATACCTACATAAAAAAAGTATTTACATGCTGTGACATTAAAAACGCTGAATATGAGCAAAAGATTTACGGTTGGGACATATTCCGAAGGGAACTTGTTAGTTGTGTAGGAAATGAGCAGACACGTCTATGACATGGAATTGAAAATAAGCAAATTGCAGGAAGAAATACTGGAGCCGGTAATTTCATCATCAATATCGAAGTATACCTTTCCGACAGCACCGTCGCCAACGACAACACACTTTATGGTTTGCATGGTAGAGTGACGCTTGTTATGGTTGGGAGAAAGTGTAAAGATGCGTAATCAGCGACTGAAATGAGATATTTACGAATTTGGGTTCCTTCCTCCCAAACAAACCAGACTCAGATTTTGCGATCGCAGGACTTTCCTAAAAAATTGTCCGTGCTTTCAGCCAAAGCACACTTTACGTATATATATATTTCTCTATGCTACCATCCAGACCCTCTGATAAGTATGCATTTGTTCATATAAATCAGCAATTATTTTATGTTTTGAATCTCTCTTATATTGTTTCATTATTGCATATC
The DNA here is from genome assembly GCA_037039815.1 of Umbelopsis sp. M5902. NCBI lineage: Eukaryota > Fungi > Mucoromycota > Umbelopsidomycetes > Umbelopsidales > Umbelopsidaceae > Umbelopsis > Umbelopsis sp. M5902. The sequence continues at coordinate 601,248 of JAXQGL010000051.1, forward strand.
TCATATGGTAACCCCATTTTTAACTATCATATCTACAACTGCATCTGTAATATGGACGTGATACATTTTGACCTTGTTCTCGGCGGTCTTGGCTAGCATATATCATTATAAAACCAGTGATTTACTTACCGTGCTTGTCTCAGCTCCAACAGAAGTACTCAAATCTTAGTAATGTTGAATCTACTGCTCGAACCTTGATATGAAAGATCAGCCCCATTTTAGCCTTCAAAGGTTTGAACAGGGTCTATACGATAGGCTCTCAGTAGGACCTGGCAAGGGAGAAATTACCATCTCCTTCAAAGAGGGATGGATTTCATTATATGTTTTTCTTCGTTGAACGCGACAAATAAGTGCATTGGTGGATATAGTAGAGCTACTTCGTGATTCAATTGAGCGAGCAGCTGACGCCCTTGATGGAAGAAAAAAGTTATAATGCTTGATTTTGTATTAAATTTATACGATTATCAAATCCACAATTAACTTATGCATGTAACCCTACAACAGTACCTACATAAAAGTCTTATCCCAATACCTATACTTCATAGCGGATTTGTTTTTTGGTATGCAAGTAAAGGTACAGAACTGAAAAGTTAAATAGGTTTAGACAAAGAAGGAATTCTTATTATTAAGATATCGAGCATACCTCAGATATATTCTATTGCCAAGATGAGTATACCCTGCGCGTATACCGTTTCATTATGATATCCTTTAACATATTTTATTTAAAACACAACTTAAGTAATAGTCTTGCAGTTGTGAATCAAGAAGCGATAGCCCGCTGCTGATGATAGTAAAATAATTAGATACATATTGGCTAATCAGCGGTCAAAAAGAAACCTGAAAGTGAGCATCAATAGATGTAGCATTTTTGAGATAAATTTTCTAAGAAAAAAAAAATGGTTGAACCAAGTCAGCCCAAAGTTGCGATTCCACGTTTCGATCGTGGGTCCTCCAGGTTATGAGCCTGGCGCGCTTCCTCTGCGCCAAATCGCAGCTCGATGAAAATGTGACCACTGATTGATATAAGGAATAGAAAAAAAAAGCAAAAAAAGAGTAAATCTCCGATGTTCGCTTACTATAGAACTTATTTTGTGCATATTTGTTACAGTGTATGCCGGCAAACTAGTTTTTATGACAAAAAAAGGTATGCTTGATGGATTTTTACTTTTTAGATATCCCAAATTAAAGGATTCCACTTATATTCGTAAGTACATCGCAGTTGAACATCGACGTAGTTTGAGTTCACTGACTAGCATCATCATCTGAACGATATATTGGCATATAGTTTAAACAGATGCGTTTCTTTATAAATCTTATCTCTTACACCTGATATTGCATCTCAAAGCTATTGAAAGCGTAGTAGTTTTAGCATTTTCCGCTATATTGCACGAAGTGGGACCAATCTAATTTTTAAGGCATACCCTCCATTCTCGGCAAGCTTCGTGTAACCATACAAATGATCTTCATGTAGTATTCTATGTAAGGATTTGCATACCTCCAATCTAGAACCGTTTCAATATCACCTGTCGCAGCGACTGGTGTACTACACTGCTTGTGAATTTTCTCACAATTGTACCAATTCGAGCATTGAGAAGAATATTTCGGACGTGAAATACCGTATTGGATGTGTTGACACACTCTTAATTTTTTGATTATGCTCTTCAGTTTTCAAGGGAAAAAGTGCTTTCAATGAAAAGGATGCTGGAAATACTATCTCCGATATATGCGGCAATGTCTACTTCAAAGCAAACCTTCTCAAGCTGTTAAGCAAGATATATTTCAATGATAAATAGTTGCTTCGGATACGAGCGATAGCGAAAATGCAGGATCGCTGCATAGTGTATCTAGGCAATTCCGATCAAGTTAGACCCAAATTCCGATACCGAGTTCGTGTCTAGAGTGCAAAGGAATATGATATAATTTAGACCAAGGATTACCACAAGACTAAATCCATTATAACGTAAATATCATAATATACAAGAAATGTTTTGTGAAGATATACTATCCCACGGTGCGTGCAATATTGATACGCCACTCAAGCGTAAAGCCAGGCGATACTGCTCAATCCACTTTTTAAGTCCAAAGTTTTGTTAAGGCTTTAGCCAATTAAGCGCTTTCATCAAACCATGAAGTAAATGTGATAATGAAAATTAAGATCAAATATAATTTATTGACTTCCTTACTATTAATTTTAAACACTTGAATATCATATTAATATATTGAACCTTAAGAGAGGCGGTAACATCTTTACTCGCATACGTGACCGCGTATTGCGAAATCGCATGGGTGATCCATTAATGGTCGATATGAACAAATGCAGAAAGATAGCAAGTCTGATCGAGTCAAAAATTTCTATTCTTGTCCCGACAGATTGTTATCAAGAAGAGAAAATGCATCGGTTAGGAGCACAGGCTTAGATGAGAATGGTAGCATTGTACAAGATACACAAGATTTTATATACTGTTGTTAAGGAAATGAAATGAATCGTGCGATACAACATAAATTTCACATTCAGCAGAAAATCTTATGTAGTACTAGAGAGGAACTTCGTGCATTGTGGCACCATCTGACTGAGGATTCTCACACCAATGATTGGTCGTCGCTATGTCTTGCACAATTTGATTATGATATCGACTTATCTGTCTCTTAGATGACGATAGACTGATTCACGTAACTTAGGGATGTAATCAGGTTTGCTGGTGCATATGCATGGAGCTTGTGTAATGTAGATCCAGGTTTCGCAAATTTTCCAAAAAGTGAATAGTGTAAGCCATGTACCTGGAACATGGAAAATGATACTTCTCAGCTTTATCTTGTGTACAAAGAAGCTGATTAATTCATATAGAGATAGTATCGCCGCTATTCGCGTGTTCGCTTTGATCTGAGCATGCTGCTTAGCTACGTAATTCATTGTAGCAGAATTGGGGAAATGAATAGGTGGTACAATGAATCAAGCAATCAGAAACGATTGGCGTTAATACTTAATGCATATAACCATTTTTGGGACGTAATAGAAGATGCCGCTTCCCGTAGCTCCTCAGTAACATTGTACAATTGGCAATATGGTAATTTGTTCTAAAATGGTAAATCGCTTGCTACCACGGAGAAAGTTAACTCAACAAGATGCTCTAGACCAAGAAAGCATTTGTACCCGTAGTACCAACATAATTCCCTGGAGCTTATTTTTAACAATTTTTTGAAAACGCTTAATGTTGTTCTTTTCCATGGCAAACATTTGATCAATCAAGACAAAGTGTATAAACATTAGAGAAAGAAGATCCATTCTCAATAATTGGGCAAAAGTCATATGGCTACCGCACGGAGGAATTACCTTGCTCAAAAAGACTTAAATTGCCCAAACAGGGAAACTGTAGCACAAGCGTGTAGAACCTGAATATGGCAAAATGTTCAACCAACCAAGGTTTTGTGGAAATGAGCACGGCATATTGCTCTCGCACAATCGTAACTTGTGGTGGAGATATGGAATCCGTGGAAAACATGAGCAATTGTGATAGAGGTACAAGTATAAATAGAGGGGTCATGAAACGCAAATTTCAAAGTATCAACAACTTTGCATACAAACAATATGGCTCGCCTTGCTGTTGCAATCGCTCTCGCTGCCGCACTCTTTGGAACTGGAATTGCCGCTCCTGCCAATGTCGGTCAAGCTGCTGTAAGCATCCCATTCACTCGTTATAAGGCTTCTCCTAACTGGAAGGAAGCTGTCACTGCTGATAAGACTCGTGCTCTTCACTTGTCCAACAAGTCAAAGACTAAGAGTGATGCTGCTGTTTCCGATGCTGCTTCCTTCCCCGCCATCAACGAGGACTTCAGCTACATCTCTCAAGTCACCGTCGGTACCCAAACTTTCGACCTCATCGTTGATACTGGTAAGTCTCCAAGAATGATGTATTCTCATAAGCATTAAGCTAATACCAGATGTATTAGGATCCTCTAACACCTGGGTTGGTGCTGGCACCAAGTACAAGGCTGGTTCTACTTCTAAGAACACTGGCGACAGTGTCTCTGTCAGCTATGGCAGTGGTTCGTTCTCCGGAACTGAGTACACTGACAATGTCAGCTTGGGCTCCGGCTTCACCATTAAGTCTCAATCTATTGGTGTTGCAAGTTCCGCAACTGGCTTCAGCGGTGTCGATGGTATCATTGGTAAGCTGAACGATATTAGCATATTTCAAAAGGAGAAGGCAAAAATTAAATTCATTGCGATATAGGATTTGGTCCTGATGACTTGACCGAGGGTACTGTCTCCAACACCAACACTGTCCCTACTGTCGTCGATAACGCTTACTCTCAAGGCTTGATCAGCTCCAAGGTTCTTGGTGTCTACTTCGATCCTCTTAGCGGCAGTGAGACCACCGCCACAAACGGTGAGCTTACTCTTGGTGGTGTTGACTCTTCCAAGTACACTGGATCTATCACCTACACTCCCATTACCACCACCTCCCCCGCCAGCGTAAGTAATATAATGCAGCCATTTCGGCCATCTTGTCATCAGAATCTAACTAACGGGTAATTGCAGGCATACTGGGGTATTAACATCTCCAAGATCGCTTACGGTACCACATCCGTCAGCAGCAGCAGCCTTCCCGGTATCGTTGACACTGGAACCACCCTCATCTACTTCCAGACCAGCACCTACAAGGCTCTTTACAAGAACGTTCCTGGATACACTGTTGACTCCAACACTGGTCTTGTCAAGATCCCTGCCAGCAGCTACTCTGGCTTGAAGAACGTTGTTCTCACCATTGGAGGTACCGCCTTCACCTTGACTCCTGCTCAGTACATCTTGCCTCAAGCTCAAGTTGAAGCATGGGGTGGTGTTGCCGGTAACTACTACAGTTTGATCGGCGATCTTGGCACTGGTGATGGCTTGGACTTCATTCTCGGTCAAAAGTTCCTTGAGAACTACTACTCTGTCTTTGACACCACCAACAACCGTGTTGGTCTTGCTACTAGAGCTTAAGCGTATTTGGCGCTGGACAGTCATAGCGCTTTTAAAGCGATCAATCCTCTAGTAAAAGCATAAGAACGAGCATATTTATTTATATTCAAATAAACTGGCGCTCAAATTTGCCATTAACCTCAACTGACAGTTTAAAAGTCTCATAAATTCTGGAAGATAGAGCGCACCTGAATCCTCTATTATACATATACGCCATACCACAGAAAATTTGGGTAAGGTACCGAGGAAGATGCAAGTGACTGCTGTTGCTATCATATTAAACCCGTTACTTCGGTTAAATCTCCTTACATTTTAAAGTGTTGCACATGGCCGATCCAGAAACTGCTGAGGATCAGAGAAAAGACATTCCCACTAGCTTGACCATCGTCAATGAAGCTACTCCACTTTTGTCCAACTCGACAAGCGCTGTGACTGGTGCCACTTCCGGCTCTAACCGACGAAGCTCAACAATTTCGCTCTCCACAGATCAAGCTCGTAGAAAGAAAGAGATATTCGGCCTGTTGCTCATGACCTTATCTGCCCTTGGTTTCTCAGTCATGTCCCTTTGTGTGAAACTCGGTGGAGCTGTCTTTCCTAGCTTCGAACTGGTGTTTGCTAGATCATTAGTTCAGTTGTTGCTGGGACTCGCCGGATGTGCTATTCTTAAAGTGAATCCATTAGGCGATAAAAAGGTTCGAGGTTGGTTGGTCCTACGTGGTCTAGCAGGATCTATTGGATTGTCTCTTTTCTTTTACAGTCTGACTGTGCTTCCACTGGCAGACGCTACTGGTGAGCAGAATTTTACCATTTCTACAAATTTTTCTAGTATATACATCATCTTCCTAATGCGTAATTTTACAGTCATCTTTTTCCTTGGACCAATCTTTACAGCACTCCTTGCATCAGCTGCCCTACACGAGCCTTTCAGTTTATTCGATGGCATCTGCGCTGTTTCCTGTTTGGTTGGAGTTGTTTTGGTATCTAGACCAGAGTTTTTATTTGGGAAAGCCATTATACAAGCTCAGGAGATGGATGCTGAAATAGAGCGCATATTTGCAATCATTTGCGCTCTTGTTGGTGCTATGATGTCAGCCGTGGCATATGTAACAGTGCGTAAGATTGGCAAAGGTGCTCATTTCATGGTGCACGTCGTCTATTTTGGAGCTCTCTCAAGTGCTTTGAGTCCTATTGGTATCTGGGGATTTCAGCATTTCGTCATGCCAGAGACTTTCAATGATTATCTGATTTTGGTACTGGTTGGTACTTTCGCCTTCCTTGGACAATGTCTTCTCAATCAAGGGTAAGCGCCATACTGTTGTATATATCTTTCAATGTAAATTTATTCATGGTCGTCTGTTAGATTGCAACTGGCACCAGCTGGACCGGGAACTTTGATGAGGATGAATGATATTGTGTTTGCGTTTTTGTTTGGTATTCTGTTGTTGCACGAGATACCCACTTTGTCCAGTATCTTGGGAGCCGCTGTTATTGTTGGATGCACCACAGCGCTTGGTATTCACAAATGGTACATTAATTCCATCCGCGTAGCCTCAGCTTCAAGAGAAGCAAATAATTAAGAATAGATATAAACCAAATTTACTTCTTTTTTAATTATAGATGACAACTGTAGTTTTTGCTCAATATATGATCATGTAATAATACTTATTGGAGAAGTGGATGTTCCCTCTCCCAAGCTGACTTTGAAATTTAACTCGAACGCACCTTGTGAAAATTTCTTGGTGGAACCCGCACAGGCGCGCGTCGCGCACAAAAGTAACTTTGTGGAATGGATCTCTTTTTGAAATGAGCGTCTCTCGAACACGGTCCAAAAGTTCCAAAGGCACGGCTGGGAATAAGAAGTCTGAAGAACAGGGAATGGTATATGTTCTGTGCTATTGAACCAAACTCTGTAAACTATGAAACTCACTGTATAACGTATTCAGGTTGAGGCGCAAGCTTCTAATCCAGTCGTCGAAGATGGACATAAGACTGGACGGCAAACCAGACAAACAAACGAAGATATATGGGATGTGGGAAATGTATATAATCAAGACAATATGAAGCCCAAAAAACCTATCGTCACTTATTCAAAGCGCAAATATAAACCGCGGCCAGAGCTTGGAAGCCTTCTAACCAACATTTACACAAAAGGACAGCCTCAAAAGCAAACTTCATCAAAAGGTCAAACTGAAGACAACAGCACTTCTTCAAAAAATCTGACAGCAGAACTCCAAACCAAGATAGACTCTCTTTCGGAGCAACATAATGGCTCCACATTCACTGATACAAACGTTCCGAGTGCCACAATCAATAGACAAAATGAAGCTCAGGCATCACCACATGAGATTAATGGTTTGGTAGCGAAAGAACATGAAGCTGATAAAGTATGTATTCCAATTTCCACATTATCGACATCTGAGCCATCACTGACTGTCTACCATCACCGCAGGAACCGCGACCCCTTGATCACACTGCTGTGATAAAATCACGATCAGCGACAGGGAAACAAAAACATGTCAACGGAAATAAATCTGAGCCTGTTAAGAAATCTCTTAGCCTCAGCCGAACTCGAAAGCAGAAACAAGACAAAATGCAACAAGACAAAACAAACACAGCATCGACGCCAGCAACAGTTCGACCTCTTTCCCCTGTCAACACTCATACCGATACCATTGCGCAGAAGATCGAAATAGAAGACATACCTGCTGAAGGGCCAAAGCACCATAAACCTAAACTACTCCAATCTGACGACAATCCCGCTCAATACGACCAAACCTCTGATAGTGATAGTCTGGAAATCAGTTTGGATCATCTCAACATATCACCTATTGGAAAAGTCAGTGCCGAAGCCAGAAAGCATAAGCGGATCGCATCGTCTACCCCGTTAAGCTCTAGAATACAGCCACACATGCATGCTACAAAACCCAGCTTGTCCTTTGCAGAGTCTCTGAAAAAAGCAGATGTGGGAATGGAATCTAGGGCTGAGGCATTGAGTAGTGTCATGTCTCAAAAGTTATTTGTAGAATCGAAAACGATCCAGGATTCAAAATCATCGCCACCGCCAAATCGATTAGATTTGGCTGAACGGCATCAGGATAGGGCAAACTCGAGCGATGATCAGCGTTTGGCCCCGGCCTCTATAAGTGACACTGACTTTTCACCGATACCTATCAATAACGCTGTAACCCATCTTCAGAACCATCGCAAAGCTATTGAGGCGTCCATAGCTGAGCCTACCGTTTATGATCTAGGCAATTCTCCAATTTGGTCTCCTCCTAGATCTCCGTCTATGGAAGTGGCACGACGCGAGTCACTGCGATCTGATGGCCAACATAATATACCAGAAGGAATTTTTGAATGGTTTGGCAGTAACGCAGCCCATCAGGACAACTCCACGTCTGTACAACAGCCACTTTTGGATGAAGATCTTGAACAGTTTTTGACACCGGATCAACTTAGCATGACTGTAGAGCAGTTTATGCGTTCCATCTATGAAGAAAAGATTGAACAGGTTCGAAAAGAGGGCCAACAGCGCATAGATAGACTTGATGGAGAAATAGCTAGAGTCAGAGCTAAACTTTTAGCAGAGCTTGTTGAATGTGATTCATAGCTTTATAATGTTCTTATTGATTGTTGTATATAGAAATAATATTTAAGTTTGTTTGTATGTGTTTTCTTTCTTGATATTGCAGAAGATAAAATTCCTTGTAAAACCCAGAAATCGCATAAATTGAGTACGATTACGTGGAAACCTGACTATAAATCACAGTTTCTTCAAACACCAGTGCGTTTGTACAGCATTTACTAATGTGATTTTACTTTAGAATGCAGAAACTTGAGTGAATATAGGTTTTTGTGTGATGACGAGACCACATTTTATAAGTTATCATTTAAAGTCTAGTTTGCAATACGCTACTGCAACAATGAAAAGTAAACCGATCTTAATTATATATTCTACCTTTTTAGCGATCCGAACAACTCCATCTTTAAACGTGCTTTTCATTCATTGTACACTATGATCAAACTATTGGAAGGAGCTGTTTGCTTTTCTTTAATTGCAGGGACAGTGGCTGGAAATACCATAGATATTGGTATCACTCGCAAAAGCAGCCCAGGTCTTGAGCAAGCGGTGCAAGCTGCAAGTGCTCGTATCAAGACACTCAGCGCAGATTCAAAACGCCCATTATATAAAGCAGATAATCTACCACTCATTGCTTTATACAATGCTCAATATAGCTACTATATAAAGGTCGGCTTAGGCACTCCACCACAATATTTCTCGCTTGTCTTAGATACCGGATCATCATTGCTTTGGGTGCCTGATAGAACTTGTGGTAGCAAATGTGTACATGCTCCCCACTCTTTCAACAGGTCAAACTCTGTCACCTTCAAGCAAGACCACTCTACCGACTTCCAAGCTGGCTACGGCTCAGGCCAGGCTCAGGGAATTATGGGATTCGACACGCTATCTTTTAACGAAGGTTCTTTCACAATTGAAAATCAAGAGTTTGGTCTTGCTACCAGCCAAAACCATATTACGAACAATGGAAATGGTAATTAGAAGTGTTTTGTTAGTCAACTTTTCCCTTATACTGACTAGTTACAGATGGTATTTTCGGGTTGGGACCTGATCCTCTGAGCATGTATGGCAATTCAGGTACGTTTCAATCAAGAAAGTATGAAAAGTGTAATTCTCCTAATCACCACTGCCACATATCGTAATACAGCGCATAAAGTCATAGCCACACCTATTACGAACCTGGCTAAGCAGAATCAGGATTTATCACGAATATTTTCTGTCAGGTTTGCGCCGGTTCCCAAAGGATCTTTCTATGCAATGAATGGATTATTGTCGCTTGGTGGGCTACCAGATAGGATATGGTATGAGGGAGAGCTTCAATGGGTGCCTAGAATTCGCCATACCGCCGCCGCAGTAAGTGTTTCGTTGTTATAATCTATGCAATCATATTAGAATAATTTTGACCAGTTTATGCTTCGTATCAGCAATTTTGGGGGATGGCTGTTGATGCTTTCAAGTACGGTGGCAAAACGGTTGTCGAAAACCTGACCACTGTAGTTGATACCGGCAAGTTCCTACGATATTGAAGTTACCATTGATGATTCATTTTTTTAATGGCAGACACAGGCACCACGCTTATCATAGTATCGCATGATATCGCCAGTTCGTTCTTTTCAGGAGTTCCAGGCGCAACGTTGGACCTATCCACAGAGTACTGGGGCGTTCCATGTCAAAGTGTGAGCAAACTCTCGAATATAACCTTCAAGATAGGTGAAGTAGAATTATCGCTGACGCCGGAAGAGTACATGATTCCGACATATTTGATGCGAGTAAGTGTTATCAAAAGCGCTTTCCAACTCTATTGTAATATTCAATAACGGTTTTGTACAGGATAATTTCTACAGAAATCGGCGTCCTGGGACATGCCTCAGTTTTATTCATGGGTTTGACACATCAAGCTTGGGATGTGATATGCTACTTGGTCAAAAGTTTCTTGAGCGCTATGTTACGGTCTATGATCCCGAGCAAAACAAAATTGGTAAATCACATCAGTCTACCAGAAATTGCGATGCCAGTAACATAATACAATTTCTTTTCAGGCTTCGCTCGAGGTAATTCTGACGCCATGGGCTTTGTTTTCTAAACAACACTAAGACAACATGGCCAGCCATGAATAGTGCTATGTCTGGCTGCAGTAAATAATAGAGACATTCTCATTTAGCAATCGAATAGCATTAGGAAAGAAGCATAGCTTCATGCACGGAAAAATAACAATAATCTATCTTTTTATACATCTAAACAGAAATAATATCATGGCACGCTTGTGAGATAATGTGCGTATTGATTAGATCTACTAACACGGTATTTCATAGCTGTGGCTAAAATTGCTGCATATCGCCGGCAATAATGTCTCAGTAGACAGCAGCTTGGCCATATTTTCTAACATCACTGGCTCCATAAACTGTGCCATCAGGTGCTCTCATGACACCTTGAACGGCGGTAATCTTCATGTTCTTGGGAAGGACGACAATGTCGTGGCCTCTGGCTGTCAGCGCAGTAATCTTATCGTTAGGATAGTCATATTCAACAATGGCACTGTTTGGCATCAATTGATGGTGTAGTCTGGGCGTGACAATGGCATCGTAAATGTTCTTGCCATAATCAACAATATCAAGGATGACCTGTTTGATACAATACATTTAATTAGATATGTACAATCACTCCATATCCGATGTGTTTAAACTTACATCCAACGTTGCTGTGACAATCATAGAGCCACCAGAGGCACCGATAGCAAGTTCGAATTTGGAGTCTCTTTCTATTATGGTAGGAGTACAGGAAGACAATGGACGTTTTCCAGGAGCAACGTAATTGTAGAAGCTAGGTTGAAGACCGAAAGCATTGGGAATACCAGGAATGGAAAAATCGTCCATTTCATCGTTTAATATGACACCAGTTACTGGGTCCATGAACCGTGCGCCGAACAACAGATTGACAGTTGAAGTCAATGATACTGCACCATCGTCTTCGTCAACGACAGAGAGATGCATAGTACCGTGTGCTTCAGCGTTGTCAAATTTAGGATTATAATAATCTGGCTCGTGTGTGTGATCCTATTTCAATTATGATTTAGTATGAGACAACGGATCATATCAAGCAAAGTTCAAATTTTACATCAGAAATGTTGTGACGAACAAGAGAAGCCCAATCCTTGGAGATGATTTCTTCCAATCTGTCTGCATTGTCTACATAGTCGGGATCTCCGAGCTCGGTTCTGAAAGCAAAACCGTACTTCAAAGCTTCTACTAGACGGTGTACGTTAACACCAACTTCTCCAAGCAATTTCAAATTAAATCGTTCCAAAATATTCAAGGCACTAATCAAGACGTGTCCACTTGTGGGAGTACCGCCAGTGACAATTTTGCGACCATGGTAATAAGTGGAGATTGGAGGGCGAGAGATAGCTTCGTAGTTTTTCATATCGTCCATGGTCAAAATACCGCCGTTGGCAACTGTAGCATTGACAATACTAGCAGCAATGATACCTTCATAGAAAGCGTCGGGTCCTTCATTGGCAATGATTTCCAAGGTATCTGCAAGAGTTGGTCTCTTGATCAATTCACCTTCAACTGCAAGTTTACCGCTTGGAGCAAAAACTTTTGCAAATTCCGGTTCCTGCATTATCCAAGCGGAGGCGCTTTCAAGTCTTTGGGCTAGAAGTCTTGTCGTGTTGAATCCATGGCGGGATATATTAATAGCGGGAGCGAATAATTCTGCCCAGCTCAATTTTCCGTACTTTTCGTGGGCCAGCTGAAAACCTCGAATTTCTCCACTGATATTATAGTTAGCAAAACCACTTAGTTATATTGGCGTGAAAGTGGAGCCAATTATGTAAAGTTGACTTACGGTACTCCCACTGACAAACCGCCGACCTGAGCCTTAGAAGGGTCTTTAACAAACATATCCCTATGCGCAGCTGCTGGAGCCGCTTCTCTGAAGTCAATGAAATCATATGTGCCATTGGGTGTACGAATTAGCATGAAGCCACCACTACAAAGGAGAAAAATGAAAATGTCAGCTATTACTGCAGTAATTTCCCGTTATCTCTAGTACTTTCATAATGTGACTAACCCTCCAAGACCGGTTGCGAAACTGTCAATGACACCTATACAGAGGGCAGAAGCAATAGCCGAGTCTACAGCATTTCCTCCTTTTTTCAAGACTGAACAGGCAAAGAGTTAGCACCTCTTGTGATAGGTCATATCTTAAGCTCGTGACACTTACTATCAATGCCGACATTAGAGCATTGCTCTGCCTCGACAGCTACAGCTCCATGTTTTCCTTTGACCAGGCCCCCACTGACGGGAGTCTCACGCGAAGCTTAAGAAGGCACCATTCAATACTCAATGCTCAGAATGCTCGGTCATGACAAAGCAGTGGCTGACTCACCATTGTAAGCGAAAAAGCTGCCCAAACCAAGTGTGGCAGCAAGGCCAAGGAATAAAAATCCCTTTTTGCGACTGATAGTATGGTTGGGCTCGGTATCTTGCTTTGGCAGCAAAGACGTCCGCTCGGACTGCCCTTGTTCTACTGACGATAAGGACATAAAGGTTGATAGACCAGGATTACAAATTGAAAGATTTCAGGCCAAAATTTAAAACTGATTTGAAATTCGCGGAATTGTTTAACCGACTATACAATTGCCTGCAGCAAATGTCGTATCACTTAAACACATAGCACTGATTGCACTGACTGGACTGATGAAAAGTCTCCACGGCTCAATTGAAATGTGCTGCATATTATGCAGAGCAACTAAATGTTGAGAAAGCCCAATTCCGTTTGTCCTGCATAGCAACATACGATAATATAGCAGTATACGGTATACTAGCAAATATGCAGAATGATTTGTCGATTTCTCGACCCAACATCCCTTCAACGAAATCCATCTTCAATGTCTTGAGTTCATAAAGTCAAACAAGTCGATTCAAAATATATCGTATTTTTATTACACAATTGGGTAGTTGATTGATTGATAGGTTTATTTCTCAGGGATTTCGATTTCACCGGCATCAATGGCATCACCAACATCCTTGGGGTTTTGGCCATCAACAGTGCAGCCAACGGAGAAAGCAGTACCCAAGATTTCCTTGACGGTACCCTTGAGCTCACGGGCAAGAGACTTGTAACGCATGATGCGAGCAATCTCAATAACATCATCGATGGTGATGTTGCCAGAGTGCTTGACTATAATGATACATTGCAATAATTTTAGTTTAGCATATTGTTCATATCTTATATTCCTATCTAATATACTTTTTTTTTAAAACATACCGTTCTTCTCCTTCTTGCGATCACGCGGGGGCTCCTTGAGAGCCTTGATGACCAAGGAAGAGGCAGAGGGGACGACAGAGACCTGAGCTTGACGGTTTTGGATAGTCAACTGAACGGTGACACGGAGACCCTTCCAGTCAGCAGTACCCTTGGCAATGTCTTCTCCGACCTTCTTGGGGGAAAGACCAAGAGGACCGATCTTGGGAGCGAGGGCACTAGAAGCACCAACCTATGTTGGAAAAAGTTGGAACATTCAGTTAGCAAAGTGGCGAAATTGGCGATTGAATTAGGTTTAAAATGTCGAATGTCTACGTACTTCACCACCAGTGGCTCTAAGAGTAATGATCTTTACTTCGTTGGGATCGACCTTGGGAGGCATCTTCAAAAAACAACATGATTAGTGGTGATGGATAGGATGGATCGCATGCAATGGATGGATGGATACCTTGGAGCACGATAAAAGAGGGAACTTCTACAGCACAGTGAGGATGTCCGTACAAATTGGCCCACTTAACATTTAAGCTCCGCATACAGCCCTTTACCATTGACTTGCCGGACATAGTTCAGGCAAATCAACGCTACACTAAAGTAATTGTTCAGTTACTCTAAATCACTTTGGTCACGACAGAATGAACTTTGCAAAACTAACAGATATATTTTTTTTTATAATTCTGAATATTCTGAATCTAATGTTTTTGTAGAACAAGAAGAAAAATGACAGCTTTATACAGTGCATAACGGAAGAAAAGTAAGCGAAATTATGAGGATGAAAAAAAGTGTAAAGGATGAAAAGTGTTGGAAAAGGACTATGTTGAGAATAACTCAATCTAATCCTTGTTCTTCTTCTTCTTTTCCTTCTTTTCCTTCTTCTCCTACAGCGATGATATTAGACGATCGTGTTCACCAGAACAATTAATATAAAATCATATTTTAATGATACATACCTTCTTCTCCTTCTTCTCTGGCTTCTCAGCGTCAGCCTTCTTGGTCTTCTTAGACTTCTTCTTGGGGGATTCGTCTGCCTCGTCAGCAGAGCGCTTCTTGGAAGGCTTGGCCTCAGCCATGTCCTCATCAGACTCATCACCATCACCAAGAGCATCGATGACGGCCTGCATGGCGTCTGAGTTCTTGGTAGGTGCAGCACCAGTGTCATAGAAGTTCAAACGATCTTCAACTTGTTGCTTCAAAGCTTCACCAAACTTGGCAGAGGGCTTGTCAGTGAAACAATCGATTCTTGAAGCAATAGTACATTTGTTGGCAAGGAATCGAGAGATGCGACCCTTGTTCTTGGTACCAGCACGTCCAATGAAAGAAGAGTGGTAAATGAGACCATACTTGGGGGTGTTACCCTTGGTCTTGAGAGCACGGAAAAGAGCCTTCTCAGCACCGAGAATTTGAACAGTGGAGGCAGGGTACTTTGAAAGGTTGGTAAGAGAACCAGCGTGAGAGATAAGACGAGCACCGACTTGTTCACCGATCAAGGCGGACAAGTTGGGAGCAACGTAATGCATTTTTGTGATCAAGTACTCGTGAAGCTTCTTGCGGTATTCAGCAAGAGAGATGACACGGTCAGCAAAGTTCTCAATGTTGATCATATCAACGTCAGAGATATCAGTTCCCATGGATGCTCGTGCGGCATCGAGAATTTGCTTGGCAGTAGCTTCGTCTCCATCGAGAACTTCAGCAATGCTGTCCAATTGTTCCTCGCTCAAGTTGGATTTGTTGCGGATGAGCTTGGCCAATTTAGCATATTGATAGTTATCGTTGACAATTCGCACGAGCTCAGGGAAATGCCATGAGTACCATTCTCTGACACGCATAGCAAATGTGTTGACGTCCTTGTCGAGTTGATCAAGAAGAGCGATGGCTTGGATGATCATGTTATCGGAACGGTTGACGTTGAACTTTACCTTGGCACGAGAATAACTGTGACCAAGACCGAGTTGAGCTCTCTCCAAGTCACCTTCCTTGAGTTGTGAAAGGAGTTTGTCAGCCCACAAACGGATACCACGAACGAGTTCTTGGACCATCTCTCCAGAGCTGCAGTCATAGCCGCACTCAGCCTTGATGGCACCAGCCAAGTTCTTCTCGGCGACACCGAGTTCAACCTTGTTCTTCTTTCCAGGCTTGGGGAGGTTAACTTCCAAAAAGGCCTTGAGTGAAGGGTTGACGACGGCTGTAAACATAGAGATCGAACACTTTTAGTTGAAAGCTCCTAAACACAAGCGGGCACTACTACCCAAGCTATAACTTTATAACAGTACCTTCAGAGACATCATTGGCGTTCTCAAGAGCATCAGCAGCATTCTTGAAAGGAGCAAATGACTTGAGCTTCATCATTTTTCCAAATTTGACGAGGTCAAGCACAGTTGCTTGAACTTCCTCCAACTTGGCTCCAATCTCTTCGGATTGCAGGCGCTCGAACAAGGCATAGCCGGAGGCTGTTTCGAAAAGAACGTAGTTGACCTATGATAAGCAAGCACAATGTGTTAGACCTTCTACTATGTTATTACAACAGGTGATTCACTGCAAGCAAGTTGATTTACCATTTGACAACCGCGAAGAAGTACAAGGGAAACAAACTTTTTTTTTTTTCTTTGCTTGCCATTGGAAAATTCAGCAAAAATTTTCAAAACCGTTTGAAACACTAAATTAAAGTGATTGTGTGGGTGACGTAAAATTGCAAAGAAATGGGTAAAAATGGTCATTAACTAGCTGAGGAAGGTATAAAAATCCTGAAAACAGGTTGAATAAATGTTATTTGATGCTCTGAATGAGCTGAACATACGCTTATAATATGATAGATAGCAGTTCTAAGGCATATTACTGCTCATTAAAAATCAGTCACGCTGTGCCTGGACACTCAACTCAGCCAAAGCCACCTTCTTCACCACGTCTATTGTTCTTTCGCGCAAGTCCGACATGGCCTTCAACAACGTGAAGCAACAGGGCAAAAAGCAAGACATGCCCTTCCAAAAACATAACGCGAGGTATGTCGTTAGACACAGAAGCTATGTCATGTTCATGTTACGCACATATAAGACGGTGCTACCTTATACGTGCGCACAAGCAAAGCCCACGCAATGAATAGTCCGTTCGTGCTTCACATGTAACAGTCAAAGGCTGATATTAAATACTTTTTTACTTAGCCGTGGAGGAGGTAAGAAGTGGGCTAATACAAATGCCTCTACCAATCGCGCCAATCAGCACCAGGGGAGCGGAAGCAACAATACTAGCGGACATTCGTCGCCAGTGTCTGCTACCCCGTCATCTCCATCCACCGCTGACGGCCGTGCTGGTACAGCTACTCCTTCCGAAGGCGACTCGGGAACCACACATATGCACGATAGAATGTTGTTCTTGTTGGCCAACCTCGTTGTAAGTTGTTGTTCAGCCTATCCGTCACTTTGTGTTCTCGTTAATAATCTGCTTATACCTACAGGGGTCAAACGTACGAGCTAAAACAAAGGATGGTGCCGAATTTGAAGGGTTGTTTCATGCTGCAACCACTACGAGCGAACTATCGGTCGTGCTAAAGCTGGCACGCAAGTTGGACAAGTCGACTCAGCAAGCGGTAGAGGCTGATAAGACTAATCCCAATCCTCCCATCAGTAGTCTCATCATTCAAGCCAAAGACCTGGTTGAGATTTACGCAACCAATGTCAGATTTGATGTTGCTACCAGACCTTTAGTTGAAAAAGACAGTAAGTATGTACATATGTTCAGCATCGGTTGCATTTGTACTGACATGTGTCATAGCTTTCAAGACAGATGTGGATATCAGTGGTCGGGGAGCAGAGATTCGTGAACGTGAATTGCACCGTTGGAATCCAGAGTCTCACTCTAGTGATGAAATTGGAGGACTCGAAGACACAGACACATTTGGAGATACTAGTACAGACAACTGGGATCAGTTCGCTGCTAATGAAAAGTTATTTGGCTTGACAACCAACTTCAATGAAGAGATGTATACTACCAAACTGGATAGATCTGCACCTGACTTCAAAGCCCGTGAAAAGCGCGCTGCAGAAGTTGCGGCTGATATTCAAAGGGTAACAAAAGTCCTGTATTTTGCAGATGCTCATCCATTCCTGCTAATTTTTGACTGCTTTGTTAGTCTGCTGCCACCAATGTTCATATAATGGAAGAGAGAGGTCTTCAAATTGATGATAGCGGTATGGATGAAGAAGACAGGTATGGTGCCGTAGTACGAGACGCCAATCCCAACAAGTACATGCCTCCTGCTCTTCGAAAGCAAATGCAACAGAAGCAAGGAGCTAAAGACGATACAAAATCAGGTGCAGAGAAAGCTCGCAGCCCTCTCAAAAAATTGTCTACCAACGACTTACCTAAAGCGGTTGTCACCGCACCTTCTCCAGTGAGCAACTTGGGCAACTTGAGACCCGAAACCGCCGCATTACTTGGTAAGGTCCCGGTTGGTAATAAGGCAAGTATACATCAAGTGACAGATCAAAGCTAAAACACGTCAATAACAACGGTTTGTTATAGAAGGCTGAAGAGGGAACAGACCGCAAGCCCATTGAGACCGAGATTGCAAATACCTTCCGTCAGTTCGCCATTGCGGAGAAGGATAAGCTGAATGCCAAGAAACAAGCTTTGCAGAAGAAAGAGAAAGATGGCAGACTTGCTGACCTCATGAAGTTCCATCAAACATTTAAATTGAATGTGCCAGTTCCTCCGGATCTTGTTCCATTGTTATCAAAGACTAAAAAGTCTCCTGATGGTAGTGAAGGTAGCCCGAAGGAGGAGAAGAAGCAGACAGTACAAAGTCCAAAGCCAGCAGTCTCGCCATCATCAGCGGCCGTTGTTGAACCGGTCAAACCTGCTACTGAAGTAACCAATAAAACTACTGACAAGCCTACCACCAGTTCGCCTACCAAAGAAGCTTCAAAGCCTGCTGCCAAGTCAACTTCTAGTTTCAAGTTCAACATCAAGGCATCCGAGTTCAAGCCTAATCCTTCTGCTCCTGCATTTGTTCCTGTAAGTGTGATGACTTGTTGATATTTGAAGATAAATTTGCCATGCTGATACACGTAATATAAACTAGGGTGGTGCTGTAAAACCTGCCGTAGACGCTAAAAAACAGCATCAACAGGTCGCTCCATTGACGCTGACCGAGGCTTTTGTCCCACCATCTGCCAAAGGAAAGCACGTCAAACCTGACTCTGTTGGTCCCACTTGGCCACATGGCAGCAAGTCCTATAGACATCAATTCCATCAATTTTCTGGCTATGATGAAGAGATATTTCAGAATAACCCGCCTCAAAACTATCCATACAGTTATCCTTACAGATACGCTCAGTATGTTCCCGGCATGGCTCCTGTTCCTGTACAGCAACCTGGGATGCCTTACATGAATCACCAGGTAACGATGAGTGGCCCCATAGCCTAGCAAGTGGTTTATGTGCAAAACTAACTTTTAGCTTTATCAACATATTTCTAGTTTGTTGCTCCCAACATGCCCTATACATCTGGAGCTATGCCTCCTTCAGGGACTCCATCTTTCAGCCCTCAGATGAACAGTGCTCCAAACCGTACGTACAGACTATCATGTGAAATGAAATGCTTGCCGCATACATTGACACGAATTTTGCTTATAGACGGCCAACCATATCCACAAGGATTTAATTCACCTCAGCGATCGCCTATGGTACCCCAAGGCATGCCTCCGCACCAAGTGTATCAATATCAGGGACAGCCTCGAGGTAAGAATTGATTTTGCTTTACAAATGCTGGCCACCCTGGACGAATGCATATTGATGCTATGTATATTTCAGGCGGTCCTATGATGATGCGCTACCCTCCGGACATGGTTTCTCCCAACATCAGTCCAGCACCTGTCATGATGCCTCCTGGCCAGCCACACTCGACTCCACCAGCAATGGCAGGGCCCATGCCACCACGTCCATCAGGAATGGACAGTGGGGGCCGGTCGCCTTATACTTCACCTCAAAATGTCACCCCTACCTTATCACCGCAACCTAGCAATCCCGAGTCTTCACCACGAGCTTAAAAAAGTTCTCGGTTCTCGGTTTCCACTGTACATTTACATGTTCCAATAACTCCCACCCCTCTCAATCTATCATCAAAAACAATCTAAAAAAAAATTTAACTTTAATTGGCGTTGGAGTCAAGTGAATATGCCATTGTGTATAGAAGCAGTAGCACGGAATGGGTATATATGTCAGACGATACCATAGGGCAGCCCAACGGTGTTTTTTAGTGTGCTATCCGCATTGCATTTGTTGCCAGTAATATGTAAATCACTAACAAAATAACTTGGATGATTTGTAGCAGCCGATATTCATTTCATGTCTGATTTGAATGTTTGTTGGCAAGGCGCGCGCCACCACCAACTATTATGTTGCGCTGTAGCTTTGCACTGAAGAAATTTGGTTCAATTTGAAGATATGATATCTCACAGAAGCATCAGAGCTATTGCTTCTCAAAGTTGGGCAAAGCAGGGATCAAGTAGTTGTTGTTCTTGGACATGCGCTGAACATAGTGGCCCGTGGTGTTCAAAGACTGGCTATACACTACTTTCATACTTTGCTTGATATTGTTCTCCTCTGCGTGCCGCCGTACGTTCTGAAGAAAAGCACATTAGTCCGTTGTCCCCCAAACAGCATAGACATAGCGCGTTAAAATACATACCTCGTCTATCAGCTTTGACATTTCTTTGGCCGGCGGCCCAAATGGTAGGCGATTGACAGCTTGTTCATTTCTGTGTTACAGTTAACATAGGCAGCGTGGGCAACGTGTTTCATCCTATCATTCGAGAGATAGCTTACCTTTGAGGTTGTCGCCCATACATTGCGAGAAAGCCCGGCAAGCACTTAAAAAAGGTGTTCCTCAATTCATGTTAAAACAAGCTTGAGCTTGTACACGTGATCACCGATCGATTCAGGCTGGCTGTGGTGTTACTTTTTCTCGACAGAGCACCATCTTTCTGACGACGAATAATTTTCAATGCTCACGGCTGAAAGCGACTCGCACGTGCATCATCGCCGTATGTCTTCGCAGCGCGACGAAGAACTGGGCAGCCCAAGAACTGGCAAGACCAATGGTCAAACCGAGCACGTGCATTGGGATTTTGACGCTCCTCGGTACTGGGACCTGGACAATCCTGAAACAGGAGGAGGATTTGACGATACGTGGTTTGGTAAGCTTGTAAACGCGCATTCGCGAGTATGTAGCATAACTCTTTAACCAGTCTTTCGATTACAGCTCGACGGCCATTGACACCTACTGCCGTATCGCCCGCTTCACGGCCATTTAGCGAACGCAAGCCTCGCCGCAGTGGTGTGAAAGGGTCGCCGTTACGCATGATCAGGACCCCACCACGCGCCGCCCAAGACCAATCCGATACTCAGTTTCAAGACATGCCTGCCACGCCGTTGACGTCGAAGAGCGCATCGCAATATGCCACACCAAGAACTGAAAACACCGCCTCGCAAAGAGAAAGTAATGACATACCGCTGTCGCCTTTTCTCAACCACGAGCTACTGTCATCATCGACCCCAAACAACCATACATCAACAATCCCAACTTTGCCTGCTCGTGCAACCTCTATGAGTACATTGCGGCATCATGGGCACACTGATGATGACCACGAGGCTAGAGGACATAAAAGACCTAACGTAGAAGAGGAGCATGTCTGGGATGACGAGAACAAGGAATTCAGACCAGTTATCGATACCATCAAACGGCGGATATCAACTATTGTTTTGAAATGCACAAACCGCGATATCTCTACTCCACTTCGAAGGCGATCCATGCTACGTCAAATTAAGCGCAATGCAGAGAATGATGCTGAACCTGAAGATGAGGAGACACAGGCTGCACTGTCAATGCTAAAGGATGCTATTCGGGATGCCAAAGAGTCAGAGTCCATGCTCTTGGATCATCCACCTGATGTACAGCCCGAGAATTATTATCCCGCCTCAACTGATATACCCCCAGAAGACATTTTATCTACAGAAGACATTCTACCAACAAACGACACACTACCCTCAGGCAACAATGTAGAGATTGTTCAGGAACAGCCTCGAGATGTTGTACGAGGTACAGATACATCAGTGTACCTGAAATCACCTCCTATTACCACTGACGGCGAGCGCCGCTATATCACACTGTATCTCCCGCCAGGGCAAGCATCACCGAAGCGGCATACTCGACCTGTGCAAAGAACTCGGCAACTTAGTTCGACCGTGATTCGTCGTGACGAAACCGAAAATCCATTTGAAGTGAATGATGTGGATAACGAGCAGCAGGAGAGTCATAGGGCCAACAAATCCAACACATCTGCGCGGCTTGCGTCTCTGAATGAGAGACTAAAGAGAGCACAGTCGACTGGAACGCCAACGCGAACCAGTGAGCGCCCAAGGGTAAGTCAGTGTTTTGAAAATTTGATGATTTGTCATGTTGCTCGGACTGACATGAGTGTTGGTAGTCACCGTATCTACGTCCCAAACCAACCATTGCTCACGGGCCAAGTCTGGAAACCAGCAAACGTGTAAAGAATCCCAAGTAAGTGCCGCTCACATGATGCATATGTATAAGGTGAAAAGAAAAATACCGTACTGACACTCCGGCCAGTCTGCTTAGCACTGAAGAACGCGAATTGGAGGAGGCTCGAAAGCATCAGTTCAAAGCACATCCTGTCAATCGGCGCGTTTTGGAAAGCCGAGGGCATATGGGAGTGCCCGAAGCAAAATCGTCGTCAGTCACCATACCGCATTCCCCTACCTTCCACACATTGTCTCGCCACTCCCATTAACTTTAACATCCACGTTATATACAACCACGTTATATACAAAGTTTTGCTGTACATACTTTTTTCTCTAAAATGCTCAAATATATCCTAGAACTTGGTAATCGTTGGATGATTTGTGAAGGGTTACTCAAGCGATGTTAATGATATAATAATTGTTATGTATTGGTAGTAATGGGGTAGTGCGCTGTCTGTTGACTAAAGGAACACTTCGTTCGTAGGTATCAAGATAATTACAAAAATAGTGGATATAGGGGGGTGGAACAAGGAAGACACCATCAATGTGCAGCCAAAATAGTCGGATCATGGCCGCTTGATGGATCATAGGATCATGTCCGTTTGATGGGCCGTAACGGCAACTGGCTTGAAATCTACTTGGAATAACAAGAGAGATTGAGTGAAGAGGTGCTACTGATGGAGAGTATGGTCAGAAACTTTCTATCAACCTACGTGTCGTGAGCGACTAGAACTTTCGTGTTCAAGGGCTGCCAGCTTTGCTTTGAGTTTTTTGTCATCCTCGGTTGTCTTGCGTTCCAACGCTCTAATCTCGCTGTGTAAGACCACTTCTTGCGCAGCTGTTAAAGGCTTGACCGATCGTTTTATTGCTATTGGTGGTGGGTAGTGTGGAGCTGGTTTGGCATGGATATCATGCGTGCCATTGTCGCGCTGCCGCCACATCTCGAGTTTTTCCAGAAACTGTTCCTGGTAATGCTGACCTCGAAGATCTGTTTGAAACGAAAATGGTTGAGGTACAGTGGGAACGAAGGCAGCAGGCTGCTTCTTGGTTGAAATGTCCCTTCGCTGTCGCTTATAGTGTTCATCCTGGGTGGCATGTTGCTGTCTTTTTCTTTTCAACACAGACGCATTTGGTTTTCTTTGGGTGTCGGCGGAATTTCCCATCTCTCCATCGGTGCGTGAGGTGGCATGGCTTGCTCGAAGTGCTGTGTGAAGTATTGGAGGTTTAGTCTCTATCGATTGTGCTGACCGAGCTGATTTCCTATCCCTGTCTCCTTTCAAACCCAAGCTGCTCGTTCGAAGTGCTGGTTTATGCATAGCGTGTTCAGTTTTATCATGCACCTCATGAGAATGATGGTGCCTAGCAATTGGTTAGCCGGACATGATAGTACACCACCCACGTAGAAATACCATGGTCAATCTGTACATACCCTTGAGAATGACGAATTTTCGTCAATAGCTTGGGCGATCTTGGAACCATGTGCCTTGGTGCGATAACGTCAGAGTCATGTTTAGGCTGCAGCAATTCAGTAAGAAATAGTAATAATAGCAGCGTGAACAATTTTAGAGTTTTCATACTTCTTTATCTTTGACTCCATGTTCATATCCTCTCCCCGCGATATTCTCTTCAAATTGCTTTATGCGCAATGCCAACGACACAAACGGCTCCTCGCCATCTTTTTGATTATCATTGGATTCTTGCACAACATGTGAGCGTAGAGAGGAGTGAAAGTGGAATGGTTGAGGTACAGTGCGCTTCTTCTAGAAGTGGAAAATATGTGGTGAGTTAAATTTCCAAATATCCGGCCAGAATTTACATTCTTCAGGACACGTACGCTGATTCCTGCAGCCGATTTGGGTCCAAGCAGAGCTTTTGTATTATGTCCAATTCGCTGCTTATTGGAGTTGTCGGCGTTGCGATGGTGTTGAGATTCTCTTTCGTCTTCCTCGTCAGCAATTAATCCTTTGGATCGCTTGTAAGCTTCCGTGAAACGCATATAAGATGGCATCGGCTTCTTGGCGGCTTTGGGCTTAGGGTTTACAACACGGCGAGCTGCATTGTTGGCAGTGTTATTGTTGTCAAGTGACTTGGGTGCTTCGTCTACCTCGTGGTGATCGGTTTTTTTGGAGACATGCAGCTTGTCCTCTTTAGCAAGAGGGCTTTCCAAGTGTGGAACTTGTTCAGGGCGCATAGTGTCATTGATGTCTTTTTCATCATTTTCATTGGTAATACTAGCATTTTGCACGGTTTGCAGGGGCTGCGAGTCGCGAATGCGCCAAAGGTTGGGAGATGAGAGGCGTTTCATGCTGGAAAGTCGCTTGGATGCTCCAAGTTTATCTGATGGTGAGATTGGCGAGTACAATGACTGTGAGTAGCTGTCGGTGGTTCGCGGTGCTAAGATAAGAGAAGCATTCGCGTTCAGATATTGTTCAAAACAAAGTTTCAAAGTAGTAGTTCATACCTGTGTTTTCAACATTATATTCAGAATGCGGCAATAAACGCGTTGGTGTATCGGTTCCTAGCATTTGCGAGTGGACGATGCAAGAAGTGCAGGAAAAAATAATTTAGGAAAATTGCCGCCTTCACAAAAAAATTAACCCTTTACAAACTCTTCGCAATGGATTCAGATAATCTTACCAACCATGCGCGCCCTACAACCGACGCCATTCTAACGGTGCGTTGTATCAAGTCTTTCGAATACAGAACCTGCAAGAACCTCATATTGCGCCACCTTAATCTCGAAATTTTGACCATTGGCGAGCTCAAAGAGTTGATCAAGCAACGTATGTACAATCTTCGACAATTGTAGAGTTAGTCTCAGTGGAAATAACCTAACATTGTTATCAACCATATAGAAATCAAGACTACTTCAGGATGGAAACCGTATCTCAATGTAAACTTTGGTAATTGGAAAATTTACTTGCCGTTCTACTGATATCCGAGTTTCCATTTGCGCTAATCTGTCGCCAATTTAGATACCATTAAGCTATACACTGTAGCACACGGACATAAGGTAATAGAAAAGGGCTGAAGCATTACTAAACAGCTGTACACTAAACAGAAAGATGCATCGAACAGACGCAGAATCTGATCATTAACATGGATGACGACGACAAGCTCATTTTCAACGATGATAGTGCAACTTTATCATGGCTCGGATTCGGTATGTCAAATGTTTTCTATCATTTCAAACTGTATAATGCGATGCTCTGAATAACTGATATTGCCTTTATCTACTGTAGAAAACGAGACCGAAATCTCATTTTTCAACAGAGAGGCGTATGAGGAGTACAAGAAGCACCCCGACACCAAGTGGTAGTTTGCTAGGATCAATTCCTACGCGCTGGTGCGTATATGCACATCTAATAGCATTTCAATGTGAGCATTTTTATAGATAGACCCAAAATAAAAACATTTTTTCACTGTAGTACTCGAGATTGCTGTATGATAAGTGGTCCTCCGAAATGGCGCGAACACGCTGGGTCATGCATCTTTGGCTTGTGTATTGTGGGTGCGACCATGGAGATTCCGTTTCTGTTAAAAAGCATGCTGTGTAATCATGGATTCATGAAACTGCTAAAGAGACAAAAACAAACCGCACATATTAGCCATCTCAATTGATCCAATGAACACCAATTACTGACGCAAAGGTTCAAACGTCAAAATTTCACACCGCATATAGCTTTCTTTCAGAGGCAACCTGGCCAACATACAGCCGTTATACTTATTCCATGATTTCGAGTCATAATAAACTGTTCATAAATATATCAGCCATTCAATTGCCAAACTTGCCTTCAACATGGCAAAGATGGTAATTACCATTACACAAAAAAAGTGTCAGGAAAGGAAAAATGTCAATTGAGGCGATTTAGCGAATCATCAAGCAGTATTTCTACTGCCCAAAGGCATATAAAGACAAGACGCTTATCCTTGCTACAAGAGCTCTTTAAGTCTCTTATAATGATACACAAATACCAGATTGTAAGGGGCCTCCTTGACTTGTTGCCTAGAACCTTGGCTGATGCGTTTTTGCTTCGAAAAGTCGGTATTGCTACAGGCTTGACTGTACTTATCGGACACTGTTGGTTCACTATGTGGTTGGTTAGAAGATATCTTGGGCCTATGCGTACAGCACCTATTGCACGCACAAATAACTTTTGGATTTCTAAACTTGGTACTGCCCCGCCGCCCAATGATAAGGAAACCAAGGATGAACTATCTGCATTTCTCATCCAGTGCGGCCAAGATCCATCTCAACTGCCATGGAGTGTGTGTTGGTCTTTCCTTGGTACGCCGCTGGTAATACTCAACAGCCTGCAATCCATCAAAGACGTTTTAATTGACGCTCAGCTCAAAAAAAGTCGTAATGGGAAGCCCGCTGCGCAGAGAGGTAGACTTATCAATAAGATACAGAATATTGTATTTGGAGGAAAGAATATCAATAACACAGTCGGTGAGGAATGGCGCTGGCGTCGTCTTATTATGGGACGACCATTTAGCACGCAACAGCTTACTACCAACCATCTTCCTTTTACAATCAAGAGGGTCAAGGAGCTCTGTTTCACCATTCAACAAGCAGCTGATACGGAACAGACTTTGGAACTAGATGATGTCTTTATGGATTTGACTATGGATGTTATCAATCAGTATCTTTATGGGCGTAGCGCAAAGCATGAGCTCGACTATTCTATTGTTGGTGGCAAATCAAACCTGAAGGTCAGAAACTCAATATGAAGCTCTTTTATCCAATCAATAGGCTAACATTTCTAGTTTATGTTATAGCATGAGCACCATCTCTTAGGATTAGGATTCATGTCACCGCTTATCTGGCTTCCTTTGGGCATCGGCCAAAGTGTGTGGGCTCAACAAGCATTTGCTCCTGCTCGCTATCGGATTAAACGCTTCATCAATGATTCTATCGATCGTGCACTTGAAGATGCAAAGGCATGTAACGATACCAAATTCCATTCCTTAGCCGCCGAAGTCGCTTCCAAATACAATGTAGATCGTGTCGACCTGCTAAATGACTTTCTCACTATTACCTTTGCTGGCCATGATACCACTGCCCATACTCTCGCTTTTGCTTTCTCTGAAATCGCACGC
This sequence comes from Umbelopsis sp. M5902, assembly GCA_037039815.1. NCBI lineage: Eukaryota > Fungi > Mucoromycota > Umbelopsidomycetes > Umbelopsidales > Umbelopsidaceae > Umbelopsis > Umbelopsis sp. M5902. The sequence continues at coordinate 628,696 of JAXQGL010000051.1, forward strand.
AATCCTCAAATCCAAGAAAAGATATATGAAGAAACATGTGCAGTGTTCGGGCCTATCATGGATGAAAATGCTATCACCAGCGAGAAACTATCGCAGCTGTCCTATGTCAGGGCTGTGTATCAAGAGACTATGCGCTTGTACCCTGCTGTTGTGTTTATTCCTGTACATGCCAACGATAATATCATGGCCGATGGTCAAATGATTTCAGCAGGCTCAGAAATGTGGTGTAATGTACGAGGCTTACAAATGAATGCAGAAATCTTTCCCGAACCTGAAAAGTTCAAACCAGAGCGATGGCTAGAGACCGACGTTGATTCCAATAACACTAGACTACACAATTTTCCCGATCTATCTTTCACACTGGGTCCTCACTCGTGTCTTGGAAAAAGTCTTGCGTTGCTTGAGTTGCGTTTGGCTATTGCTCACATCGTCCACCACTTTACTTGCTCCTTGAAAACTGATCATGTCATTGACACCAAGGTAGTATTGACCACAAAACCTCGTTATGGAGTGCCTGTAAATTTTCAGAGAAGGTGATGCCATATGATCCAGTAATTTATGCCTCTATGGACTGTGCTCAACAAGCAACGATCAAAACTATGCTTACAAAAAATAAATGACTTTTAATCTACACAATACATCCATCTTGACTAGAGCAGCCATCGCTTGTATCTAAAAAACAGTTGTTGTATGTTTATTTATAAGTGTCGAGAATTGCGTTGAGAAAACAAAGGGGAGAGAATTTAAATGGTACAAAATGAGAATAGCTGTGTTAAATCAACATAGCGTCGGCCAGATCGTTCCAAATATTGATTGACAGTGTTTTTCAGTTCTGCGAATTGGGTTATATATCGATTGGACAGTTCGGCAACATCCACTGAAAAAAATGTAAGTGTATTGTCAAGGATACGTACAGAGGACAAGGAAGCGCACTTACATGCTCGTGGTGTATTTTCAGCACTTGTTTTTGCTTTATCGGTATCGAATATGGAAGAAAGGTAAAGTAGCTGGGTATACAACATCTTGTCCGAATACTAGTAGAATGAATTAGTCACAATGCATTAACAACTGGCGCATCAATGGCTCGCATGTCTTACCTCGGCTGTCATGTAACCTCTGCATCCTTGATTAAGACATCGACGACCAAAAACAGACATCATGCGTGTTCGGTTGCCACACGAGGTATCATCGCAGACGAGCCAGCCGTCATAATAGCGTTTAATAAAGGCTCGAATGGCCGCCTCCAGCTGAGTTCGCAAACAATGCAACATCATGACTTCCTTACAAAGTCCATTGGGACACTCAAGGCCAGATACCATTCTATCACCCTAGAAGCATGAAAGATTGGGTTCATTAAAAGATTCGATTGTATACAATATTGTAGTGTTGATTCCTACCTCAACCCTGGCAACTCCAGTAATGTCGAAACGTTGTTGACAACCTCTGCATCTTACATTCAGCTTTTCCACATCCTTGAAACGTTCCTCGTCGTTGATTTGTGAGTCTAATGTGTACAGTTCCTCTTGCTCAGCTTGTTCGGCCGCCACGCTGATATGGAATTTGCTAGTGTCCAGACCGAGGCACTCTGCAATACGCGCAACATCTGTTCCTTCCATGGGCGCACATAGACGCGCCACCGGTGGATGTATTTGTTGATTCAAGTACCAATCAAAATCTGGAATTAAACATATTATTAGACCACAGCCGAAGCGACATTGCGAATAACGAAAGGTAGCTGACAGCTTACCTATTTTCAAGCCTTTGTCGCCACGCTTAATATCATCCGGGTGGAAAGCTCTCTCAGCAAAACCAGCAGACGAGCCATTGACTACACCTTCTGCTTCACAAATAACGTAAGGGATAGTGTCACCAGCCTTAACATTGACTCCGGTCTTCTTCAGTCGCAGAGCCACCTGTACATGTGGCTGACTCTTTGCATCCGCGTAATCTTGAGGGGCTTTTGTAAGTTGCTGTAACAATCCAATTAATATATGCTACGGAGATAACTGTTTTTTGCTATTCTTAAATAACTACCTTATTGATGACAAATTTGTCGAGGCTGTATCCATTGTTACGGATGAGCTCACCCACAGCTCTAAGCTTGTTATGGATATCGTCAATGACTTGATCTCGGTCTTTGCTGGACAAGATGGAGTCCAAAACGTCGGATGACACGTCGTGGCTGAGATCACACCAATCTCTACGCACAAGATCCAAACCTTTGGTTTCCACCGATTCTACCAATTTGCCATCACGTTCCTCAACTAGCAACGCGGCATACTTTTTCTTCTTTAGTAAAAGCATGTGCTTGAAGAAACCGTCAAGATCGATTTCCAACAAATTATATCGCTCGTTGACTTTTTTCTTGAGTTCATATCCAATCTCCTTGACCTTGTTAATATCGCTTTCGTTGGTATAAACCATGATTGAATCGGTATCACCGTAGATGACCTAAAAATAATAGGGATAAATGAAACTAGTCCGGTGCAATCGTACTCTTTTTGCATATGACCTACATTCAAGTCCTGTGCTGAAGCAAGATCAACCGTGTTTTGAAGAATCTCACGACCCTTGGAAGTGATCAACATAGCAAGAGGCTTGGCGTAAAATCGAGAATGGGCAAATCCCAAGCAACCGTACATACTGTTGGCCGTCAGCTTCAGACCCTTTTGACGAATATCGAGTTGCATTGACTCAGCTTCAGAAAGTTTGGGGTCTTTCATCAATTTTTTCACCTGTCGTCGGCGGTCGACCAACGCCTTGATCAAGCGTGGAAGAACACCTTGAGGCAGTGCTTTATCCGGCACCTCAGGAATTTGTGCCTCAATGTCTCCGCTGGCACTGTCCGACATGCCTGCGTCTCTTTGAACAGTTGTGAAGCAGATATTGTATTCTTGAATGATGGAAGGATACAAACTGTTGAAATCCAGAAGCAGCACATATTTATCGTAGAAACCTTTCTTGGGCTCCAAAACCAATCCACCAAGATAAGCTGGCTTGCGCCGACCTGAAGCCTTTTTGGGCACAATTTGTTCGCCATCTGCAATATAGAGGTAAGTATGTGGCGAAAGATCTGCGACTACTTCAATTTGCGTAACCTACCGTCATCATCGTGCTCGACAGCATCAATCACCGCGCTAGGCTTGGGACCAAACGATTTATCAGGGCAGATGTACTTGTTTTTGTGGAACTCGTGAAGTAGGAGGTATTCATTTCTTTCAGCACGGGCACCGGTCATGGTGCGCGACCATAAGTTGCCAGCCAAATTTGTTAGTTGTTTGGTGAGAGGCAAAACTTGTAACTTAAACATCAACGCTAATGCTAGGAATGAATCAAACTCGCAGTGTTTGATGAGATGCACAAGCGAGTTAGCAGACGTGTAGTAGCTTGCAAACTTGTCAAACTCAATGTCTTCTCGAGCAATCTTTAGCTGAGATTGAGCAAGCTCAGTCATGCGATAAGATTTGGATCGAATAAGATCTTTGGCAGCTAGGTACGTATCGCAAATAAGTCTTCCACTCATGATCATACGTTCTTGGAAAGTAGATTCTCCAGATCCACCCGCACCGGCTTGCAACTTTGGCCAACTGAAAATGAACAGCGCTTTAGATAAACCAGATAGCATGTGATGTGGCATAGAAGGTGCCTGGGCACTTACTTTGAACGCTTTAGTCGGCCAAGCTTATGCCAATGGAGCGTGTTTAGAGCCTTCATTCTGTGAAGCAAGATATCAAGGTCAAAACCAGCAAAGTTATGGCCAACAATCACATCAGGGTCATGAACATGTAGTTTTGCAATCAGAAGATTAAGCAACGCTAATTCTGTCTTTTCTACATGGATGGTGTTTCCCATTTTGCGCTCCTTGTTGATCAAGTCACTCAATCCAGCGGGATATGGCACGCCATTGAGTTGTCTAACTACGTTAAATTTGACTTTCTCTTGCTTTTCCACCGGGGTGGGTTCATCCACCATCACCTTTTTGCAGACGATTGCACTTGCCGCCACAATCTCGTTCACATGCTTTTGGTGATTCATGACTGTTCGAAGCGACAGTGACATGACCACCAACGGTGGAATCTCTTTTGGTGCATTGCCGTTGGCATCCTTGAGAGGGTTGCATAATTTGGGATCTTCGATGACAGCTTGGACTTTACACCAAGTCTCATTTGCACTGGCGATGATGGGATTCTTGACTTCGAGCCAGCATGGTCCCATGATATCGCGTTTGATCAATAGTAATTCAAGTGGATTGGTGGTAGATCCAAACACATGGCTGAACGTATCACCACTCAAATTGGTAGGCAGCGGAGGCTGTTCAAACCCATATTTGATCTTTAAATATTCTCCCTCCTGAGGTACGTTTGGCTCCTCAAAAGCATACTTTCTTTCCACTGGTTTACACGCCCATTTGGTGATACGAGCACGAGTCCGTACTTTGTCGAGTTCGTCATGTACCTCTGCGATGTCGACTTGTTCATCCGTAGGCTTGCCGCTTTTATCCAGCCTGTAGGGCCGGGGAAGCACAAAAATGTTCCTTTGAATGTTTCTGACTGTAACACAACAGCTTACATAAGTATCGGTAGCTTTGTTGAGAGCTTTGCCAAACAGGTACACCTGGCCTTTCTCTCGTCTCTCGTAAGCATCAAACCACCACATGCGCAAAGATCCATCTTCTTCTAAAACATTGAGCTTGTCGGGACCAGCATTGGCTGATGTATCTTCAGCAACCTGAGTTTCACTCATGTTTACCTTTTCCCAACTTTGTAGGCTATTGTTGGTTGGAGCCGCTGGAGCAGGAACAGCTGGAGCAGGCATTGTGGGAGCAGCTGGAGTTTTCAAAGAAGCACGAATAATCTCTCGCTTGGAGGTCAAGTTGACCAGGTTACCATTGACATCACGAGCTTTGGTTTGGACAGGCTTGATCTTGAGAAATGATGATTCATCTTCATCCATTGCATCATGTTCAACATTCTCAGTGAGGACTTCCTGCTTCACCTCCGGTTCGCGTTCTGCTGTTTCAGGCACCACATCTTCATTTGTACAGGGCAATGGTGAGTCTATCTCAAGTTCATCAATATTGAAATCGTCAACGGGCTCAGGTGATTCTTGCTTCACTTGAGGTACTTCAGCCTGTCTCAGTGGATTTCGCGATTGCAATGTGTTCGGATGAAGACCCCGTTTTGTGGGTATAGGCAAAGCGGGCTGATGGTTGTGTTGGTGTGTGTTTTCATAATTTGCAACAGGTTCCTCGTCCAACTCGCCCAGTAAGTTTTCAAGGAACTCCTCATTGACCTCAACTAGTTTTTTCTACAGAGAACAATGAGCTATTAGAGGATATTTTCAAAGAGGAACGCAGGTAAATATACGTACAGAGCTGGGTTTCTTTTCAGCAATAGCATTGCGCTCAGCTGTTTTTTTGAAAAAATGATCCAACTGATTTTTCGGCTTGGTTACAGGCTGTTGATCTTTCTTGCTACGCTTTCTCTTTCGGTCAGCTAACAACCTAGTGTATTAGACATCACGCATTGCTTACACCTTCCTATATAAACTACACTTACCAGTCGGCCGAGGTTCACCGTCGGAATATTCATCCGAGAACCGATGCTGCTCGTCCCAGTCCTCGTCACCATCTGCATATCCAGCGTGGTCATCGTCTTCAATGAACTCTTCCTTTTGCCTGTCACGCGCTAGCATCTGATAATCCCCCTCCTCAATAACGTCGTACACGTCGCCTTCATCTTTAACCTGCATGACAATAAGTACTATGTATAAGTGGATGGCCAAGGTTCTTGACGGCTCCCTTACCTGGTAATCCTGAAGACGAGATTTGTTTTGTCGAGCCTCACGAAGGGCACTGAATCTGTCTAGAGGTTTCTTTTCTGTTCGCTTCCTACGCTTTGCTGCGTCTGGCGAGGAGACCATTTGTTCTTAATGGGGAAAAAAAGGGAAACAGTTTTTTGGCGAAAATTGGACGCGACGTGAACGCGACTTTTTTGCGGACCATAAAAAAATCGGCTTCAACTGCTGGGACTGCGTTTGACTTTTTTGTCTCCTTCAACATGTGCGGCATTGCGTTTGTGCTAGGCAACAAGAGGGACGACGATCATGCTCGGATCTGGTCGGAGCTATGTGCTTTGAATACCAAAAGAGGTGAGAATGCTCATAGAAATTGTATGCAGTGTGCCATCGCTTAAGGCTGATCCGCCGTTCTTGAACACAGGCCCGGATGCAACAAACAGTCATGTACTTTCCTTTAGCAGCCCCACCGGCCAAAATGAAGAAAACACAGTTGAAAGCGCTGTCGACATGGAATTTTTTGGAGCCGTACTGCATCTTCGTGGATTACATGTGGTACAGCAGCCGCTTGTGGATAAGAGACAGGATGTTCTGTGTTGGAATGGAGAGATATTCGGAGGCATCGATGTAGCTGCCGACGAAAATGATACCCAAATGCTCATGAGAGAGCTTGAGCAGATCAATGAAATAGAAGACGATTGGTCGGACAGCCAGGTGCTGGATGTGCTGCAACGGATAGAAGGACCCTATTCCATTGTCTACTGGCAGGCTTCAACTTCTCGACTATGGTTTGCCCGAGATTGCCTCGGTCGTAGGTCCCTATTATGGCATAAACCGACTTCTGCAGAAGACAACTTTTACCTGTCTTCGGTATCATCTACTGCCGATGTCGGATTTTGGGAAGAGGTTCCGGCAAATGGCATTTACTGCCTCCACATGGATCGTCTGATCCAAGGCAATGGGACCAACAACGTAAGTCACAAAATCATGGTTATTCAAAGTCATGAATAGTGGTGCTGACTTCTAAGCACACTGAATAGTTTCCAGAGAGTATGACCCACTTCAGATGGAGACATCCGCAGGACGAGAATGACACTTCTGAAAGCAGATTTTTGGTACGAACAAAATTTAGGGTAACTGTTATAAGTGGCCTTGGCAATTAACTCTTTTACTAGGCTTTACCATTTCCAAAAGTCAATGCAGAGATCCTTGAGAGCCTCAATACTGACACCATAGATGTTGAAGATAATTTTGTACCTCCAATCTCAGAAGAATTGCGCAAAGCCATATCGGAATTTCATTCCGTTCTGGGAGATTCTGTTCGGCGGCGAGTGATCGATATACCTAGTCATAAGTATGCGAAAGGATGGATGATAGAACCATAATTTGGTCACTAATTAATATGTCTCGTGTGTCTCGATAGAGCGTCAGACAATAGCAAGGTTGCCATCTTGTTCTCTGGTGGCCTGGATTGCTTATGTCTTGCCGCGCTCGCAGATCAATATCTCCCACATGATCAGACCATTGATCTCTTGAATGTAGCGTTCGAAAACCCACGGGTCAATCAAAGCCAAAAGGGTCCTATCAGCTATGACGTTCCCGATCGCAAGACCGGTAGATGCAGTGTACAGGAACTTCGGTAAGTTGGACAACAGTCAACATATTGCACGCACAGATTTTATGATCCCGATTTGATTAATATTGAAACAATGTATTAGAGCGATCAGTGCAAAGCGGACGTGGAATTTTGTCGAAATCAATGTGCCTTATGAAGAAGCTACACAATGTCGCCAACAGATAATTGATAGAATGGCGCCATTGGACACAGTGATGGATTTGGTACGTACCTATGATGTTTAGCGGCTGTATGTCATCGCTACTCAAATTAATGTTGGCACAACTGTCCAGAGCATTGCCATGGCATTTTGGTTTGCTTCCAGGGGTAAAGGCATCGTCAGGCAAACAGATGGTACGGAGTTACCGTATGAAAGCAACGCCCGAGTTTTACTCTCTGGTTTAGGAGCGGACGAGCAATTGGGAGGATACTCGAGACATCGAGAGGCTTTCCGACAGGGCGGATGGCAACAAATGATTCAAGAAGTATGCTTAGTCTACACATGTTGCTCAGACTCATCACGCATTCACTCACCCATTCCCCTGCATTTTAGCTTCAATTGGACGTAGACCGCATTGCAGCTCGCAACATGGGTAATTAGTATTGGAGGCTGTCTATCAAATTAACTCATAACTAACCAAGCTGTTTAGGACGAGATGATAGAATCATATCAGATCATGGCAAAGAAGTCCGGTTCCCATTCCTAAGTACAAGTGTTGTACAGTGGCTATGTGCAACTCGATGCGACCTCAAGATGGATATGCGATATCCGCGAGGTATCGGAGAAAAGTCTCTTTTACGGCATCTCTGTCGTGAATTGGGGATGCATGAAGCTAGCAGGAACTGGAAGCGAGCCATTCAATTTGGAGCTAAAACGGCCAAAATGACTGGTGAAACCAGGAAGGAGAAAGGACAGCACAAGTTATTGTAATGATTTGCAAGTATATTTTTGGGTCTTGACAGAAGATCCTTTTAAAGAGATATCATGTATTAACTAAATCTTCAACAACATAATACAGTTTAGAAAGGATAGAGAAATAAAAAAAAAAGTCTAAGGGAATTATTGTAATTTACAAATCGCTCAAAATATCTTTGACAGCATCAAAGTATTCAGGCGATACATATTGTGGGAGCTCGTCTTTTGTAACCCAAGCAAAGTCAACTACTTCTTTGTTGTCTGGTTTGCATTGACCAGCAAATACATGGGCCTTCATGAAAAACACCTTGGCTCCATTGGCTCCAGGGTTTTTCTTGACATGGTCCTCGGGGAACTTGTAGGTGTAATGGCCAATTGGCTGTCTACCAACAAACCAAACGTCCATATTTTTACCACACTCCTCAGCTAACTCTCTTTCAGCAGCATCATGAAGATACTCTCCATCTTCAACGGCGCCTTGAGGAAATTGCCAGGAATGCTGGTCCCTTGGTTTCTTGACAATCAAATACAAGGTTCTTTGCAATGCTCTGTCTAGACTTTTTATATCGTTCTTCTTATCAGCTTCAGTCAATCGACTACCAGTTTCAAACTTGTTTGATAATGGTGTGACGGATTCCTCGTCTTGCTGAATGGATTGAACCTCCTTTACAGCATCCGTTAATGAGAGGTTTGGATCAGCCATGGCTCTCTTTCTAGCCTCTTCGTCCTCCTTCCACCTGCGCTCGGCAAGTGAGCCCTTTTTGAAGTAGAAGTCAGATGCAAGTGGTGCGGCAGCCTGTCGCTCAAGCTTCTCGGAATAGTCAAAGTAAGCTTTTTCAAAGGGTGTGGAATCTCGAGTAATTTGAGGTGTGCGTGAGAGGACCACACCAGACACAATACGGTAATTGTTGCTGACAAGTGGTGCTCTTGATGGTATTGCGGTTGCGAATGAACGTGAAAGAAGAGCTCCTTTGCCGAGCATGCGCGGTATTGTTCGGGCAATCATTCGCTTTGTCGATGCTGTCTGCTACTCACAGCACTTTTTTTTTGCAGTCCTATTATATTTAAAAAGTGGGTGGCTTTGGGTCACGTGTGACATTTTTTTGGCCCTGACCGACGAACCAGCTTGAACACCATTGAAAGCACTCTCAATAAATCGCTAGGAGCAGCTTTTAATGTGCAGCTTATGGCTGCCTCATACCTTTTTCTTATTGCTGCTACCAAAATAGTCTGTAAGTTATAGAAATGACAAGAAAATCATATCTTATTGCTTGTACCAGCAGTCAATCGGCCAAAAATTGTACAAAACACGCATATATGAATCTATATGGAGGTTTATCAATCAGCTGCAGTGTACATATGTATGAATGGCCACGTTTATGCCTTAACTCAATCTACTGCATTTTCTTTTCCTTTTTAAAACAAATTCTCCTTCTCGTTATTTCTTTATATGCTGCAGTTTCTTTATTCTCAAGTATTAGGCAGGTTTAAGCCGGAATTTGAAAAGTTGGTAAGAGAGAAAAAAAAAACCTGACAGGAGGAGAACTTTGAATAGATACTCTCAAGCATGAGCGAAGGCGATGATCTGTTTAAGCTGTTTTCTCCCACGTACCATTTCAACGACCCGAAACTAGATAGTGGTTCTGAATGGTTCATAATGGCGGAGCAAAGCATTTCGGTAGAAGAGGAGATATTTTGGAATGTCATAGTGAGTGCAACCACTTCCAAGTGTACCGAAAATTTAAAATTATGAGTGAGCTGACAGAGTATGTCTGACAGAGCAAATGGACTCAAGAGCCTGAGCTTGTTATCCCACCTTTAAAAAAATGTGAGATCATTGAACAGACCCGTTCAGAAGTTTCTGGATCCGAGTATACCGTTAGAGAATTAATCTCTAAACGAAAATCGAAAGATCCGCCGTTGAAAGAGCGAGTTGAATACCATCCTAGCACAGGTTCGTGTGGCAACAGAGTTTAACCACATGGGTCAAAACAGCTCTTTTAATCTATTCTTTAAATCGAACGCGCATAGAAACTTCGCCAGCTCGCGTTGTATATATCCCATTGGTGAAAGAAGGAGAGCTCATTCCATTCTATTATCCAAAGGCAAGACCCGGTCATTAAGATATATACGTTTGTATGTCGTGAAATTAACAACAGAGTTTTAGGTGACAGCATACAGTCTCGTGTATGATTCAAATTGCAGTGATACGGAACACACAGCGTATGTCGGTGGCTATTCGAGCAAAGCGAGAAGTTCCACAATTTACTGATTGATACTCTTTGGAATTTAGTGAGGCAACTATTAGACTCGAGATTAAACCCTTAGCCCAAGATCAGCCACAAATAACTGATGAAAAAATGGTAAGCTTAAACTAGAATCATTCCTTTATTTGGCTGATTACCAATGTATTTGTTTTTTTCAAGATCTACGCCATGACTGAGGTGTTCCACAAGTTGTACAAATGGTGTATTCACACCAATCTCGGTTACGAGAAGCGAGCCAAACATGATATTTTGGTACCTAAAGAACTTTACCACGAAACGTATAGCCGGATCAAAACGAAATACGCTGAAACCATCATTAGGTATGTGATAGCGCGCATTCGCAATTACATTCAAGGAGTTTCTTAATACTAAAAGAAGCTCAAAAACAGTCAGTGGACGGAGAAAACCGACGTCACAAAATTCGTGTTTGAAGACATTGCTATTGCCAGTTACCTAATCTCTTTATGGCAATTGGAACGAGAGCAAACTGGGAGTCAAAGGTAAGAAAAAGTCAAGATTTTTGCTTGACCATAATAAGCTTAAACTAACATAACATGTGCACAGACTGCAAACATTTGTCGATTTAGGTTGTGGTAATGGGTTGTTGACGTATTTGCTTGTAAGCGAAGGGCATCAAGGAACGGGGATCGACCTGGCTAAACGGAAAATATGGGACGTATTGTGTCATGGACGGGAGAACTTCTTGATAGGTATTACTTAGTTTGGTATGCTTATTAGCCATGTTGAGGGTTGTCATTCATGTCGTCATTTAGCGCAAAGCTTGCATCCACCTAGCGAAACATACCCTAAAGTGGACTGGCTTATAGGCAACCACGCCGACGAGCTGGTACCATGGTAAGTGTGTTAGTCTAAAAGCTTAGTGAGGTGTAATCAAAGTATCTGACGTCGATGGTCAAATTTGTTCATGACCGGCTGGCGGGCTGAAAATTTTTAGGATACCAATTATTGCTGCTCGCACTGAAAGCAGGTAAATTTGCCAAGACTGTGGCGAATAACAAACCAATTTAAAACCCTTTAATCGACAATCCTTCCAATGTTTTAGGTTCCTGGTGATCCCTTGTTGTTATTTTCAACTGGATGGTAGTCGTCACAAAGGACTCAGTGGCTTGGGCGGTGGCAAGTACCGAGAGTATACAGAATATGTAAAAGGGATTGCCATATCATGTGGATATACTATCACCGAGGATCACTTGCGGATCCCCAGCACTCGCAACATTGCTATAGTGGGTCAACACCGCAATGTCCAGGCGGCGATTGAGCCAATAATTAAACATGTCGGACCTTTTGTGGCGCGGGTGTCTGATCGAGAACTAGAGCAGCAGCGACGAAGGAAGGTTGCTGAGAAAGGAAAGTAAGCCAATCATAAGCTGTGTGCTACCTCTCAGGAGCTATTTGTAGAAGGGTGCAAGGCAAGCCAAGTTAATCAGAAAAACTTATTTATTATCAAAATAGAACTTCTTTTTATTTTTTTTTCTTGCTTCCTTCACTTCTTTTTACCTCTCTTTTTTATTTCTTTCCCCTTTTTCCATGAAATTGAATTTATTGGTCACTGTATTGGCCATCTCGGCTACAGCTCTTGCTCAGGCCGGTGGTGGTGGTCCTATTGGTCCTGGTGGAGGAGGTGATACCGGCGGTGACACTAGTTTAACTAGTACTGCTACCAGTGCTGCTCCCACCACGACTACCACCAGTGCTGCCCCCACTACAACCACCGAATCAACTACAAGCGCACCACCAACTACCTCAGTTGCGCCGCCCACTACAAGCGCACCTCCAGCATCTTCCAGCGCGGCTGCTTCCTCTTCGGCCCCACCTTCATCTTCTTCCAACGTGGCGCCCACCAGCAAATCAGCCCAGTCTAGTATTCAGCCCAGCACTTCAGTTGTTTTCACCTCTGCTCAAACCACCGTCGCCACCTCGTCAACTCCCACTGCTACTTCAGCTCCTGATAATAGCAGTTCCAGCTCTAACAAGACTGGTATCATCGCTGGTGCTACTGTCGGTGGTATTGGTAAGTTTTTATTTATTTTTTCCCCGGTCTATGTGATCTCTCGGTGGTAGTACTCGAGCACAAAAATATATCGCATGGCGGGACACAGGAACATCGAGTACCAATTATATTATATGTGGAGCATTTTCGTGCGTATTACACATATCTATGTTACCTCTACGTACCTGTGCATGGCCTTGCGTTATCCCCTTCTATTTATATATCAGTCATCTAATCTTACTCTTTACCCGGTAGTTGGTTTGGCTTTGATTGCTGGTATTCTTACCTGGATCAACAGAAAAGGCGGCTGTACCCGTAGACGCCAGCGAGATTCCGATTTTGAGGATTATGGCATGGACGATAACGATTTCCCACCTCGCCCTATGGCCTCCGCTTCAGCTGCCGCCGCCGCTGCCGGTGCAGGTGCTATGGCATCTCCTCACCAACAAGAACCCACCTTACCTCAATTTGGTGGTTACGATGATCAGTACAACAATTCTGCTCGTCGCTTCGTTCCTTCCTACCAACCTCAATTACAACAACACCCAGATTACTATGGTCAACAACAGGGTGGACAATATTACAACTATCCCGGCAGCGATCAAGGTTACTCCGACACCACCTACAATGATCAAAACTATTATGGTGCTGGCGGTGCCGCTGGTGGTGCCGGATACTATGATTCAAAAACTATGGGAAGCAGTGATGCTTATAAGCCCGATGATGCTGTTGAGAACAAACCTCATGAAAAAATGTAAGCAGGCAGACAGGCAGGCCTTTATAAACTACCCATTTTTTATTATTTTAATTCCTTGCTACCACCTTTCCACTCTTTTTATTACACCACCTTTTTCTCTTCCTCACCCCTTTTTATTTACCGCCTGGCGATAACTTGACAAATGGTTGTATCATATGCATTTTCTTTTCTAAAACTGTAACCAGTAGTATTGATCTATATAAACCAAACAATGGAGTTACTGTAAAATCATCGACATTGAAAGGTGTGCCTACACATTAGTTAGCTCCGTGTTTTCAACCTGTTTGACTGCAAGGTACCTTGAAATAATTTTGAAATTCAGATAGGATGTTTGTTTCAAAAGACCCTGGCCACGCTGTTGTCTTGCGGACTGTTGCAGATCATCTTTTATTGATGCACATAGCGTGTCACTAGCACTGTCAAAATCTGAATGTTAATATTGAAGCTTGAGAATGCTGCTACGGCTGACATCGCACCACACCACGCTAGTGAACCCGGAGCTATGCCATGCTTGGATAATCTAGAATCGTTCAGAGCGTCGTCTGCGACAAGCTTAGGGATCATAAGCTTATCGTTTGGGTAGTGGAACTACCAGCTCTACAGCGTGAGCCCGTGCTTTGGGCTGCCATGTTGACATGCAAAGTCATGATTTGCCGTATTCGGCAACTCGCTTACCATCATTTTGCTTCTGCTTCACCTGCCTGCAGTATCCAAAAACGTAAAACGGGCTATACAATCAGATTGCATTTAGCTATTTAGATCTTGATGTGCCAAATGTAAAAAAAAAGTGACGCATTAGTGCATATATGTTGAGATCTAAGAACAAGCTTATAACAGAAAGAACATTACCAGTGACTAAGGATACATGCACTATCATGTAATGAATGATACACATAGCAAATAGTATTGGGAGATTTTGTCTATGTATATACCAGCACATAAATTATTTGTTCCATATTTAATACATACACTCACATTATCTATGTCTACTAACAATCATATTTAACGGCGAACTGCAATTAAGTGATAGTAAAGTACCTGAGGGCAGTTTAAGAAAGCCGCGAGCGGGGCTTCAAACTTTTGGCACCTGAGGACTAGTGGTGGCTTAGCTCTAGATAATTTTTGTTGCTTCAAGGCGAGATTTCAACAGTTTCAAGCTCGAGAAATTAAAAAGGCTCATTCAAAACCATGCTCTCTCGATGTGCTGTTGTTCATAGAGTGTCCTGTGCGGCTCGGTCAGCAGTCAAGGTAAGTAATTGTTTGTGTTATGCTTTTCACGGCTTATACATTATACTAACTAGGTATTGTGCGTACAGGCTAAGCGATCATTAGCCACAGAGGCTACTCCTGCTTATGTGTCTCCGTCCACTGGTAGCAACCCGGCATACGACGAAGCCCTCAAACTTATAGCTCAGGACAAAGAATACCGATACTCCATGCTCAAGAAGGTTGAGAAAGAATTAGCAAGAGTAAAGAAAGGTCAGCACAACTGTAATTTTGCGCCGTGGGGACACATGTCAACATTTCTGACACCTTGTTCTGTTTCCTCCCTGTTTAGCCAACAACTCTGCAACACAAAGTCAACAACTCTCTCGTTTACAACAGCTAGCTACTGACCTCAAGGTCAAAGCTGAACTGAACGAGCCAGAGGTGCAATGGCGATTCCAGAACGGTTTCCGCGATATGAGCCAACCTGTCTATCGCTACATGGTCCAGCGAGAGTTCCAAAAACATCAAAAAAGCAAGCTTTTAGAACGACTTCTTCAGATGCGAATATGCCCAGATATTTTAGAACAATTCGACCCATCTGCACAAGTCGTTATCAACTATGGCAACCATAGTGTACAGGAAGCTGGTATCTTCCTTCAACCTGGAGACACCATTGCAGCACCCTCAGTGTCCCTTATAAACTTTCATGAGGAAACCAAGCTTTACACAATTTTGATGGTCGACCCAGGTAATTATATTGACATGCCTTGAACAATAAAAAGTTGGAGTTTTCTAACACCATTGCCTTTCAACAGATGTCCCTGATCAAGAAAGACAGTCCTATCAACAACAATGCCTTTGGTTAACCACCAATGTTCCCCTTTCAACCACGCAACCCATTGCAAACGGTGGTGACACCGTCGTGCCATACACCCCACCACATCCTCAAAAAGGCACAAAGTATCATCGCTACACAACTGTAATTTTAGAACAACCTAATGGAAAAATTGATTTGTCGCCATCTTTAGAATCAAAGCGATTTGATACTCGCCAGCTCATCCAACAACACCAACTGGTACCTCGTGGCATCAGTTTCTTCCGAGAGGTTTGGGACGAAGATGTTAGCCGCATTTACTCTGATATTCTCAAAGAACGAGAACCTGTCTACGGCAAGCCTCCCAAGGCCAAGAGAGATCCTACTGATACGAGCCGCAAGACTCAAAAATACCTTTTGTTGTAGAAAAGAAAAGCTGAAAAATCACTTATCACTGGACAATAGTATGAAAGTTGGTCCTTTGAGTTTTATAGAGAAAAATTTAATAAATTTTGAACATCTTCCTCTCACTTGGCAAAATCCACCGTGCTTGGCTTTTCTCTCCATTAGCATGGTCGCCAAGAATCCTTATCAACGAGGCATGTCCCCTAATAAACACTCTGTACTTTATTTTCAACCCCATTAACCTTTGTTTGTGCCTATGCCAGTTGATAATTTCGAGCATCGGTCGGATGAACTGGCTGCTCCTCCTCCATATAGCGAGGTAGCTGATACGCCTTCGCCATCGGCACCACCAGCGCAATTCGACGACGACTATGGTCGTACCACAGGTGATGCTGCCGGTTCAACAGATCACCTCGGCTACGGGTCGATTCCATCTTCACCTGTCTATCCACCTCTTGGGTCGCCTCAAAACCCAAGACCGCTGAATCCTCGTAAGTTGCGTCTCCACATGTACGCCGCCAATATCATCGTAAAATTGATGTTTCCTTACTATTGCAGATATACCATATGATTTTGCTGACCGTCCACCCGTGCAAGCTAGAAGTCTACCTCCTCCTGTCCCCTACACTCCAGATAGATTACGTCGAAGACGCCGGAGCCGTGGCTGCTGCGCAACATACTATACTTGGACATGCTTTGTCTTTTTACTAATCTTCATTGGAATCAAATCTGGTATAGAGATTTTGCCCACATGCTCGTACCGTTCTACCTACAACTCGGGAAAGATCGAATTGACCGATATCACCGACTTTGATTTTCAAGTATTAGGCACTCCGTCATATGACTCTTGGATCACATTTGTGTCAAGCGATAAACCACATTTTGAAGCAACCATCCTCTCGTCACTCGACAACCCAGATATACACTGGTCTACAGAGGGCAAAACCACGCTTTTGAAAATGGATGTTGGCCAAGACTCGTTTTTTCCTTGCATAACCGTACAAGTCACCGTCAGTTTACCTGTCACAACTCAGAACGTTCGTGTCAATGCCAAAGACATGGATGTGACCTTCCAAAAGGGCATTTCGCCGCTGCAAAATATTGAAGTTGAGGGCAAAAACCGCCGCATTACTAATTATGCACATTTCACAGCCAAACGCTGGTACCTGAGAACCACCAATAGCAAGATCGAAGGCAGTTTTCAAGCGGATGAAGTTGATCTTGCTACTACTAACGGCCAAATCAACGTTGAAGTGACCAATTCATCCACTGTCACGCTCCACACAACCAATTCTCGTATCGGTGGTATTGTGGAAGGCCGAGATGTTGTTTTTGTAACTACTAATAATGCTGCTATCGATCTGGCATCCCTCGCAGGTGAAGACATCACCTTGAAAACTCAAAATGGAGCGTTGCTGGTCGATAAATTGGCACTTACTAGGCGATTTAAAGGCGCAACGAACAATGGCCGAGTTCAAGTCGCCTTGTACAAAGCTGCTGATGGCGCCAGCATTGAAACCAAAACCAACAATGGCCGCAGCTCTGTCTTGATAGTAAGTAATCCGTTTGTCAATTATCTTCCGAACGTATGTATTTGGCCGGCTTCTAACATGTCATGTTTACTTTCTGCAGCCTGATAGCTACAACGCCAATTTCGAACTTTCCACTTCAAATGGTGCTGCCTCCGTGATTGGTGGTAAAAACGTCAAATTCCAGGTCGACAAAAAGTCCTACAAACAGGGTACAAAGTATAGCTCTAGTAGCCAACCAACAGTGTGGGTGCAGACCGACACGTCGAATGGCAAATGTGACCTGCAGTTCGTTTAAGCAGACTCTCAATGTAAAGTAGGCACTTTTTTCTTATTTTCTGTCCCTTCTGGTTCCATTGGTTCCATTGGACATTCATTGATTTTAAACATGCCGTCAAGTGAAAAGCTCCATAATATATTATCATAATTTAACATTATCCCTGTCTGTTCGCTCCTGTCTACCGCCTGCTAAAAGTATGGCTGGGTCTCGTCAATGACTGCATGATGGATGAGATTTATTGAAGGAATAATACAATGGTGCAAAAAGTAGTTTGAAAGCCGGTAAACGAATACCCGAATATAAAGAGAGGAGAAGAAAAGAAATAACGAAATGTATTACAACAGATTTTATAGTAAAGAACGAACGGGCAGCAGACATCTAATTGTCCATTTCCATTTGATCCAACTTTTGTTCTTCGACCTTTGCCACTTGGGTTTTGACTCTTTGTGAAGCATTTGGGGCAAGCTCGATGTTTTGTTGCAAAATCTTGACGTTCTCGGCTCTCTCTTGGTCCTTCTTGCCAGCCATTCTGTTCTTGAAGAAAGCACGCTCGCGCTTGGCTCGGATCTCTTGTACTCGCTTCATGGCCTTGATGGTGGTGGCCATGAGGTTTCGATCGTATCGTACGGGCACGTTGCGGCGCTTCTCGAACTCAAATGTCGAATCAATCGTCATTTCCTTGCCGGCAGCCTTACGGAACGCCTTGGTCCATCTGACCTTGCGTGGGTTGCGCTTCATCTTGAAGTTCTTGTGGCATTTTGAGCGGCAGAAACGGAAAGTCTACAAAACAAAATAACGTTAACTCTCTGGTCTAGATTTAGACTTATACAAACGGGACAAAGGAAAGCTTGGCTGCGTAACGTACCTTTGAATCATTGCGAACAAACATGGTACCATGGCCCTAAAAAAAGTTTATGTATTAGTGGTTGTCTCTTATGATATGTGTACACTACTTTTCGGTTACTCACTGGATAGCATGGCCCTGAGCAAAAGTAGCAACGAGTAATGTGCATGGTTCAGTGGGTATCGATCTGCAACAACTGACTGACAACTAACTGGCAAAGAAAAAAAAAAAAAAAGTGTCGAGTAGGAGGGCAGTCATGGTCACGTGTGTAATTTCTTTTTTCACAATCATTGACTGCCAAATTAATGAGGTTCTGCAAAATGGGGAAACAGAAATTGATATATTTTATTGTTGGAATACTACTATATACAGGAGTGAGGGGGATGACAAGTTTTATCTCTCAAG
Organism: Umbelopsis sp. M5902; assembly: GCA_037039815.1. Lineage (NCBI taxonomy): Eukaryota > Fungi > Mucoromycota > Umbelopsidomycetes > Umbelopsidales > Umbelopsidaceae > Umbelopsis > Umbelopsis sp. M5902. The sequence continues at coordinate 647,544 of JAXQGL010000051.1, forward strand.
CAAGTGATGATTCTTGAGAGCTAAGGATATCTAATAGGCGCGAGCCCTTGCGAGAGAGTGGTGGAAGACTGTCTTGAGAAGCAGATGTCATTGAACTATTACTGCGCTGAGATGAGATACTGGCCGACCGCTAAAATAAGAATAAAATATGGTCAGCAGCAATGTCATAGATATCTCAGCGTTCTATATTCACCAAGAGCACATACCTCTTCTTGAGACTTGCTAGACGTACTGAATCCACCAACGCGCGATCCAGTGTCGCCAGATCCACCAATGGCACCACCTGCTTCTTGCAACAAGTTCTTGAATTTCTGCAATTTGCTTGGTGAGCGGAACAGCGGTGATGACCGGATCCGGTTGGGTTGTGATGGGGAAACGAATTTTTGCTTGAGCACCTGTCGCTGGGTAATAGTGACTCTGGTCCACGCATCCTCTTCGGGCTCAGTTGACTGAGGCTCTTCAGTGAACTCTGTAGCGTCATCTAGAATGACCTGGGTTTCCTCGGTGATGGTTGATTGCTAGGAAAACGAACATGGTTAGAATTAAACCATATTTGGCATATCTTGACAGCAATAGAGCACCAGGTACATACCTGCAAGGCCTGCACTGTATCAGCAAACGTGGCACCGTCCTCGTCTTCATCTTGCACGTTGTCCACCTCATCGTCATCATTCTCATCTTCTTGATACTGAGGCAATGGTTGGCTTTCTTCTTCGCCATCGCTAAAGCTCGGTTTTTCATCTTCCTCCAAATCAACTCGAGAAGCTTTGGCAAACGCAGCAGTTTGAGGATTGTTGGCTATGATTCATGATTAACATGGAGTGTGGAATAAACACTGCATCTATACAGGCGTGTTAAGCCTACCTATATCTTCTAGCAAATTGCCGCTGAGAAGTTTTCTTCGCTTGGCTGCCGCCATCCGACGTAGTGCTACAAGATCATCATCCATGTCATCAAAGGTATCGTAATAATCAAGCTCTAATCCGTCGTTCATGGCGCCACGTCGCCTTCTCAGCCCTCCACTGACAACGTCTTTGAGTAGTCGCTGTATCATGTTCTGATCGCTATCAGCCATTTGATCTCTGAACAAGCACGCATATATTAGCTATAGCTTTTTTAAAGCATGTTCAATGACCTATTACTTACAAGTAGGCTTGGCGAAGTTGTGCTTCATCCATATTTCCTGTTTCTTCGTTGGCATGCACAACAACATCATCCTCAACGTATTCGTCTGGACCATCATTATCTTCACCATCATCGCCGCCGAGCCCCATATACTCGTCCTCCTCTTCCTCGGCTTCATTCTCTACGTAAGCACTTTTTGGTATTGGTAGCTGTTTTTTGACTGGATGTGACACCTTGGTGTGGAGTGATGGTCTGACTGGTGACTCGGACTCATCAGACGCAACCGATAATACGGGTGACGATTCCCTAGTTGCTGATTCAACCGGCTCGTCGGCGGAATCGTCGTCAGAGTCAATGACCATTCTACGATTTTTCCGAACTTGAGGGCTACTTTGCGCCTTACTAGCATTGTCAGTCTCCTCGGCTTCACTGCCACTACCTTCAACCGCATCTTCCTCTTCCCAATCTTCTTGTTCACTACCGAATGCTTGGCTAGTGTCAGAATAATCTCCATCTTCTTCTTCATCATCCTCGTCCATGACGTGGTTTGCTTTGTTGCTTTTTCTGTGGATTCGTTCCACTTCTTCGTAAATGCTTTTGGCTTCGTTTTCTCGCTCGAGTTGCTTTCTAGCCAGATCTTCAGCGCTGGTATACAGGCCCTTTTGCTTAAGTTTGCTCTCCATCTCGCTGCGGCGCTTGAGCATTTCTCTGGAAATAGCCTGTTTCAAAGACGCGTTCAGATCTTTGTGGGTCATAGCAGATGTAGCATTAGTTGGGCCATCTTTGGCTGGTGTTCGACGATGCTTTTGGGGAGAAACTTGAACACGTATTGGCGAATACTTTGTTCCTACAGCGGAGGCCAATGTTATAGGCACATCTGCAGATCCAATGATCTCCAGATCGCTATCACTGTCGCTTAACTCGACTGTTTTCTCTGTGGACGTAGCTAAATTGAACTCTTCAAGATCCTGATTGGCGATGCCAAGTCTGATTTGGTCATTTAGTACACAGTACAATGGAGGTATATGATTATGGCTCTTACGCATCAAGGTGGGTTCTTACTTTGGCTTGTCCGGTAATGGCATTGACTTTTTAGCTGCTTGCATTTTCTCCAAGAAAGAAGCCATGGTCTTCTTTGGCTGACTGCTAACATTTAGCTTGATATTGGCTGATCGGTACAAACGCTCGCTTTCCTTGTGAAGATCCACTTTTGACTTCTCAGACAGAACCTTGACAGGCTTTGGCGAATCGGAAGATTTAGCTAGATTTTTAGCTTTCTTTGGCATCTCAGGTGTTTTCTCGCTCTTCTTCCTTGGTTGCTTTAGCGGCGTCCTCTCTTCCAGTACTCGTCTTTGTCTGGTATATAATCGCTCGTCAGCATCGTCATCACTCGATGATTCTTCAGCCAACATATCATGCAAAATCTTTTTGAATTCGGCGCTCCTGCCTTTCCTTCTATGTGGTGAGCTTGCATCCCTCACTGGCGTTGATGGCACAGATAAATTTGATACATTAGGTTCAGCATGGTCTTGGTGGGCAGGCAAGCCTTCAGACGACGGTAACTTTTGTGATGTCACTTTCTCTTTGACCTGCTTGTCGGCAGTATCTTTTTTTCCCCAATCAGCTCTTCGTTCCATACGATTGATGACGCTACTCGTGGGTACCCGAGGCTTCTTAGGAGCCAATATTGGCTTGGGTCTAGCTGCTATCTCGTCAGCCTTGGGTTTACTGATAACTTCATCCTCCTCTTCCTCAGACGAAGATGAATCAATATCTCCATACTTGAGCAAATTCCTAATTTTGCTGTTGATGTTGAGGCCATCCAACAACTGGCTCGAAGTCTGTCCTTCGTCGTCTGAATCATCGGAATCCAAAGACAAGTCAGGTGTATCCTCCACAGCCTTAGAGGTTGCTCGAAGCGCATCAGCGACGTGTGAAGTTTCCATTACATCTGCTTTGGGTGACTCCATGCTAGCTCAGACGTATGAAGGATGAAGAAGGGGGAGAGTTCTGTCAGCTTGGTGCTGAGATCGCGTCGCGTTTCTGGCGTGACTGACAGTCGTAAAAACGCGTTTGCCATTTTTTTAAAGCCTGTTGTGACTGGCACATTTATGCGTCCATACTGCCAATTTACTCCTGCCAAGGTGAATAAAATCAATCAATGTAGGCAATAACTTCCGCTTCAACACGTAGTATCTAAATCAATACTAACATTCAAGTTTCAAGCATCTACTACCGATATACACTGTTATTGTTGGCTTTTCTTACTTTTCAAGTTACTCTTAAATCACGTGACTCATGCATTTGTACCATTTTTTTTTTTTTTCTTTTTTGGAAAAGCTTATTCGACGAAAGAGCTTATTTCTTTGGCTCCCCCATAATGCTTCGATTTGCTCAAGACATTATAAGTGCGTTGCTTGGAAAGCGATCTTCTGAAGAGAGAGAGAACGATGCGGGGAATGAGCGACCGGATTTGAAGAGAAATAAATCAGAGGACGTTGGATCAGCAACTAATCCCGATGCCGTTGCAGAATCCGCTTTGAGTGGTGGTTCAGCCAAACCGGCTCCCAAGTTCAACTACATTCTCAAAGTGATGAACTTGCCACAGGGCCAAATCAAGCCAACGAAAAAGTTTTTCGCCGACTTGGGTTTCAACAAGATAGACAAGTCACCCACCAAGACGTTTGCTACCATCACATTTGATGTAAGTCCAGCGAGAGCACTTTTAGACTGATATTTTCCCACTTGGTAGCTAACATCCAATACTAGTCTGAAGCAAAGGCTTTAGATGCTCAGAAAGCTGTTGATGGCCTGATTTATCAGCAAAAGTACAAGATAGAGACTGAGATCATGAAACGAAAAGAAAAGGTGTTCAAGCCCAGAGAGTCCAAATTTGCCAATGATACTAGAACGCCAGCAGAACGATTGGCTGACCAAGTCACACCCCTTCACAAGTATGCTCCAACTTTTTATATGTGCAATAAGCGTAAACACGCACTTACCATAGACAAAATAGATTGCCCTACGCTGAACAATTGAAGAAGAAGCACGAAGTCAACACAAATCACTTGAGTAACATCAAGCGACAACTCATGAATCTCCCAGATCTTTCACCAGCTGGCAAAGAGCAAATAGCATGGGCATTTGAAAAGTAAGTCAGCATCATACGTTACTTGTAAATTGTGCAACTTGGCCTGACCGCATCTTCCTCAGGACTCCTCGTCAACTTCCCTGCGAGCTTGCCGAGCCTATTGCTTCTCCGGAGCAAAATGGATACCGTACCAAATGCGAATTCACAATTGGTAAAAATATAGATGGAGAGAAAACTGTTGGTTTCTTGCTCGGCCTTTTCAAAGAGGGCCAGACCGGAGTGCAAGAACCAAGCGAATGTCTACATATTCCCGATTCTGCAAAGAAAATTGCTGCTGCTATGGAGGTAAATTATGTTGTTCACTTGCTCCTACTGCACCTTGAGCAAAATGGCTGATCTATCCCCTTTTCAGTCTTATGTTCGCGATTCGAAATATGAAGTCTACGACCGAGTTGCTAAAGATGGAGTTTATCGTGGTTTGCTTGTGCGAACTCCAAGCACCGGAGAAGGTATTTAAATCAAATCGTTGTAGTATACATATATTCAACGACGTTTGCTAATGCGTTGCAACGTAGTCATGGTTTTGGTTCAATTAAAGAACGACAGCATGACAGCTGAAGAGTATGAAGCAGAAAAGAAAAAGATTCAGGACTTTTGGGCCAATTTTGACCAAGTCAAGGTCAAGACATTGTTGTTGCAAACCTGGAATGGTCAGTCAAACGGTATCACTGATCAAGCCGAAACTCAGATTTTGTTTGGTGACGGATACGTTACGGAGGAGCTTCTTGGATGCAAATTCCGTATCTCGTACAATGCCTTTTTCCAAATCAACACACCCGCTACTGAGCTGCTCTATCAAAAGTGCGCTGACTGGTGCAAACTTGATCCCTCAAAAAAGACCATCTTATTAGATTTGTGCTGTGGAACTGGTACCATTGGTATCACCATGGCAAAATCTGTGGACAAGGTCATTGGCGTTGAAATAGTGCCTGAAGCCATCGTGGATGCCAAAGCAAATGCTGAGAGAAACGGAATTACGAATGTAGAGTATTATGCTAGCAAAGTCGAGGATAAGTTGGATGTTTTGACCCGAAGCTATGATGAAGAAGTAGTTGCTATTTTGGATCCTCCAAGGTATGGAGCTTTCTAACCGATGTATCATTGTAAGAACCGAACAATTACTGATTCACGTTTCGCATGCAGAGCTGGTGTACATAAGAGTGTTATACAAGCCATTCGCAAGTCCAAGATTCAGCGTGTCATCTACGTAAGCTGCGACGCTAAACAAGCACGGGACAACTTCTTGGGGTAGGTATCATGGTCCTCTCTCTATTCTTATTGTATCTTCACATAACTAAAATCCTATGCATCTTAGACTTTGCCGACCAAGCTCAAACCAATATGAAGGCATACCTTTCAGACCAAAGCAAGCCGTCAGCGTCGATCTATTCCCTCATGCCGATCCATCTGAGTTGGTTATTGAATTTACTAGAGATATCTAAAAAATAAAAAAACGCAGTGAACACTGCTAGACATTTATATATGTACAATCAGACGAGATTATTTACAAATTGAAAGTCATCAATGATGCTCTCTGGGAATAAGAAAACGTAATATGTTGGGCACCAAGACTAGGATTAACAGACCAGGCAGGCCATGATGACTAAAAAATCTTGCTATGATTTGGTGTATGCGCTACGCAGTCCTGTTGGGCAGTGTGACAATTAATCTCATTTATTACTGCTGCTAAAGGACCACACCTTGACGTTGTTCTCATGGTCGCCAGCAACCGTTACAATCTTCTCACTATCAAATCCTATCCATTCCATTCGTTCGCCAAAGCCACTTTCAATTCCAACCACCAACTCGCGAGGGCTCTCTAGGTTCCACACTTTGATACCTGCTCTATCACCACTAACCAGGCGTCCAATTCGTGCGTCCATTGCCATAGCTCCGACGGAATTGGTATGGCCCCATAACGTTCGAACATGCTCTATTTCTATACGTTTTCCATGTTCCCTTACAATTCGATACTGCTGCATGGTATTATTTTTGTGGCTGGTTACAACGTAAGGGTGCGCATAGCTTATTTTCTGTATCCGATCCAACAGCCCGTGGCCTGGTGGAAGTCGCGAACTGCTATGTCTTGAGTTGAGGATCAGGTTGGCGGTAAATATGATTTCCTGGAGCCCAATGGTCCAAGAATCCAAACCTACAGACATGCCAAAGCATACCACTGCTTGATAAGTTTGGTCACCTTTGCTATACACTTCAATGGTCAACGGCTCCCAATGCATAGCGCTAGTCAAGCAGTGGCAAAACCGAGTGTTGCCTTGTTCATCAAAAGTATACGTTGATAACTCCATATCTGTCGAGCAAGTCATCACCATATTATCACATAAGGTAATTGACTTGATACAATGACGGTCGCATGAGACGCTTGGTCGAGCTTCGTAAAGTGCAAGTTGCTGCACGAATCGTTCTCTGGCATCGACTTGGTATATGCTAAAACCGCCGTTGGAATACCCCACTATCACTCGTCGGGTGTCCACCGTATCCCATTTGATACATGTCACATATGCACATGTTGGTGTCGAAGGGCCTGCTTTCGAAATGTGCTCTATATGCGAACCATGGATTTGCCATATATCAATGTCTGAAGATCCTCCCCATGTCGTTGCCATCATATCATGACATATTTGCATTATAGTTTCGTTACTCGTCTGGTCTACGGACAATCTCTCCTTTTTCAGTGGTAATGCTAGCTCATCAACCTGACAATTTCCTGTAAATCACGATAAGGTATTTTAATAAATTGCATTATTGCTCTGCGCATATACCGCAGCTATCGACCAATAAATAAGTTCACCATACCTGTTTCCCAATTGTGATTAACTTTATAGAGATTCTTCCACTTGTTTCTTCGTTCATCAAGACGTTGGTCGATACTGTGCGTGGCCGTGGTTGATAGACCTGCAGTGTGAGAGCCAGTAGCTAGTTTGCTGTGCAATCGCTGAGACCGTAATTGCTGAACTAGGAGTTGCCTCGGATTCGAGAACCGCACTAAATACAGCGGCTTCCATAGCTGATATTACAGGTCAGTAAAATGGTATAGTAACAGTAGGTAGTAATGTTCAGTTGTTTCGGCTTACGTGGTCGTCATTGGCTGCCTCATACCACTTTGTGGACACTCTGGCACAAGTGGTAAGGTCCGCAGCTTCCAAAAAACTAAAGACATGGAAAACGACTTCCTGCGGAAGCGTCAGCAAATCGCGTCGGCGGTTTTCATATCTCTGAGCTGCTAATCGTCGCCTCTTGACCGCTGGTTTAGACATGGACGCTACTGGAATGGGCTTGTAGTTACTCAGTCAAATAAGCTGGCTGCGCTTCCGCCGCAAAGTCAGCTCAAATCAGGGTCACGGGTAGTGACAATTTTCTGCCAATCACAATGCTCATTAATTCTGTGATGTTTTCACAGTGCTATATGGTGAAGCGCATGAAATGTATACAGTGCTAGGATGATGATTGCATGAGGCTCGTGTATATGTCCTTGCAATTTTTGTTCCATTCAATACCAGAATAACAAAGAGTATATGAAGTCAATTTGACGTTTTAATAGTCAACGTTTATCACTAAGAGAACCACTTTGATGCAATACGGTCACTATTCATCTGATACAGCTCATACACATTTCGACAAATACAATTTTCGCCAAGTTGATGCCTTACAAAACGCGATGAATTATATTTTGAACGGTTATGGTTTACAGATACAATGAAACCAAACAAGATCGAAACCGGACTTTTCAAAACAAGTCAATATTGGATTCCATTGGATTCCTTTGGAAGGAAAAATTCTTTTACTGACTAACTTCCAACTTCAATACTTTGATGAAGTCTTCACAGGAGTTTGTGGACGGCTCACAATGAAACTGAACTGGCCATCAAGTGGACAAATTTCCCACCGAGAAGACATAGAACTTACAATCAGAGGTATTTGTTTCTTGCCTCAGCCAATTTCAATTTTTCTCGTATTTCGACCAAAATGCGGCCTTTAAAATCAAGGTCCGTCAAAAAGTATAAATACAGAGTCGATTTTGTTCCCTTGAATCTTCAGACTTTGGCCAAGCAGCACTTGAGTGTGTCTTGCTAAACGTAGAGGATATACGGGCACTATTCTCCGCAGTGAAATGAATTTATCGACTGCGTTACGTGAAGAAACGTAAAGGAATCGCAACCAGAGGCTAGAAATGCCTAAGAACGTATACTCGAAGAGTTTGAAAGCTCTGTCAAAATTCTGATTGGAAATAGCGCCCGCCGTGGTTAAAAGGAAGAAGGACTGTAAAACTAGGCTTGATATCCTTGAGTCCGAAAGCAATCTGAATGGAAATCCTGGCTTGAATTTTCATAAGAGACCGCTAGAGCTACCCCTGGTACTGGTTAAAACTGTTTTGGATACCCTCTGTTAGCTATAATGGACCACTTGGTTTATGATTGTGTTTACATTTTCTTTTGTCTCTTTGACTTTAGCGTCAATGAGGGAGAGCCAAATGGAAATGGTTTTTCAATCATTATTTGTGTCACACTGGAATCACGACTGAACCATGGATGATTAGTTTCAAGATAGTACTTCTTCGTGAAGCACCAGTTTTCCCTGTAGTGAGCACCACCGGATTTGTCCCCTCTGCTGTCCGTCTGGTTTTCGCCTTGGATTTGATTGTCATTTTTGACTTTTGTTTTGTAATAAATAATTCTTTGGGTGATTTTGCTGTGAATACGATGTCTGCTTCCGTGTGATATTACTTTTTGATGATGAGGGAACTGCAAAAGATAAATCTGAGATAGAAAATGGTATATGTATGTTATGCATGGAATGTGTCACATTTGAGAGTTCCAAGGAATTGAATCCCAAGTGGTTAAAAAGAGGGTAAGCGTTGATTCACATTCTAATCGATTTGCATGTTCGCTGTGATAAGAACAGACACGCTTTATTAGCAAAGTAGCCAATAACTACTGCAAACAACTAAAAGATCTTTCGTCGTGAGCGCGATTGCAGTAGTTGAACGTATTCACAAACAATATATCACACTGTGAATTCAATCTACAAATTGAGAATCATGCTAGTGGCTTCAACATATGGATTATAGCAATTTTGCCATTGTCAATGCGAATTTTTCCGCAATCGACCATGATGCTGCCCATATATACAAATGAACAATAGGTACAGGCAATCGCACATTACTAAAATGCAGTATCAAATATAATAGAATTAAAATAATCAAATCATGATCCATTGTCAAATATGTAGCATATGATGCTATCCGTAAAGGCGATCAAAATGCTGAAACAAGGTGGTCAAGTATACCATTTTTTAGCTTGCATAGAACTCAATTTCTTAGATCATGAGTAGTTTTAAACACTTAGCATACGCTGCTGTCTGTAAAGGGCGATCAAAATGCTATAACCAGTGGTAGAGTATCTCATTCTTGTAGTTTGTGTAAACCTAAATTTCAGCTCGTATAAAATTTTAAAATAAATAGTTCCGCGGAGCTGCGATTTGGCGCAGAGGAAGCGCGCCAGGCTCATAACCTGGAGGACCCACGATCGAAACGTGGAATCGCAATTTTGTTAACCTCGTAGAAATTTTTCTTAATATTTTCAACATCTACCTTTTTGTAACAAATTGACTCGCTGGTAGTGTCGTTCTCTATCTGATATTATCCCTGCAGACGAGTGAACTTCTCGTGAGGTTTTAATGATGCCTTTTATTCAACTATCATAACTCTCTTTTTTATACCTTTATTATTTAGACGTGACTATTATAAAGAGGTGTCCAATATGACTCCGAGGAAGTCGAAGTCACATTGGGCGACCGTTCTGAAAGTTAAGCCGACAGTACTTAACAAAAAGGCATTTTAGTCATTGATGGACTTGATTTTTTAAAAATGAATGAAATTCAAATGAAAAAAGGGAGGGAAGATAGATTGTAAGAGCTGGGAATGGCAAGAGTCATATCCTAACATATATTTTCAGATCTATGGCAAACTAATAGCCAGTTAAGATATCTGGAAAGGAATGTGAGGCAGAGGCCATTGAACGTGCCTATTGTGTGGATCAATATTCCATTGAAGGAAATTGACAGTCTCTAGCTGCTAATGATTGTTGACAATGTATATGGGGTGAAAAAGTACCATGTGCTACTAATTGAATCCTAGACGTCATCAGAACAAACTTGCCTTGCGGCAATGTTTTCCGTGACCTACCATCTTTCCATCTTTTCATCGTTCTAAGATCGCGTTGTTTACTGTTGTCCGGGGGCGACTGCGGCAAAGACCATAGCTGGCCACATTTTGTAATTGATCAGTTGATCGTGTAGTCCAAAAAAGGCAATTACATGCAGATATGGTAACTTTCCCGGTATACCTTCCTTTCCTTCCAGTTCAGTTTTTTTCTCGAATTATTCATAATTAGAATCGCAGATAGTCGGTGATGACCAGCGTATTTAATACCTAAGCTGTAATACTTGACCTATCTAAATTTATAAAATCAAAGCGCTCAAGCCTCAATTGGCTGAAGCATAACCATTGATATTAGGATCTATAACACCGAGTTGTCGGCAGCCTCCGCTGCCAAGTCAGATCAAAATTGTGTTACACACTTTCATTTTTTTTGCCAAGGTGGCCAAGCTGATAACAATATTTCAAACCCTGCCAAGATGGCGCTTTATGACTTTATATAAGTGGCTATACCTTTCTTTAGCTTTTCTAAAAAATACAATTTGGGTATTTTGCATCACAGCTAGTATTTTTCTAAAACTCGGAAACATACGATGCCATACTTTGGTTCTGTAATACAAATTTTTAGACCATATTTTTTCAATTACTTTGGCACCACAGAAAATAATGGTGTCCAGTATTCTTCGCCATTTCGAGTAGAAGACTATGGCTTTTCTTGGAGCATACAAACCCAACCAGGTGTCCAGATAGACGAAGGATTTGGGCCTATATCCACCGTCCGTGAAACCGATTTCACCGTAGAATTCGAAAATACGTGAGTTATTACATATGCAGCACGCAGATAGGCACAATCAAAAACAAATGTAACTGACAAATTGCCTTATCAGTATTCTCTTTTTGTTACCCAACCTCTTGCTGTTGGCATTCGTTATCTATAGTGCATTAGAAAAAGGTTTTCTGATAAAGAAATATGGAATGTTATCAAAACCTGGCAAATTTACAAAAGCTGAAGAATCGGATCAGAAAGTCGGCCATCGCATTACTACAACTCAGCTTATAGACGTTATCGAATCGCCAGATTTTGATATATATTTACCTAAAGAGAATCATCTGTGGCGATACAGATGTCTTCTCGCACTGAAAATCTCAGCTGCCATCGCTGGTGCAGCAGCGTACATAGCAGCGGCTGGTCTATCAGCTCAAAGCAATGCCGGTGGATCTAATGTCTTTGGCTGCATAGTATCAGCACTTGGAATGTTTATAGCCACCTATAGTTCCTGGAGACAGCATCGATCGACGTGGCGTCCTTCTTTAACGATACAATTCTATGCGTTGATGATGATATTCGTACACTCTATTCGCCTCAGGACAGAGTGGACCCGTACCGAACGAACGAACAATGATTTAGCCATCGTTTTTTCTGTAATACTGGCTATCCTGACTTTTTGGTGTATGTTCGAAAGTTTACCTCGCATGACAAAGAAGTCGAGACGACAGTTGAACCTTGCGCCTGATTTGACTGCCAATATTTTTAGTTTAATGACCTTTCAGTATGTTCAACCATTACTGGCTAAAGGCTATAAGCTACACAAAAAGGGCAAAGATATGGATGTTGAAATTTTATTTCCTCTGCGTCCACAATTGCTTTCGGAAAGACTAGGAGATTCTCTATTGAAAGAATGGCGAAGGCAGACCCTAAAAAAAGGATCTGCCAATATGGCAATCGCGGTCCTGAGGCTCTATGTTCCAGCTATGCTAGTCCCGAGTGGTGTTTGGCTATTATATACTGCTGCACAATACGCAAACCCACTGCTTCTCAATGGTTTCCTTTCCTGGATAGCGACCTTTGGGACGGATAATCCCAGCCCTTTGCGATTTGGCCTTGAGTTTGCGTTTGGCATGTGTGGTATCTCAACTATACTCTCGATATGTTTCGGAGCATGCGCTTACTACATCAATCAAGTTCTAATGGCTTTCCGTGGTGCTCTTATTTCTGCTGTGTACCGAAAGTCACTGAAGCTCTCTCCCGAGGAATTTTCCAAGCGAAGTATAGGGGACATTTCAAACCATGTTACCGTTGATGCTGAGTCACTGGTTGATGGAGATCTCGCTATATTGTTTATCATTGGTTTGCCTCTTTCCATGGCTCTAGGAATTTACTTCTTGTATGTCCAACTATCTTGGGCGGTATTTCCTGGATTGGCTTGGTTCATGATTATCTGCTTTGGAATTCAAAGCCGTGTTGGACAGCGATTTGGAAGAGCCATGAAATTCCGCTTGAAGTACATGGACGAACGTGTTTCGATGGTCAACGAGACTGTGAGTGGTATCAAGTTTGTCAAGTTTAACGCCTGGGAAAAGCCTTTTATGCAACGGATTTTGAAGATTCGCGAGATGGAACTAAAAGGTCTACTTATGCGCGCTAAGGCGTTTTGTATAATGATTACTACCACTCAGTTAAGCAAGAATTGTACCCCTGCTATCATGTTCTGGGTTTATGTAATGGGAGTAGCAAAGGAAGGTCAAGGCTTGGATGCGAATAGAGTTTTCGTCAGTCTGGTTATCACCAACCTGATTTCCACTAACATTGAAACCCTCTCTTTCTCTTTGGGCTGGTTGTACACTGTCATTGCTAGTATGAAAAGAATTCAAGGATATCTCAATGCGGACGAGCTTACTGAAGACGATGATGAACAAATAAACCCCAAAGATACGGTACCCACCATTGCAGAGAAATTCGACGATGATTTCTCAGAGAAAGGTGATGAAAAAACTAGAATCACTATCCGCGATGGGGTGTTCACTTGGACGAAAAACCGAACTGAAGCGAAGTTCACACTGCAAGTCCCAGAATTGAAGATCTATGATAACGAATTCATTGCCGTGGTTGGCCGCATCGGTTCTGGCAAGTCGTCTATTCTCAGTGCTATACTCAAGAATATGTACTGTCACAATGGGAAAGTTCTGATGGATCAAAATCCTGTGGCTTATTGCTCTCAAGCTCCATTTGTTATGAATGCAACAGTCTCAGATAACATAGTCTTTGGGCGGACTTTTGATAGTCAGGTATTGGAAGACTGCATCAATGCTTGTGCTCTTGATAAGGATATCGAGATGCTTCCTGGAGGTCTCGACACTGAAATTGGCGAACGTGGTATTGGCCTCAGTGGTGGCCAAAAGGCTCGAATTGCTTTGGCTAGAGCATGCTATGCTGTTAAAATTGGTTACGCTTCCATCGTTATGCTTGATGATGTCTTAAGCGCTGTGGATGTACATACTGAACAACATTTATTCGACCATGTACTCAGTAATTCAATGGGCTTACTTAAAAATACTACGAGAATTTTGGTCACTCATGCTGTTCATTATATGGAACAAGTCGACCGAATCGTCTACCTTGATGAAGGTGATGCTTCACAGATTGGAACTCACGATGAGCTGATGAAGAAAGAAGGACATTATCAAAACCTGATAAACGAATTTGCAAGAATGAAGACAACACAAAAACAAAAGGAAGAAGAGGAAGAAGAGGAAGTCGAACAATCCAGAGAAAGTGCCCAAGAAAAGAAAGATGATCGCGAGAAAGGAGCATTGACATCTGAAGAGGCCATGAAGACAGGACGAGTAACATGGGGCGTCTATGGCCGCTTCATTTTGGCTGGAGGTATCTACAACTTTTTCTTATCGTATGGAGTGATGCTCTTCCATCGAATCATCTGGTATGGTGCCTATTATTTCCTAAGTGGCTGGCTTAACACTTCAAATCCTGCCCACGCCCCTGCTTACTATCTCGGAATCTATACCATGATGCAAATGCTAGCGGTTGTGTCACAACCATCATCTTACTACATTGCATTTACCTACTTTGGTATACGCGCTTCAAAAGATTTGTTTGAACGTTTGTTGAACAAAGTCTTCCGTGCACCTATGAGCTTCTTTGATACTACACCAAATGGCCGAATCCTGAATCGATTAGGAAGCGACATGAATGAAATTGATGCTGGTCTTACCGATAAACTTTTCGTCACTTTAGGCCAACTTAATCAGGTTGTGGTCTCTTTGGTTGCTGCCGGAATTGCCACTCCTTATCTTTTTGCCATGCTTCCACCTCTGGCCATCGTTTACTATTATATCATGGTATACTACCAAGCAACTGCACGCAGCTTACGAAGACTTGATGCAGGGCGAACTAGATCACCTCTCTTGCAGCATATCACTCATACTCTGGAAGGAATGCATACTATCAAAGCTTACGGCTTGACCGAAGAGTGGCTTAAAGAATTTTATAAGAAGGTCGATCTTAATCAAAGGTCTAAGCGCATGGAAATTATCCTAATGGGCTGGATGAACTTTAGATTGGAGTTTCTGGGAGCTATACTCATCCTCGGATCATCTTTATTTGCTGTAATCGCAAGAGACACCATTCCTCCAACTCTAGCAGGATTGGCTGTCAGTACACTTATGAATGCAGTTATGTTTCTTAGTATTCTGGTTAATACCTTCAGTCAAATGGAAATTGCTGCTGTTCATGGAGAACGCGTGTTTGAATATACAGAGCTCGAAAGTGAAGCACCTCTAAATCTTGCCGAAGATGCAGAGCATCCAAATTGGCCAAGTGCTGGTACTATCAAGCTGTCAAATTATTCGGCTCGATACAGAAATGGTCTTCCTCTTTCCTTGAAGAATGTCAACGCCGAGCTTCAAGGTGGGACCAAGATTGCTATTGTTGGACGCACTGGCTCTGGCAAGTCTACCTTGACTCTCGCTTTGTTCCGCATTATTGAAGGAACTTCTTATGTTGCAATTGATTCTGAAGAAAACACAGTGGTTTCAAGTCAATCTTCGCAGGATCTAGAAGTTGGTATAGCAAATCTTGAAAACACTGGAGGTTCCATATATATCGACGGCGTCGACATATCCAAACTTGGTCTTGAAAAACTTCGCTCCGCCATTGCCATTATACCTCAAGATGCTACAATGTTTGGTGGCTCATTACGCACGAACTTATCTCCATTTGGTGAACACTCTGATGATCAGCTATGGGCTGCATTAGAGGCAGCTGGTTTGAAAAATCATGTCACACAGAACATGAAAGGAGCATTGGATGCAGAGATCTTACCAGGCGGTACCAATTTATCAAAAGGTCAGTTGCAACAAGTTGGCCTAGCGCGTGCCATGTTGCGAAAAGCCAAGATTCTGGTTCTGGATGAGGCAACGAGCTCGATGGACTTGGAAACTGATGCAACTATTCAGAAAGCCATACGCAATCATTTCTCTGAGTGCACAGTAATTACTATTGCCCATCGCATCTCTACTATTTTGGACAGCGATACTGTTATAGTAATGGAAGATGGTTCAGTTGCAGAGCATGGTTCTCCAAAGAAGCTACTGGCTGACGATTCAAGTTTATTTTCAAAGTTAGCACGCGATACAAACCAGGAAGACTTTTAGCTCCAAATAGCCAAGGCTTTTCCGAGTTATCAAATTTTTCCATTGGTTTATTGTACAGTATTAGACATCCTGACCATGGATTGAGATATATTTGAGATATATTGAAAAATAAAATGAAATGAATATTTTGTCGTATCATCAATCTTGCTAAGCATATCTTCTATGTCTGCATCAGAAAAGCATATCTCAGTAATGGAAGTGAGATGCTATCAACCCATTTCGGCAACTTTTGGCTGATTGAATGTAGCCAGGAATATCAATTTAGGTTAAAAACGGGATATCTGCACAAGTGATGCTATCAGATATATAGTCGTATACGCGTGATTATGGCTGCACAGCAGCAGCGGCTAACCTTTGAAAATCAAGTCGGAACATGATTCCATCGTCATTTGGGATGATTACGAATTTTGTGCGATCTTCAGCCGCAGCTGATCAAGTACTTTGTAGCTAGGATACACGTTGCCTAGTTTTACAAAAATCAATTAATGTTATCTCTTTCACACGGTCCTTATTCTCAAATTCCATATTCATATTGTATAACATCGACGAAATACCCACATTACCGTCGGTTACACTGAATACAAAGTAACTGGAACCTTACTATTTTTGATCAATTAATATTCTGAATTTTTTCCGTTCTTGGAGAAATTAAAGAACTGCAAGGAGCATTGGAGGCGTTACTCCAGACTTTAGTTGATAGATGCTCATAGGTTAATATCGATATACAAAGCATTTGTGTTCTTGGTCATAAAACAAATTGGTTGTTATGTCCTTCTTGCCTCCCAACTTGTCTTCAGGCTCAGACAAAGTTTCATAGCAATGAGTAATACAGAGATAAGTGAGCGTAGAATGAAATAAACCATTTCTTTTGATGGGTTTAACGGCCGTTGAATTCGAATTCCCTTGTCGAATATCCTTCGTGTATCAGATAAAGACAGCAATGTTTCATTCAGGAACAAAATTGCCATTCTTGTCGAGTAAATTGGTATGGCCGATTTGATTCCTTAAAAAAAGACTAATTTCAATTAATATGACACAAGGGAGAAGCGACAATGATCTTCATTGGTTTCAAGTACTCAAGAGAATGTGGGAAGCAGATGAAGTGGTCATCGCAAAAATATTTCCAATTTCAGTATATTAAAGCGATGGTAGTACTAGAAGGCGTTGAGGCTTGCAAAAATGTTGAATTGACACTTGTCATTCATCAAGGCTTTAGGAACCAAACAGATACCTCTTTTACAGATCGATTTATTCTATAACTTTTTTTGTAAGTTGGAGCTATATGCCAGTGTTATGTTTAGCAAGAGAAGAGCTTATCTTTGAAGATGCTGCTGCGACTGAAATCTGACGGAGTTTGACAAGGTCCAAGTCGCACCATTTCATATCTAAATTTGCCCTTTTGGTAATCGTATTTCTCAATATTTCACTCGAAGAAAAGGCTGATAAAGTCATTGGCATGCTGAAACATGTCACACCGACTATTAATATATCGAATATTTCTCACTCCATTCCAAATGAAATATGAATATGAGCTTCAGAGATGAGCTTTTCGCAATGAGAAAAAAAAAAGTGATATGCAGCGCTCAGATATTGTGCTACCGTTCACACAATCTGCCTGCCTCCAACAATGTTAAGTGTTTCAAAATAAAATAAAGCAATCAAAACTAAAAAATGCGAAGCACAAAGCATGCAGACAATCGGAAAGACGGTTACTATGTCGATGCGCGGTTTATGTAGGCGGGTAAACTATAGCACCATAACTCACCATAAGTACATTGTTGCTAGGTAACTACATGGTTTAGCTTACTCACAATTTAAAGAAAAAGGTTCTTTAACCTGCCTTTCAAATTCTATGAGTATAGTGGCTTATGCTTACAAATATATATGTTTACCCTGTTATATCTATACAATGCATTTCAAACATTACCACATCTAATTCGCATCGCAGACGTTTTCCCCAAACATTGACTGATTCCAAATTGAATTTGAAATATATAATTAATCGTAAACTCTAATTGCTGTGGCAAATGTGCCTGTTCATCACTGCCGTGTCTTCAAATAGGACGCAAATTACCTGATAAGGATATTACTGTTGAAAAGGTATAGGATATTGATCTTCCGAGAAAGTTCAAGGTTAATGCAATACTCGTGTAACAATCATGCTGCATTTCATTATAGGGATTAGCAAATCTGAATGTTAAGTGCAACAACAAAAGCGCGCCTTTGAACAATATATAAAGGAGAAGGTAATTTCCTAATGATAATACTCAACAAACCCAACACTACAGCTATCATGGTTCGCTTGTCTCTCGCTATCGCTCTCGTAGCCACTCTCTTGGCCACTGGTATGGCTGCTCCCGCAAACCCGGGCAAGTCTGCCCAAGTCATTCCTTTCGCGCGCGCCAAGTCCTCCCCCAACTGGAAGCAAGCCGTCGCTTCTGATAAGGCCCGTATTGCCCACTTTGGTACCAAAAGCAAACTCAATGTTGATTCTACCTCTGTTGGTATTGAAAACGAAGACTTCAGTTATGTAGCCAGTGTTGGCGTTGGTTCTCAAACCTTCTCCCTCATTGTTGACACTGGTTCTTCAAACACCTGGGTTGGTGCTGGCACCAAGTATAAGCCCGGATCCACTTCCAAGAGCACCGGTGACTCAGTTTCCGTCAGCTATGGAAGCGGTTCTTTCTCTGGAAAAGAATATACTGACACTGTCACTCTTGGTTCATTGACTATTACTGGCCAATCCATTGGTGACGCCACCACTGCTTCCGGTTTCTCTGGTGTCGATGGTATCATTGGTAAGATGCCTAGATCATGGATGTTTCGTACTGCAATACCGCTAACAAAGAATTCCAATCAGGTTTCGGTCCTACCGACTTGACTTCAGACACTGTTCAGGGTCAATCTACCGTCCCTACCGTTATGGACAAAGCTCTGAGTGAGGGCTTGATCTCTACTGAGGTTTTGGGCGTTTACTTTGCTCCCATTAGCGGTAGCGCCACCACTGCCAACAATGGCGAGCTCACCCTTGGTGGTGTTGACTCTTCCAAGTACACTGGCTCTCTTACCTATACACCTATCACCAGCTCATCCCCTGCTAACGTAAGTGACCGACACATGGGCATGTTTCGCATATACAAATTGTTCTAATATCGAATGCAGGCTTACTGGGGTATTGATGTCACTGGCATTAGCTATGGTAGCAAGTCTGTCAGCAGCGGCACCCTTTCTGGTATTGTTGATACCGGAACCACCCTCATCTACATTCAAACTGCTGCCTACGATTCCCTTTACAGCAACGTTCCTGGCTATACTGTCGATTCTACCACCGGTTTGGTCAAGATTCCTTCCAGCAGCTACTCTTCTCTTCAAAACGTTGAATTCACCATCGGTGGCGCCACCTTCACTTTGACTCCCGCAGAGTACATCTTGCCTCAAGATCAAGTCGCCAACTGGGGCGGAAGCTCCGGCAGCTACTACTCTCTCATTGGAGATATTGGTTCCAGCAGCGGAGGTTTGGATTTCATTCTTGGTCAGAAGTTCCTGGAGAACTACTACTCTGTCTTTGTAAGTCGTCTATTCATTTTAACGAGCAATTTGCTTTCCGGTTGCTAATATGTGCCTTGTTCTTAATTTTAGGATACCACCAACTCTCGCGTCGGTTTGGCTGCCAGAGCTTAGGTTTCATACAAAAATACAGTTCGTACTTCGACTTGAATGCATCTGTACAGCCGTTAATTTAATGAATAAAAAAAAAGCTTCATAATACAGCAATTGGTGTACACATATGTTCGGATTTTTCCATGTAGTTATAGCTATGTCTCGTAAATGTTTTCCCCAAATGTTCCAGTGCATTTGCCACATTTATTCCCTGATATGGAATTTGCAGGAAAAAAAAAAAAAAACTGCCAAGAAGAAAAGCCAAGGCCACACTTAATTGTTCTGCCACATGGCCCGTGAAAAGATCCCAACAGCTACTAATTCTAATACTGATAGCGTAATCAGCGGAGCAAGTGCGCCTTCTGTCGATGAACTCTTAGAAAACGCTGAGCAGTCAAAAGTCCCTCCCCCATCTTATATTAGTGGGATTGGACATAATGAGCAACCAGTGTATGATTTCGCTGGCTATGATTCACATGTTACAACCCAAGCAGCGGCACAACCATCAATCGTGGGATATCATGCCAATACAGAAGACAATAGTGTGTATGCGCCACTACTAGGAAACGCTGTTGGCGATGTCAATATGGAAGAATATGTTGATTTGACTCAACCACCAGAATATGCACCGTATCGTGCAACATACAAAATGAAGAAAAAGGGCGTAGTCTCTAGAGATCATCACATTAATGAAGACGGTGAAGCACTCTTTAGATTTCTGTTAGATCACAATTCGCCTCCCGCGATGTCAATCCAAGTTCGTGGTAAGTTATCATTCTTATTTTCAAAATGTACTTGATTCGAAAGATTAATATCACTTTTATAGGGTACCATGACGAAACACGATGGCGCACAGAGACTCATCGTAATTCAGACGGAACCACCCGAGAAGAGCAACATTCCTACACTGAGCAGGTGATAGATTTTGACTTTGCGGTGGATGTCTCCCAATATGTTTCGCCCACTTGCACGGCAATGTATGTTGAGCCTGATAAGAAAACTGGCAAAACAAAAACTGTGAGGCAATTGTGCGATGATTATGTAAAAGAGAAAGGAAAGTTCAAAGAACTGGAAATGAGAAAAAGTATAGATTGGAATTATAAAGAGCTCACTCAAGGTACGTTCGATGTGAAATTTGAATATGCTAGTCTATCTTTCGAAAAGCTAACATATTCGTGTATAAGCTATCTTATATGCTATAAGACATCAGGGGTATCATCACACTGTAGACATAACATTCCCTCTCCAAAATAATCGAGTAACAGTCAAATGCAACTCCAAGCTTTCGGAATTATACGACAGCTGGTGGTTCAAAGCGATATTACTGGTCACATGTCTATGGATTATAGCAGTTCCAACATTTTACATCATGCGTAAAAAATTCGGTCATAAGAATCTAAAAAGCGAATGGCAAATGAAGATTAGCGAAGAAGAATGGTACCAACAGCATGTATACGAAGTGTTAGCGCAAGTTCAATGCAGAAGCATTTAATTCCTCCTATCTTTTTGTATCCTTTTTTTTAACACGCAGATATATACCATTTACTTTCAGTTCAAGCACTTTGTTTATTAATAAATTTGGAAACAATCAATTTTGGCAAGAATCTCATTAAATATTGGGGTGTGTATTTGTCGTATAAAGTATGCGACATCATTGAAGCAGATACCGAATGCTGAAAATTTTATACTCCAGATCTTGTGAACTTAATATGACATTTTTTCAACCGAACCAAAAATGGTTCCGTGGTTTAGTGGTATAATTCCCGCTTAGGGTGCGGGAGGTCCCGGGTTCAATTCCCGGCGGAGCCCCTTTTTTGTCTTTAAAAAGACAGTTCAAATTTTTTTGGCGAATTTGAACTCTGAGAGCAGTTTTCATCGTTGAATCCTTTTCACGATTTTTTTTTTTCTATCTTTACTTTATTAACAGTGCGGGTAGCGGTAACAAAGATTTTAAGGCATTTGCTGTTCAAATATTCTTAGGCTCGAAGCATTTTCCTTCAAGATTTTTCTGTCAAGGAAGCATGCTTCCATATCTCGTCGCGTATATATTCCCCAATGGATTCAAAATAACCACGCTATAAAATATCATCGTGAGTTCGGCATCTTGGATTGAAACAAAGGAAATCGCCATACCTTTATGCAAGTGTCGTTATGGGTTCCTTCTTCAAATTCTTTCCAAAATTTCGCGCCACCAGTCTCGCATGACTCGAAAAGCTTCTTCATATGCGATGGTGGTACCAATTCATCTTTCATACCTGACAAAAACAGCACTGGGACTCTTCTAATGGCCTTGATTTCCAAGTATGACGGCCAGATTTGGTGGCAAAGGAAAATAAAGTGTTTCAAAGCAGGGACTACATGAGGTATCAACTGAGGCTGCGGGGACAATCACTGTTATAAAGAGTTGCTCTCACTTTCTGATAAATCAAAACAGCATACATACCAAACTCAGAAAAGTGTTCTCAAGGATAAGTCCAGAGAATTTGTCCTCGTTTCTCGAAACAAGGTTGATTGCCACTGCACCACCAATGGATTGGCCATAAGCAACCAAAGGTGTTTTGCTAAGTACAGGATGCTGGATAATATAATCCATGGCAGCCTGTTGCAAGTAAAGGATTAATGTCATATTATAACGTCCGTTGTAGATACCTGCCGCTTATTCTATAAAGTACCTCTGCGTCCCTTTTAAGACCAACCTCGTTCGGAGAACCTCCACTTAGTCCGTAACTGAGCAAACCGTATTAAAACATTGTTTCATTTTTATGTTTATGTTGCCGTACTTACCCTCGGTATGACAGCATGAACACATTGCAGCCAAAGTTCTCAAAAAATATCTTTGCGATTGGTAGACGGTGACCCTGACAATACAATTCCTTAGCTTTCGACTTTTTCAGCCATGAAATCAGTGCCATATCCTCACCATATTGCCTGCGTTGGCATGAAAATAGATAACTGTTGGGCTGTTCTTTGCTGTATCCGTATCTTTTTGCTGAATCAGATAGCATTGCAGCGAGACATTGTCTTTAGTCGTGAGGGTGACTTCGCGATAAGGTAGACCATACTGAGAAGGCTTAATGACCTAATTGAGCCGCAAAGAATCAAAGGGTCAGATTGGGCCATTTCGCGTTCACATGAAAACCTGAATCTACTTACAACTGACCGAGAGCCAGTAGGAAAGTTTGCAGGATAGATGAGATTGCATTGGAATATATACAGTGCAAGGGAGCAAGCGACTGCTAATAGCAGCACTGCACATAATAGGTACGCAGCAAACATAGTATTAAAAGCCTTTGCCCTAGTGGTCCTTGCCCTCAAATTTAAAGTCTACTGCTAATAACGGACCCTCCTTTTTAAAACACGACTACTCCTATGTTGGCGTCTGATCTATCGTCTACTTCTATCATAGAGAAAAGAAAGCTAGAAAAGACATGGAAAAATAAAAGTAAAACACGGCGTGCATATATGTTTTTCCTTCACAAGGCGCTGGCTTGAGAATTCATTAAGCTCGGTGCGTGTGTAACAGCGAACACGAACTTCCTTCAAACAGCTCTGTCATGACCACGGCTGCAAATAAGTACAATGTATTCTCATTAATAGTTGCTCCGTGTTCCAATTGCATAAGCAGGCATATTCGATGCGACGGGCGACAGCCTTCTTGCTCAGCGTGTGTAAACGATCGCTGTGATTGCCAGTATAAATCTCGGGCCAATGTCGAACTGGGTGACAGAGAGCGCGCAGAACGAATCAATAAACGCATTCAAGCGCTCATCGGCAATATCTTCGCACTCGCACAAGCCGACCAGAAAAAGCTACTTGAAAATAACCCAGCACCCAAGCATGAAGAATTGGCTGAAACGGTGCCGAGCTTAGATATCAAGGAGCCTCAACCTGAGGACAACCTTAGCCTCGTCAAAAAAGAAAATGGCAATTTGCCGTTCAAGCTACCAACTGGTTGGCGTCTCATCGCTCAAGGAGCTGGACTCAGTATGGAGACCAACATCCACACGCTAGGTGAGCTGTATACAACCTTGCAAGCAATTCGACAAGAAATTTCCATGGAAGGCAGCCCTCCACTCGGCAAGAACCTCGGTATACCACAGTTTCGACCAAGCAAAGGTCGAATGAATAAATCAGGAACTATGGTGGACCGTCTTACATTTCACCGACAATATGGATACTATATAACGTCTCAAGACTCGTCTCTCAACCCATCCACCAAAAAGTCAGGAAACAACTTGTCAAGATACCCTCAAGAAGTGTTAGATGCACTAATGCAATTGCATCTTAATTGTACTTCTCAAATACCTATTGACAAGCAAACTTATCTGTGGCGGTATCGACAAGGCATGTTACCCAGACCACTGACCTATGCTATTTACGCATGTGCAGCTTTGCATGCTTATCGGTGCCATGCCGAGTTTGATCATATTGATTACTTGGAGGACCTCGCAGACAAGAGCTATGGACTGGCAAGAGACCTAGTGAATTTTGATGATATTCGTTTAATTACTATTGAAACACTTATGGTCATGCAGTACTACCGGGCAGGAACCGGTCACATCCGAGAAGCTTATAGCATATTCGGAATGGCAGTCCGAATGGCGCATACTCTGAATCTTTATAAACTTTGCAGTGACCAGCGAGCCTCCCTTCTGGAAAGAGAAGCGTGTCGTCGCCTCTGGGCATGGATGGCATGGTTCGATATGAGCTATGTGATTTTCAGTGGATACAAGCCAATGCTATGCGATGATAAGACACAGATTTTGAAAATGCAGGTATTGCCCACCGACGACGAAGCTGCCGGAAATTTCGTTGAGTCCAGGAACTTGATTATTCAAGGTCTTCAGAACGGTGTAAAGTACGCCTTGAGTAAGGATGAGCCGGATAGCTGGGATATGGGATTGCCCAGTCCTCGAGCCATGAAGTTATTGGACGATTTGCATCAATGGCGAGCTGCGTTAAAATCTAAATTTGACGTGCCAGATCGTGCTCCCACCCTGGAAGGAGGCGACGGACATCCGAAATGGACCACGCGCCATCGTCATTTATACCTCAAACATGCACAATACTATATTTTCCTCTTGACCATTCATAAGCCGTTTGTCAGAGGTCTCTCCCCACAAAATAGCGTAGACGACGATGATGAGGAAGAAGAAGCGGGTGGCTTTTCGTTTGCCAGGCAAGCCCATGATATCTGCACTACAGGTAACAATAAGATATTTTAAGCAGATGTAATAATAGCCATTATCTAATTCACGCTACGTGATACAGCTGCATTTAGCCTGACAGAAATTGTGTCCATCTATGGATATGTTAATGATTACTGCATGTTTACTCAGGTAAGGAGGTTGGTCGGCGGTAGATAGGCAGATCAATGGTATAACCATTTCTCATTCACTTTTAATTGTTTAGCTCTTGGATGGTTTATCCTCGGTGGGTAAGATACATATGCTCAACGCTGGTATCCTACCAGGCACACGCCCTGTAAACATCAAGCCAGATGTTCGTAAACGGTCTTTGGAAGCCATCGAGCGCATCATGCAAGTTCTTTCCAACGGACCCATCTACAAATTGACTCATGCTCGAACCATGGTAAACCAGTGGCGAACGATTTTATCAGGAACCTCGTGTTAATATAAAGTGAACAGTCAGCTACAATAAACAGTATCCTCATGGCGGCGGCGTTACGCAATAGCATGATAAGCAATGAGTGCAATCGGATCTCCGACCGGAACTCTCCAATTTAATTACTTTTTCTGTAAGGCGGCGTCATACTAGATGGCCATTGCGCTGGTACTTTGGCAGTCCACATTGACTTCATGTTACCAAGAATTAATTTTTGTAAAACATACGATAATACCTGGTTGTTGGGAAACTTAGAAGTATACTTGTTTACCTAATATTGTTGTTATCTCATTGAAACACAGCCCGCCGTTCAGCCAAGAATAAACCTTGTTTTGGTGAGCTGTCTATCTCAGACATTTTTTAATATTTACACACAAACGAAAAGCTTAAAAGTGCTCTTCATATAAAGACGAAGGGAAAATAGAGTTGTGAAAGGAGAAGTACGGGTACAGTTTTGTATATCAATTTAACAGATTGTCTATTCGCATGACGGGTGAAGAAAGGTGGGACTCTTTAGAGACAGAGTCCATATGTGGCGCGGTAGGTGGCGGTGACGAGCTCAAAACATCGAGCATAGGAGGCGGCAAAGAACTGTGGTCAGATGTTTTCATATGATGACCTAGATTTTCAACGGTGTGCTCTATAGGAGTAGTATTGTATACAGTATTTACAGTAGGGCTACTCGGGTGGTCCCCTGTGGGCGAACTTCTAACTGTTACACTGGATCGAGGTGGTGTTACTGGTGACATTCGGAGTAGAGACGGTGAAGATGTAGGTGATGAGATATCAGATTCTTCCAGAGAATAACTATGATGAATTTCAATTCTGGCTCGTGATGACGGAGACGTGTTATTCGATTCTTGATAGTTGTCCGTATGGGAGTCACTGTCACTTCCAGGACCTGACCTCTTGTTATTAGACCTTCGGTTAGCAATGCTCCCTCTTGCAAAAGCTCCATTGGTATATTGACTCATGTATTCCGGATCTAGCGTCCAAAAGCCGCCTTTTCCTCGATTCTCTTCTGGTGTGATTTCTGATTTTGGTACCTTTTTAAAACACTTGTTGAGCGAAAGGTTATGTCGTATGGTATTCTGCAGTTATAGGTTTTTTTAGGTTAGCATCATACAAATCTTCTCAACCGTGGTCCAGCCCGTACTCACCTGCCACCCAGTGTCTTGAGCATTATATAACGCTGGATATTTATCCATAATCCATCGATATATATCTCTAAGGGTCATTCGTTTGTTATCGGTAGCAAGTATAGCTTGCGCTATCAATGACGAGTATGAGAACGGAGGCCGCCTCCGTGAACGTCGCTGCGGCTTTTCCGCGGCTTCTGGAGAAACAGGTATGAAGGATTCTGACACAATGTGTTGTTTTAGTTGTTCATGTTGGCGATCTCTTGTGTACTGTTTGACGGAATTAACCGTGGGATACGGGTGCCGCATGGCAACCGGGATCCGTGGGGGGTATTCATAAGCAAATTCCGGTGAACCTTCAGTTGGTGGCTGTTTGCTTTCAAGACGAAAAACATCTACTTGCGGTGGCATGGGCTGATGTGCCTGTTGTTCGTCGCTCATCGTTTAGCACCGGTGTGACTGACGATAGTGTATTATAAGGCCTGAGCAACAATATATGGAGAGGCGATACAAAAAATAAAACCAGAAATTGAATTTTGCTGGTTAACTCAGCACCACGCTTAGCCTTCGAATAAGGTATAGTATGCTGCTGGTTAAATACGGTACGGCCAAGGCATTTTTTACCCCCATCAAGCAAATTTTGGACACTTCATTTTGTAATGAGTGCTTGCAATGACCAGTTTTTTCCTGGATCAGTCAGCGATCATCTCAATTGGTTTAATGATATGTGGAGAATAGAACTAGTAGTACATAAGAATGGAGGACGAACGGGCCATAAAAAACCCCCAGCAATATTTAGACCTGTAATTCTTGCAGAATGTTTTGAATGATCTCTGCCACTTGAGGTTTTTGATCAACCATGTTCTGTAATTCGCCCGTGTACGGTACAAAATATGCTGAGTTGTGTTTTTGCCGGGCAAGATTTTGTAACAGCAACGCAGTGGCCAACGGAATGCCTTGTTGGTGACTGTGACTGTGGGGTTCGGGGTATTGGTCCTCGAAAAAGTGTGTTCCAAGATGCGATGCAATAGAGTCTCGGGTATTGCCTTCGCCGTCTGGTATAAGGCAGCACTCTTGCCAATGGCACTGGTAAGGGCCTGTTGGGTAGGGTGTAACGTGGTCGTTGAAAACGTGGTGCTGCAAGTGAAGCTCGTCAGGGAAGGTCTGTGCGCAGTTGGACCACTTGCACACAAACTCCTCAGCATCCTCCAAAATAGACAACTTGATCTGAATGCCGTGAAAGGTGATTTGGTTGAGATCGACAGTCTTTACATCACCACCCGTGACGATGATTTCAGGGTACGCTATCTTGAACACCGTAGCGAACTTCTCTACATCTAGAGGTCGTTCCTGCCCAAAGCGAGTTTCGTACAAGAGATAAACATCTCCCAACGTTAGTTTGCTGTCAGGCTCCGCCAGTTGGAACTTTTGTTTGAGCCTAAGTGCAAAGAAATTCCATTTTAAACAACTATCAGTTTGTTTGACTGACGTACATCAATAAACTTACCAGCCCAAACACCGATACGGCTCGTCCATATCTTGATAGTGCGTTAAATTTGGGATTCCACAGTCAGGATCCTCGCACATGACGTCTTGCTCTGGATGATCACAAGTTTCAGGATCGCAAGTATCCACTGGCTTTTTAGACTTGTATGTCAAAAAGCTTGTCAGCAGACTGATGCCATTTCCAGGATACATTCTCAACAATTGTGTTGTGAAGTCTGGCCAAGCTGACGTATAGACATAGAGAAATTCCAGCGTACGAGCCACCAAATCTTCGTCATCGACAAGAAGTAGTTGAATGAGTCGTTTGACTGCTTCATTATTGTCAGAAAGGAAGCGCTGATGATTGAGATGATATATGATGAGGCAAGCCAGGGCATTCAAAACTCCCAGAATAATTTCCCGATCATTTGAATACAAGAGATAAAGTAAGCTTCGAGTGTAGTAGTTTTGGTCCTCATCTGCAATCATGACATGGCTTGAGATATTTTCCAAAATGTCCAATGAGTGCTGAGTAACTTCAATGTACTTGGAATGGGTAGGGAAATTGAGACCACAGAGTATGATTTTTTGCAAGGTTGAGTTGCTACCTAACAATTTTGCATTGGCTTCAATATACGAAAGGTTCCGTAATATGCGGAAAGAATCGAAGATCAGGTTGGTTTCCACCGGACCTCGGTCTTTCAATGAATCAGTCATATCGATGTCCCCATCACCAGTCATACGAGTGACCGGTTCAGATAGAACTAATTCAGCAAAAGGGATTACTGTATTGAATATCAGCATAACGTCGTTATCTGAGATATTCTCAGGTGAATCAAAAGATATCTTCAAAAGATGAAGCATTGCGGAATGAACTTTGGACTGAACCTGCGAAGTCAGCATATTGCACAGCTCTGGTACCTGCTTAGGAGTCCTTGTCGATATGGAGTTTTCCAACTTGTGCGGTGTAGGCTCTTGACCAGCCGCTTCAAGCATAGTTGGTAACTGATCTAGGAAAGCATCCAATTGCTCCATATTTGGCATCGATACAAGATGACGAGTATCTTTTTCCAAAGCCGACTCTGCAGCAGACTTTGGTGCATGTCTTTTTGGCTCTTTCATCTTTGAAGGCTTCCTCTTCTTGTCATCTTTGGTATGTTGCTCCTCTTGGCTGGCATCCCAAGGTAATCTCCACACCTTCGTCATTTCCCAGCCTAATAAATTCTTCTTATAAACTGCTTTCAAGACATATGCGCTGTTGGTGCATGTTCGTTTGAAATTGAAGTTATCTCCCAGTTGTTTCCAAGCACGATCTTTGGTGACCTAGTTTCGAAATGAGCATCTCACTTGTTTTACCTCCTTACTAACATTTCAGCAATACGTACCTGCTCATACCCCCCAGCGGCTTGAACTTCTTTAAAGAGTTTGAATAGGTCCAGTTTCTGACCGCCAAGAATAGGCTCGGCCTGAAGTGTAGTCCTAGTGGTTAAACAATAAAGGGTCAGTGGAAAATTGCTAAAATGTTGGTAATGAGGCTTTTGTGCCTACCCATGCTGTTTATGGAAAGCTGTGAGATCACTCATAAACCGGAAATACTCTGGAGTTCTGGCAATGGCGTCCACAGTTCTCGACATTGCACTTTTCTTCTCTTTTTTGTATGCTTTCAAAGCTTTCTCTACCGTTGTGCGCTTGTTCAAGTGATGGGCATTCGCCATTGTGGCGAAGACGGTTTTAAGAAAAAAAATCGCTGCGTAGTTTGAAAACAGCCACAGATAACTGGGAAGGTCCCCGCTATATTCGTTCACCTGACATTGTAATACAAAAAATATATATATGAGACTTGATGCTGTGGTAGAGAAGTCATCAAGACGATATTTTCCTGAATTAACTTTACTAAAAGTTACTACAAACTTGGATAGACCATATGTTGCCATTGCACTTTGATGGTACAAAACTAAGCAACAAACAATCTTCTATTTTAACATATCTAGTTATAAACAGTGGACAAACAAAAAAAACCATTAGCTTAGAAGGTCTACAATTCATCTGGCTTCTTAGACTACTTTCTCTGTAGTCATTACCAGATCTTACAGCCTTTGCCTTATGTAGGTCAATTATTGCACTATGATGAGCCGTCATGGATAGGTAATTTCATGATTAGCAATCATTACACAGACGCCATAAACTATAACAGGTGTACATAAACTTGTATCAACATAATCTGTCCATAAAACAGGTTATATTATCAATCTTTTGTTTTATTTTTGCTCTAAAAATTTTTATACAAGTATTTCCGTCTTACTACCTAACATCCGGCACCAGCTTCTGGTGGATCCAGTCCTTCCAGTCATCCTCTCTTTCTATACTATTTACAGTGTCTTTGAAATTGACATCTGATTCTCCAAAGGAAATATTGACCAGGTTGTTATGTCGTCGATGTAGTGCCAACAGATACGGTAGTGAGTCACCATTAATGTTATTACAGCCTATTAAAACAATGCTTGCAAGTGATTTACAATGATTTGAAATATCGATCACACTTTGATTGCTGATTGTCAGCACGTTCGATAGATCGAGATGAATGAGATCAAGTCTCTTGATCATATACTCTATTGTTCCATCTGTGATTTCATTCTTTGTAGTAGTGGAGAGGTGCGCACCACCATCTCCAGAAGTCGAAGGTTGTGCCGACTGCAGTATATTGTTTACGCTATCTACGTCGTGATCAATGACAATTTGCTCTTTCTTCTTTCTTGTCACATTCAAATATTGCAGGTTTATACAATTGTCAGATAACGCTTTAATCTCTGCATCGCCAATGTTCCCGCTCAAGGCTAAATCCAACTTTCGAAGAGATGGTCCACATGTTCGGGCCAAAAATTGCATTGTAGTGCTACTCAAATTCGAGAAACGGCGATAACTGATATCCTGCAATTTCGACTTGAATGAACCTGGCCAGCGCGGTGTGGTAGAGCTTTTTAGAAGAACAATGATACCAGCATTTGTTATTCGAATACATCCGTTCAAGGAAATTTTTTGTAGACGTACACACAGCCTTGACACCAGTGCCAAGCCATAGTCCGTTATTTTATTACATTCACTGAGATCTATTGACCTGAGTGAATGCCGCAGCTTTCCTCTCGTTAAATAGCGAAGACCATTATCGGTGATATTTCGACATCCACTTAAAGATAGATGTTGCAGTGAAGGACAGTGTTCGGCAATATCCGCCAATGTTTGATCTGTCACTAGCTGCTCTCGATGTTCGAAGGAAAGGTTTCTCACAAATTGGCCAAGCGCAATATATCGGAATGGCAGCTGAGAACCGTAGCCGTGCCGATATTCTGCCACATCCAATGTCTGATAGATGATATAGGCATTTTCCCTTGTGCCTGATGTCACCGACCACATGGTACTAATTGGAGCACTGTATTTGTCCGATAGTTGCTTGTCTAGTTTGTGGTAGAACCGTGGACTTCTCCATAGTAATGGAGTAAGGGTTTGCCGCCAGTTTTTACACACGAGCGTTGATCGACACAAATCGTGAGGTCGTAGGTAATCAAACACTTTTGCTGCAATATCATACGGTAATTCAGTAATACCGAACTTAAGCGATTGTTGACACATATCCGGAAGGACTATGGTCGAGCTCGAGCCCATGGTCTCGGCAGTAGGGTAAAAAATAGTGACAAGAAGAAGTTGTATTTGTTGTGACAAAGAATTAAGCAAATGAATAATAACAAAATTGTTGTCCTGAAGAATGTTTTCGAATATACTGTGAGCGGCTCCTGCCAAAAAAGTAGATATTATCAATTGCAACCATTGACTCGCAATTTCCATCATCTAATTTCATGTCCACAAAATAGCTCTAAAGTGATATTTTTACCCAGCACAGCTAAAGAACAGTAAGAAAGTTTTGGGAAGAAGTAGACCGGAGTAAGGCCAAAGAAGAGAAGAAAAAACGGTTGCGATTAAATGTTTATAGTCAGTTGCAATCCACATTGCAATTTGAACAGGATGAAGACAGTCCGCCTATTGCCTTTTTATTCAGCTTTTGATCATAACTATAAGGCAAATTAAAACTATGACAGCACCTTTGTGGCTGATGAGTTCTCAAAAAGCACTGTACATTCGCTTGCTGTGGTTGTCGCCTATCAAGTTGTACATTTGTAATTCGACAACTTGTGCTGTCGATGTCACAACCAGTCCGATATCAAAAAAGAATAGGTTTGCGATTAAAACCACTTATGGCTAAAATATAATGGCGTATTTTCAGCTTTCGCAGCAATTGGATATCTCACAAACCACGATCATAGAAAATTATTTAGTGGCAAAAGACGAAAAGAGCATGATACTAATATGCATCAGAGTCATAATTGGAATTATTTCAAAGGCGATAACAATGGAGTTTGCAATCAATTACAGATTATTTTATTTAGCAATAGATTGGGGACCAATTGGCTTTCCTAGTAAATCTCCCAAGAGATTGAAGATGACTTCTCCGAAGACGGGAAGAGCGCCAGGATCCAGAACAGAGCTCAAAGTAGTGCGACTTGTACATCCTGGCTTAACTGGCACACCGTTGAATCGGTCAGTAAGCCATATGATGGCGTCAGCTGCTCCAGTTATAGCCAGTATAATATGTTCCGATAGCTCGTCTTTCACAAATTCAATATTGACTCCTTGGGAACAGTATTGGGTTACAAGCGCCTGGGTTGGACCAAAAGGTACCATTTCATCGTTCAGTGAATGGTACATATGGAGTGGAATCTTGGGAACATATTTTCCCATTTTGTTTTCTTCCAGGACCTGGACTGCAATTGGAGATTGCAAGACACTCGAATTGGTAAAGTAAGAGAACATGTCTTGGTACGCATATTGTGTTGTGTCAGCATCTAGACATTGACTGTTGGCTTTGAGGAAATCGGCCTTCTTATCCGGAAGCAAATTGGCCATAACGTAAGCATTCAGGTCAGAATACTGTTGGCAAAGGCCCATTATACCAGCAGGTATCAAACCGCAGAACATTCCTTTGTTCACTTCAAATAGAGTTGCATTGAGGTCGCCTGGAGTTCCACCGATTGCAGCGCCAGCAATATTCAGGTCGGGTGCATAGGTTGGCTGAAGCTCAGCTGCCCAACCTGATGCTAGTGCACCACCAGAATATCCCCACATGGCAACAGTAGCATTGGAAGAAACATTGGTCACATTTGTAGATTGGAGAACAGCACGTATTGAATCAAGAGTTGCATGTCCTGCTTGTATGCCTGCTGTAAATGCGCTTTTTGGGCCCTCGTAATCAGGGGTACTCACGTACCAGCCACGATCCAGTGCAGCATCCATGAGGAGTAGCTCAGCTTGAGATGCAGCATCATTTACCCCAGCACCTGCTTGAAGTACATAGGATGGTGCACATCCTAGATAGGCACTGTCTTCTGCTACTTGATAAGACAATAGTTTTGTATTATCCGGATTATGTGGCTCCATAACCGTAGTTACGGTAGCCTCAGCATTACCCAAAGCATCAGTGGTCCTATAAAGGATCTGCCAAGCATTGGCCATATTTTGTGGAAATGCAGAAAATGCAGCTAGTTTGTTTGGAACAAGTCGTGTGCGCAGAATAGTTCCAGGAGCAGTACTCTCGTAACCTGCTGGTGGAGTATAAAACGCATCGTCTTGGGGCAAGACTGGAGCACGTCGAACAGGCACGGCCAGAGTTGGAGTTGCGATACACGCAAGCCAAAGGCCAGCACAGATGGCAGTGAAAGTCATTCGTCCTAAAACTAAAGCAGGCTATTCAAATGAAAGTAGGTAAGTTAACATAGCAAGATTAAATCCGAGCTGCTTATACATCTCACATACCATGTGGCAGTAACAATAAAGGAGTTGAATGCTACTGGTTGGCTTAATCCTCATCAAAAGCTTGCTTTTTATAACTATGTCGGCAATCTCTTCTTTACCATTTGTTTACGCTTTCACATGCGGCATTCAGGGCGAGTGGGTCTTGAAGGTGAGAGTCTTTACCTTTTTACGGCTCCATTCCACCCAATCGAGACAACGTTTACCACATAAGTATTAGGATACCATTGTGGGAAATAGCAACAATGCTCATATCTAAATCTTGAGAGAAGTCTCACGCGTCCCGTTTCTCGGATTGGAAGCTCGTACAAACATGCAACCACCGTACTAACCACGTTGTACAACGCTACCCTTTTGCACCAGATACTTGCTAAAACGTCTCTTTACGTATACGTACCAGAATAACACATGTATTTTGTAGACTCAGAACTGATTCATTTGTGATGATCTCTGTTGAGACCACCGTTAGCACACAGTCAATCATTTGTTGAACACTGCTTTTGGTGCTATCTCATTGGTGCAATTACGATGATTCATATACACTGAGCTCAGTTTAATGTTCTTTTCTGTATCTCTAGTCTCTATATCTCAATGGATCGTTCTTCTCAAGACTATTTGGTTGCTTCTCAAACCGGCGAGCTACACAGCATCTGTCATGAACTCCACATATGGTGATTTCAGTCCTGTTTTGCATAATCCAGATCATATGGACTGAATTGAAGGACCCCCGCTGCTATGGCTTGCCGAGCAATTGAGCATGAAGGGATCGATTATCAAATGAAAGCGCTCGCTGACATTATTTTGTTTTCAAGTCCTTGGGTCATGATCATCTTGATGGATTATGGCATTTCCCTATTGTTGGTGTTGCACTTTGCCATACCTGGTTCACATGAACAATTGTCTTTTGCTCATTCCCAGGCACGTTATCTCTCAAATTTTCACAATATGATATAATCGTGTAAGACCATTATCAGTACTGGTAAGCATAGATTTTTCAGGTCAATCTTCAAAGTGTCCATTTCTTTAATGCTTAGGTTATTCAAGAAATTGAAATTCAGAGACTAAGTTCTCAGAACATTTCAGCTGATGTCGTGTCACCATTGCACATAAGAGCAGCTTTATCTGGTCACAACCAGTGAAGGGCTTTCCCCTCTGAAACATCTGCCAATTCAGCCGCTTCGCATGGGGGCATGCAGAGTTTTTTCCCTTGCGCGACAGTTGATGCATGAATTGATCATTAGTATTAAATTTAATTTCCCTTACTGTTTACCAAATAGAATGGCCGCTCGTAACATATTTTAATGCCCAATTGAAGGTTAAAAGGCACGAGTAAGCTTAACCTGCTTTAAATTCGATATACCGAGGTTTCAAAACTCTTTACATATGGAGTGGAGGTTATGGTTCAGACGATGATGGCTTTCATTTGCTCGTGCAAAATTTTTGGAAAACCATCTTTGGACTCAAAGCTGCCCTTGCCGCCGAGGGCACCTGACTGCTCCAATCCATAGCCAAATTTTAGGGCATAGTCTATCAATCCGCCGCAGTGCACAATTTTTAGCTCAATCTCTTGCAATATGAATGGCGGGCATCATGTATATGCAGGGGAGCAAACAGTTATAAGATTTTGGTATGTTATCTATTCTCGGGCCAATCTTTGACAGTATTAAACCAGCTATTTATGGTACAGGAAACGTTTCCGTATCAGATACCGTTCATCAAGAGATGTGAACACTAAATTATAAGCCTCCCAGAGCCAGCATTGTCTCTACATTCCTGAAAGACTCTTTCACAGCACAGTGAATCAATGCAGCCAAGATGTGCTGCCAATGGTACTTCAATGCCAACGTAAGATTTTCAACCTCTATAACACAATATAAATCTAGAGCTATGTTCGGAAAGATGTATATTTTTGTACATTGATCAATTCATTTCTCAAATATCCTTATCTACAATGGCTGATACTCGAAGATCAAACTCAAAAATAAATATAACTTGTAAAAATTGCTTTTAACTACGATGCCTTCTCAAGGAGATGTGGCGATGTCAGGGTGGGTGCTAGTGATATCGATTTCCTCCTCCGGTCTTTCTTGACAGATAGGTATGCCTTTCTCTAGATCTTCAGCACTTTTCTCTGACGAGCATGGGTTGTTCTGTATGGGTCCTGAGTTTACTTTGGCTTTGCGTTCGTTTCGGATGAAAATCGCACTAGTTAAAGCAGATAAACTAAGTAAGCAAATGTTGGCATAGAATGCAGCATGATAGCCTGGAAGTCCAGTAATATCAGTCACTCCATTGTTGACCCCATTGATGACAGCTGTCATGATAGCTGTTCCAACAGCCGATCCAAGCTGACCAGACGCATTATAGACAGCTCCTAAAGTTCCTGTTTCACTTTGTGGTGCAGTTGCAACCATAGCATTCTGGCCCGCTACATATAGCATTGGTAATGCAAGGCCCATAATAATATGCATTGGGAATATAAGCTTCCAGAAGCCAATATCATTTGAATAATACAATAGCCCCACGTTGGCCGAAAGTGCTAACAACGAGCCAATGACCATAACAATGCGGACGCCAACGTATGGGGTAAGGTAGCCCATGCTGTTGGCCATGAAGAATGCCACTATGCCCATAGGTAGATAATAAAGGGCAGATTGAAGCGGGCTATAGCCGTAAGCATCTTGAAACAAGAGTGAAGTTATATAGATGTATCCAGAAAATGCTGCATATCTCAAGAAACTGACAGTGAAGGCACCAGCAAAGTTTTGACGGCGCCACCAAATGGGACGTATAAGTGGAAATGTTGATTTTGTTTGCCACGCCATAAATATAGCGATGAGAGCTACACCGACAACAAGTATTGCTGGGCCGCGAGCAAGATGCCATCGTCCATCGGACAGTGCATAAATAAGAAGGGTAAATCCGCTGATGACCAAGAAAAATCCAAGCATGTCAACTTTTTCCGCCGATCCCTCGTGTGTAAAGTTAGGAACATACAGAACAGCGAGAATCAACATTATGAATGATGCTATAGCCGATATAAAATATATCCATCGCCATCCAATTGAAGATGTAAGGGCACCGCCAAGAACAAGTCCAAGGGTTAAGCCAATAGGACCTGAGCCACCAAAGACTGAGAGAGCGATTCGTCTTTCACGTTCGTCTTCATAACTATTTGCCACCAAAGCGATTGCATTTGGAATTGTACAAGCAGCTCCAAGACCTTGTATAGCACGGAATACGAAAAGTACATATTGGTTTGGAGATATGCCAATCACAACAGAGGCGACCAAGAAAAGGACAATTCCAACAAGGTAAATTATACGATAACCGTAGAGATCGCCAAATTTGCCAGCTGGCAATAGGAATGCGGCGAATGAGATAGCATACGCAGCGATCAACCATGGAGTCGTGGAAGTTTCTATGTCCAGATCATCAGCAATAGAGGGCAAAGCGATGTTGGCAGCAGATAAATTCAAAATATCTAATGCGGAAGCAAAACATGTCGTAATCAACGTAATTATCGTAGCCGTTCGTTGATTCTTTGTTTGAATTATGGGTTGTCTAATATTAAACACCATGATCTAGATATAAGTCTTGTTTACAGTTGTATGCTGTTCAGAAACAATTATATCAATGTAATGAGTCACTTTCAATGAGTCACTTCCAACACGGAGTTAGGAAGAAAGCGGGCAGACATGCTCCAACGAAAGTTTGCCGTCATTTATATGATTTCCAGTATTAATAATCGACGGCCATGGCCACTAGCATTTCGATTCTGCCATCAAAAAATTTACAGTCAATTTTAGGTGAAAGACATGGATATCTATATATAATATACATCGATAGAAGCACAATACACTCATTAGCTGTCGCTATGTCCAGACAGATCGTTTTTTGTAACGTATTTCATGACTGATTTGTCGGGAGAAACAGGTTTGTTTGTTAATTGATTTCAATTACCGCTCCAAACCTTAAAAAAGCGCCAAAAAGATCGTCGCTGTCCTATCATTTTTCCGCATTTTTCTGTTTTGTTGCTACTAGTATTTATAAGGTACATGACCTCCATCTTAAACGTAACATACAATAAGCTTACGTGGAATGGAAACGAACTAATCCACTTGTATGAGGTAATGGCCATTGCCAGACCAACCTCAATGAAGCATATCGTCGCCTTGTGATTTGCGCAAATGAGTGATTGAATATTTCTCTGCTGCGATACAAATGGCCATATTAAGCCGGTTGGGAGACATATTCATGTGTGTCTGAGGTCCGGGTGAGCTCGTATGTCTTGTACAGAGATGTATATGTTCATGGTGCTTAGCAGTAATCAAGGCTTTGTTGTTCTGAGGCTGTATGCTTGCGTCTTCGCCGAAAATTTCTACTACAGTAAGGCAAGCAGCCATGTTGATGCATGATGGACTAGTAATGCGCGCCAGGTTGCGGAGGTGCCAAGCTAAAAGCTGCACTGGTCATTAGAATGTATGATGATCCACTTTCACAAATGTCGATAGCTGGGCTGTATCTGCAGCAGAAAGCTTGCTCTGCTTTCCAAAGAGATAGGAGCCTATCAGATATGCAATCAATTGCTTTCGACGAGGCTGGGTTCCTAGTAGTCCTAGAGCACCTGGAA
This sequence comes from Umbelopsis sp. M5902, assembly GCA_037039815.1. Classification (NCBI taxonomy): domain Eukaryota; kingdom Fungi; phylum Mucoromycota; class Umbelopsidomycetes; order Umbelopsidales; family Umbelopsidaceae; genus Umbelopsis; species Umbelopsis sp. M5902. The sequence continues at coordinate 685,847 of JAXQGL010000051.1, forward strand.
GCAAAAAGATTGCAGGTTATGTGGATTGAACACATGACCTTCAGATCTTCAGTCTGACGCTCTCCCAACTGAGCTAAACCTGCCAAAGCACGTGAGCATCAGGTGATGAAACCTTTTTGATCCTTCAAGGTTCGATATGTCTGGACTGATAAGTCCATATAACCTTTTTTTCAATGTTAACTTTATGGGCCTGTTCTAGTTCAGTCACAGGAAAGCAGCCCCCATTGCATTCTTTTCCCTATTCATATTCAGGGGATCAAAAAAATTCGACCAACTTTGGTAAGCCCATTACATTATCGAACGAACCTTCTCCGATGGCAACTGTATGCTCCTAATTTATGAACAAAACCAAGTACATGGGGACAGACCAGAAAAAGTCTGATTCTATTCTAATCAAGACGATATAAATTTAAACTAGACATCAAATAATAAGGATTAACGCCTTCCTAGAATCAAGACTTTGTGATAATATCACTGAACTCAGTATTAAACATACGAGGAACACATGTACCATCTAAAGAAGGTGTTCCAAGCTCTAGATGAAACAAATATACGGCTTGAGCAAGGAAAGTGCTCTTTATGCAAGTCAAGCGTGAGCGATTTGGGGACACACCACGGGGCTTTGGAGTTCGAATGGGTCGAAATAATTTTGATCTAATTGGTCTTTGCCTGAGGTCTGTACGCAATATCTTTTTGAAATTGAGGCTAGGGGGCCAGAATCAGTCGCCAATGTCCGGAGAACCTGCTTACCTGCAGTTGGGGTTCTCATTATTTTACCCTCTGAAACTTACAAAAGACTTTTACGTGAAGGTCTAGGCAAACGACATTATCGATTTTGAGGTTTTAATAACATGGAAATAGACACTACAATATTGATATAATTGAAATAAAAAAAAATTATGAGAAGATGAGATAAACTACGTGTGCGAGAGATGAAGGACATGTAAAAGTGGTGGTGGGTTTCAATACTCGGCTAACACAATGAATTCTTACTCAGTTGACAGCTTCTTCGTTCTGAGCAATTTGATCTGCAATGCTATCGTCCTTCAAGGCATTGGACGAATCTTTCTTCAGGTGATCGAAACGATCGGTCTTCATACGATTCATTGCTCTGACTGCTTTCAGGGCTCCAACCAGTTTGGCTCTGGGATTGAAGTTTTCCCGGACTTGCTCAATAAGATCATAATCACTAGCGACATTTTGAGCAATCCAAGGGGCTTTCAAGGCGTCAGCGGCAGTCATACGTTTCTCAGGATCGGGGTTCATAAGCTCGCGAATGAAGGATTTCGCTATTGAAAAGATATGAGCATGTGTGCAAACATGATGCAGGTTCAACATACACATAATGCTTTGACTAACCTTCTGGAGTAACATTTCTCCAGTATCGATCATGAAATTCAACATGAGCGGCGGTGATCTGACTTAGCACTTCAGCTTGATCCTCTCCTTGGAATGGTTGGTATCCACACAATAGTGTATAGGTGATAACACCTAATGACCACATATCTACAGCCTTTCCATATCCTTTACGCAGAAGTACTTCTGGGGCAACATAGCCTGGCGATCCGCATAATGTCGTCATTACAGTTGCTGCATCCTCAACTGTTTTGGCAATGCTGTAACAAATCAACCGGTTAGATCATAAGAGTCGCCTTGATCATCGATATCGAAGATCACTGTACCCAAAATCACAAATAACAAGTGGGCTGTCTTGATCGTCATTTTTGTACAAGAGATTCTCCGGTTTGAGATCTGGAAATTGACAATCATTCAATTGTGTTGTAGTAGAAGGTGGTGAACGATGAAAGGCGATAGGTTACCTCTGTGCACAATGTTATGGGCATGAAGGTAGGCAACGCCTTCCAGAACAGTACTAATGACGTGAACGGCATCTTTTTCGGTGAACTTTCCAAGTTGGCAAATGCGATCAAATAGTTCTCCGCCAGTAGCCCTAGATCCGAACGCTATTAAGAACAAGACCACGCTTTCTAGTTGATATGATTATTACTTACAGTTCAAATACAAGATAAAATTTATCTCTACAAGCAGAGTTCGGTTAGTGACAGTCAGAAAGTTATTGCTTGGAAATTGATATAAGCAATACCCACCTCGATTCAAACCAATCATAAAAATGAATAACGTTGGGATGATCGATATCTTTCAACACGTTCATTTCCGCTAACACCATATCAAAGTGGCCAGTAACATTTTTTTTAGGAATGATCTTGACAGCAACCTCGAGGCCATCTTTAATTCGGGTCGCTCGCTTGACTGATCCGTAAGATCCACTGCCTAAATTTAGTAGTTAGATAATGATGATGCTCGGATGTGAACGCCCATAATGCATAAAGTGGGCATAATGTGGCTTACCGAGTACTTCGCCTAATTCGTAGTTCTTTTTGCGTTCATGGGATTCAGGCTGTTGAACGCCGCCGTGTACAAGTGTATCCAACTTGTCTCGAAGACCCATATCAATGTTAGTTTGGTTAGGATTGAGCGGTGATACAGCCCCGAAGTTTGAAAAATTGCCTCTCCAGGAACGAAACCTTGGCTTAAAAATGATCTCGTGACAATGGCCAAATGTTTCGATAAAGACATCAATGCACTTTACAATACATCGATACTTGACTATTGTGATAGATCGGCTCTGCCATCACTAATCATAAGGCATTTTACCACCACGCACTAAAGGAAACATTCATATTTATCATCTTTAATTCAAGTTCAACGAACTTATCCTTGGTAATAACGCAATCCAAATTCAGGTACTCGAAAGTCTACCAAAACTATTCAGCATACTATCTGAATTCGTCTTTGCTTGGTGAATTTATGAAAGGCACCATCGCTTCGAATATAAAGATATTGGTGCCTGATTTGCTTGCCAAAGCTTTCATGACGTCTGACGCCAAGGTCGGAAAGTGTCTTTTAAGGTCCGAACGTCCACCGACTCACCGTGCTTGACTTTCCAACATCTGGATTGCTTGGCCATTTAAACTTGAATACCATGTGGGGTTCGACAGGACGAAAGTCCTCTAGATCACAGACTCCTGACCCATCGCAGTTGAAAGACCAGTGAGTGGTTGGTGATATCTAGCTACATTTAACCATATGTACATGTCTAACTTGGGGAATGAACAGAAAACAGAAACAGATAACATCGCTGTTCACTTATCACAACCACGTCAAAGAACTTACTCCAGAAAGGCAATATGAATTGCCATGTTCCGTTGGCAGCCTAGAGATATCGTTTCTTATCAACCTGCCTCCGGAATTCCCACTCGATCCACCAGTCATCACAGTCACTCCACCCGATTTAAGGCATCCTTGGATCGAATTCAACGTTGTAACTGGACTTGACAAGCTGCAAGCGAAGAATTGGACAGCGCAAAATAATCTTGGAAAAGTCTTACAAGAGATTTGCGACGAATTTACTCGTTCACCACCCATTAGAAGTGCTCAAGCAGACACTGTCGAAGACGACTGGGTTGCAGTAACCAGTCCTACTTCGTAAGCTCATGTTGTTTTTACGGCTTGTTTCAATGATGATATATTGGCTAATACACTCAACAGATATAGCTCACGACCTCCACCACCCATACCACCTCGGAATGATCATACGTCAAACTCAACACAATTCCAAAGCTCTATACATGACTCCTTGTCTGTTTCACCTGCGCTTGAAACTACAATTATTAAATCGAAAACGTAAGTGTAGAGGGATAGAGAAGAAGCCTTGGCAAATGGGAATCATGTGCTTATCAGCCTCATGATTACAGAAACGAAGAACTGGAAGAGTTGTTAGCCAATGATGCCGCGTTCGAAATGTTTTTCCAGCAATTGGAGCGAGTGCAACAACTAAAGACTGTACAAGAAGAGCTGAGGAGCGGCAATGAAGCATTGGCCAGTAAGTTTGCGCCCGAAAGTGCTTCAATTTTCTCTAGGTATAATACTTATTGGTTATATAGAAAGGAACCTGGGAGTTAAACATGACCTTATAAAATTGCAAGAAGAAGTGTCAGCACTGGATGCTGAGTGGAAAGAGCACTGGCAGAGATACCAAGAAAGTGATCAACAGCAGCAGGCAGCTTTCAATGTAAGTCGTTTGAGGAAATATAGCAAATTGTTGTCTTCTGTTTCTAAATGCATTTCATTTTGGCAGAGATTTTCAACAGCCAACATCATAACAAGGTTGCGAGCTGCTGCTCTAGAATGCGATGATCTGTCTGAATCTGTCGCTCAGAGCTTCTTGGATGGAAGTCTAGATCATGATACGTTTGTTAAACAGTTTCGAGATTTGAGAAAGGTATATCACCTTCGTGCAAGCAAAGTAGAACGTGGCCAGCGTAACGATATATCCTAGCTAGCCCGTGCGATGTTGTGACGTTAATGTCTCCTGTACTATATAAACCAATATAAAACGAGCACGCATTTAAATCAATTTAATCTGCTAGTGTTTTCTCTGACAAGAACGAAGCGCATGCGGTATCGCTTTAAGCTATACCGTTACAGAAGTAGCCATGCTTCGAGATAGGATTTCATTGACCACTGAAAAATACACCTTATCTGAAATGAAGGTTTATGTGCTATTTGCTTTAACAGGACGTGAAAATTGGTACTGCCGTATGTTTGCCTGCTCGCATGTCGAGAGCTTTCGCGGAGATTCGCCACGCCAACTATGAATGTTCAAAATGCGCGAAACTGACCAAAAATTTTTTGGTGAACGCTCTCACTTACAATTCTCGAATGGAGGTCATAGAAACAAGAGCTGCGCTTTTGAGCAATTATGAAGTGCTACAACTTCTGAGTGAACGTATAGAAAGCCAAAAACAAAGACAGAAAGAAGACTCAAACATTGAATACCCAGAGAATCTTCGCACCATACAGTTCGAGGTACTTTTGTCTACGAATCTCAGGCGCTTGTGTTAATTCAGACTTGCTAACTGACTTTTCTATTAGATCAAAACAGCGTTGGAGAACTCTCCTTGTAGCACACAAGACGAAAAGCAAGTAGCAGATTTCCTTGAAGCGATGAAAACATGGAGGCTGACCAAGGCAGAGAAACTTCAAATTTTGAATCTTCGGCCGAAAACGCCTGTAGACCTGCATATTGTAAGTCAATGCTTATTCTCTAAAGTTTGACGCCTACCGTACGTGTAATATTAACCACATCAATAGCTTATAGAAGAATGTGAAGAGCGATATGGTCCCGAAGAGCTTGAGCAATTTTTAGAGTTGATTTTGAAGGTGCTTCCTAGAGATGATGACGATGTCGTTGAGGAAAATGAAGATATTGACGAAGCTGAAGCCTGAATAATTCCACCAGTAGATAGTTATCCCAAGTGCACATACTTTTCCGAATTACAAAACAACTCTTACATATATACACTTTCTGTACTATTAGACAACACTCATAATAAATTCTCCCGACATGACTCTCTCGTATACTATCGGTCAACTATGTGTGTCACATAAGGTTTATAAGACAAGCGTTATAATTGGAGATAGCATACAGTTTGTTGAAATTTATTATGTACATACGGCAGCCATTCGTATAAGAGCATATAACGAAAGCACGATATGGTAAAGGAAAACTAAGTAAGATTTTCGTTACACCAGCAGTATAACAGCTAATTTTTGTGATTTAATAGGCATCTTTTCCATTTTCAGTGCGGACCTCAGTTGGCACATCAGTGCTGGTATTTTCATGATGCTCCTTCTCCACTTGATGCTGTAAATCATCTAAATCTGCACGATCATCGACCTCGACATACTTGATCCAGTGGCAACCGATGAACGAGTAGAAGATGACATATGCAAAGCAAAAGATCAAAAGAAGGAAAGAAAATTGGACGTTTCTAGCTTGAGCGATGAGACCTTGAAGAGGGGGAATGACAGCACCGCCACTTACGCAAGCGACAACTGTAGATTAATGCCAAAGTCAAAAGTTAGTGTTTTGAAGTCACAAAGGCATATGTGTTATGTACAATCCACATACCTCTAGAACTTGCAGTCTTGTAATTACGTCCGAAATCCTTGGTAGCCAAGGCAAAGATAGTAGGGAACATGATACTTTCAAAGAACATGATAACAATCAACAGGAATGTCATATTGGGGTTGTGCACGGCAACAACGATGACATTGAAGATAGTGGCGAGAACCGCGAAGATGCCCATAAGAGTGGATGAAGACATGAAACGCATTAAGAAAGTGCCAATAAAACGGCCGACGGTGAAGGCAATCTGACCATAGGACAGATAAACAGAGCTCTGACTTTGTGAGAAACCCATTTCCACACCATAATTGATGAAGAAACTGGCCAATGAGACCTGTGCGCCAGTATACAAGAATTGTGCAGCAATACCAAGAAGATAATGCGGAGAAGTCATTGAAGCTCTCCTCTTTTCGCCGCTAGTTTCAACAATTTCCGCTTCGGTGTCGATTTCAGGAATTGTTGCCAGACAGAACAATAGCTCAATAACGAATACACCTATAATGGTTCAATTGTTTGGTAAGACGCGCCACGAAAGCTGTCAATCACATGTCTGATTTTCCCACTTACCACAGCCAATACCGACATATGCCCACTTCACAGAAGTCAGACTAGAAGCAGTGTCTCCAGCGTCAGCGTTACCACCGAAAAAGGCTCTGGAAGCAATCAAAGGTGCGATGAAGGTACCAACACCATTGAAAGCTTGAGCAGCGTTGATACGGAAAGATGCGTATTGAGGGGAACCAAGAGATGTAATGTAAGGATTGGCAGCTGTTCGAGAAATTTATGAGGTCAAAAATTATTTCAGCCTTGTCAGTTTTACAGAGAGGTGTTAACTAACCATTTTCAAGAGTACCGAGACCACATGCAATGACGAACAAACATCCGACGAAAGCACCGTATTTCAGGGAGATGGCAGCTGGGTAAAAGCAGATGGCTCCAATGACGAAAAGGGATAAGCCCTGTGCAATGTATGTCGGTTAATATATGAATTGTCTTTTTCTGCATGAGCACTAAACAGATCAGTGAAACTTACAAAAATGATACCCCTCTTGTAACCAAAGCGCTTCATGATATGGCCAGCCCTATCATATATGTTAGAAACGATACAATTGATTATGTCTAAAAATATTTTTGCAAAACACTTACGGTGGCCATAACGGGAAACCCATTACAAAGTAAGCACCAAAGTAGGCAACTTGCAGCCATGTCGACTGCAATTTGGTAATACCAAGTACAGTTTGGAAATGGCTGTTTAGGGTATCAAGCATTCCGTAAGAGAAACCCCACAAGAAGAAGAGGGTAGTAACAAGAGCTCCTGGAATCAGATATTGAGTTCCATGACCATCACCTCCTCTGACAAATTTCTTGATTGAATGGCCAATGCCAGGTCGATGCTCTCCGGCTTCAAGTTCTTTGGGTTCAGACATATTGGGTGATAAAAAGAAAAGCTCTTGAATCCGAAAAGCCTGAAGACAAGATTTACTCCTGGGTAATGGGTTTTTATATATTCCATTTTTTCTATTGCCTAATATAGAACTGTTCTAAGTTGCCAGTGGGGGATTAGCCTTGTGTGCAGAAAAAATAGAGTATAGGCTGTGAAGACTCAAACGTAGGCGGGTTATATCAAACTCAAATTCCCGATGGGAAATCCTCAAGCATAATTTAGCAGCTGATTTCAGCTTAGAACTTGAATTCTTTCCTTCTCTATGCAGGGTAGGCTATCTGCTCCCTCAATGGCTTTGCCTGCCTTGAACTCCTACCTCTTGCCTAAATTTCCTTATTTCGACCCCACATCAAAGTTCAAAAATTGAGCATCAGAAAAATTGCGGGGTACTTCAAATTCAGAAGCTATGTACAATTTAATCTTCTCACAGTACAAATGTCAAATAATAACTAGCCCTAAAAATATTAACATAAGCTACATATGACAAAATTTGATGTTTTATGATTGAGATGACAAGCACGCATGTTCACAGTAGAGGTTTTGTGTGTGGGGTAGGAAAGCCGAGTGACTGATCAACTCAGATTACTGACTTCCTATATTGTCAAGAATGGCGTTCCCACATATTGTCTTACCGGACAAATCGAAAACCTTGACCGGGATGCACATCAATTATACATTGGTACTACCCCAATGCTCCCTAAAGCAGTAATATTGATCACGAGAGCTGCTTACGATGATCCGAGGTTTTGCAATGATGTCGCAAACGCCAAGGCAATTGTGGACATCTAGGCAAGCCAATCCACACCGGAAAGAGCATGGCTGATGCACAAGATTAACATGTTTCTGAATCTTGATCTAGCAAGTCAGAAAATTACTACCATTTGTTTGAAAGAAGGCATCACATTTTACCACATTATTTACACAAAGTGTCGCGGTTATATAATCAATTGAAAACCAACACAAAAGCTATCCGCGCTTCAATCTGTTACAAGCTGTCTTCTAATAATAGTGAATAGAGAATATAACTCGCCTATTTGGTGGCGTCTGATGCACTATGCATACTTCGGAGATACCCAGCACCCGTACGAGGGGCGTCTTTATGGCAAATGCTAGGATAAGCTATGATAGGGACCAAAATCATCAGCTTTTCTTGATCACGTGTATTTGTCAGAAACAGCTTCACCGGAAGAAGAGCAACAGTAAATGATTTTGTTACGACTGCGCGGGATCAGCCTTCATAAGATATGTTAAACGATATCTCCGCAAACATATTCATGAACTTAAAATGTCTACTAACTTTGCGTCGATGGCGGACACTAATACTAAGTCAAGGACCGAGCATGAGGGAAACGAAGAATCGGATCGGATTCAAAAGCGTCAAGCTTGTCAAAGTATCAGTATATTGCCATATGTTCTTAATGAGTACCGTATAGAGTAATTGCCCAAATATATTCCTTTTGGCAAAGAACGTTGCTATTGAACTAGATTCAATTTAGACTCATTTTTGCTACATTTAGCACAATAAAGCGTCTCAAACTGTTGCTAAATATATAAAGTAAAATGCTAGGCCACGGGAATTGTGTCTTATTTTAGCCGGAAGACATAAATAAGAGTTTGAAGTGGTCTACTGCAGCAACATTGGGATATCACATTGAGTTCAATTTACCTGCAACATAAGTCAGGCACATTACTTGGGCAAATTTTTCAGATCGACTTCTCATCCCAACCTTTGTCCTGGCGGAACAGATTGCCGGCGCTTTCTTGGATTCACTTCATGTTGAATATGTTGTAACAAATTATTGCTAACGATATGCTTTGCCCGCCCTAAACGCAAATAAAATGCAAATCCCACGTGACTTTCTTATAGTATAGTAAATTCTTCACGCGAGTGACGTCGTAGCAGAATACTACAGTTGGCCAACTCTGAACGCGTTGAATAAGCACATTGTTGTGTGATCGATTCGCAAATGTCAAAATCACCTAGTCAGGCTGCTGGAGACGGTGTCAAAATTGAACCGGACTCATCCGGACAGCAGCAATCAGCTCAAGCACCTGCAGCTCAGAATGGTACAGGAACTGCACAAGCTAGCAACACTCACTCCTCTCAGGAGCTTGATCATATTGTCGCCCAATATTTGCAAAAGAAAGGTTACAGACAAACTGAAGCGATGCTCAGAAGAGAGGCGTCTTCGAAAACTATTCCATTGAGTGAAATGGCCAGCAAGTTTCGCCCACAAGACGATCCGTCACTGTCAGACCATGTATTGTTCTATTCCGAAGCCGAAGCTGGGAATCCCGATGCCTATGACATTAGTTACAAAAGTCTGCGAGGATGGATTGAAAATTCCTTAGATTGGTATAAGGTATCTAACAGAGCACACTGAAGGAGTCGCATGATATCTCTTTCTAATTCTCAATGTACCAGCCCGAGCTTCGATCTGTACTATTTCCTATCTTCGTACATTCGTACTTAGACTTAATATCAAAGAAGCTTTACGAACAAGGTATGTGGAATTAATTGCAACCTGATATGAAGAATGAAATCTTAACTGTCGTTCTTTTCATCATTAGCAAAACATTTCATGGACACCTACAAACACGACCATCTTGAGCTTCATACACCAGATGTCAATCGACTAGCAACTATCACGGACGAGAGCCACATACAAGAAAATGAGCTGGCTCAAATCTATCGACAGAACAAATACATAATGCGAATGTCGTCAGTTCCGTTTGAACTCTTTTTGAATTATCTTCAAGACAACAAATTTATGTTGTTGCTGCGAATAGTGAATCAATACCTCAATATACAAGGTAAAGTATATCAAAATAGTCATCATCGATCGATACGGTTTTAACAAATGTCCTATAGTTGCACATGGTAAGCTGCGTAAGAGCACTGGCACAATAGAATCGGACGATGTTATTGGAATTGTTGGGCATCCTGCGCAACAATTAGAAGCCTTTAACGAGCAAGAAGTACAACTTGGCAAGCTTCAGACCGACAATGGTTTCAAAGAGGAAGTCGAGCAGGCACTAAAGGACGAAGATGCAAAAAATAACAGCGTTGATGTGGCCATGACTGGAGAACAGCCACCATCGCTATTAGAGACATATAAAAAAGTACAGCAGGAAGTACCTGATGGTCCTGCGTTTGGTGACATTCCAATGCCTCCTTAGTAAGTAGTGAGCAAAGAATCATTATTCGGAGATGTGCGTTCGCTAATAACACATTTTGTAGTCGTGGCACTGATGTCCAGGCTGAGGTCCAGGAAATTAAAGATATTCAGAAACGCTTGGCTCTTAATAGCACCTCATTGCCAAGTGTTTGCTGTTATACTTTCCACAATACACATGATAGGTATGTCAAAAGTTAGAGCACTACTTTCATTGACCGACAACTTACCTTTGCCGTCATCAGTCTCAACTGTTTAAGCATCTCAGAAGATAGCAGCCTCATTGCTGGTGGGTTCTCTGAATCATACGTCAAAATATGGAGTTTGAAGGGAGAAAAATTAAGGTCTTTGAAGAATAACATAACACCTGCCAAGGTCAATGACTGTATGTCTCTTGTTAGTTTGTTGTCAAATTGTGCATGCGAAACAGTATTAACGAGTTGATGCTTAGATGCCGATCTTAACGCGCAGAAAGAGCGACATGGTTCTTCTGTCAAGAGACTTGTTGGACATTCTGGACCAGTGTACGGCTTGAGTTTCAGCCACGATAACAAGTATTTGCTCTCATGCTCTGAAGATAAGACTGGTGAGTTCAAGTCATCCTACATCCGCCAAAGTTTGTCACGAAATCTAATGCAATATCAAAGCTCGTCTATGGAACACAGCGACGTTTAGCAATCTTGTTGTTTACAAAGGGCACAATTATCCGGTATGGGATGTTGAATTTGGACCGTATGGATTCTATTTCGCAACGGCTTCACATGATCGAACGGCCAGACTCTGGAGTTGTGATCATATTCACCCACTTCGGATATTTGCTGGACATTTATCCGACGTTGATACAGTCAGATTCCATCCAAATTCAAAGTACTTGGTAACAGGCTCCAGCGATCGTACATCCCGCTTATGGGATGTTCAGCGTGGAGCATCTGTACGTGTGTTTGCTGGTCATCAAGGATCCGTCAAAGCTGTAGCAGTGTCTCCTGATGGCAAACTGATGGCTTCTGCTGGTAAGTTTTTTTGGTCTCGCCAAGCTTATTTGAAAGCATTTTTTGTCTTCGCATACTAATGTATGTATACACACAGGCGAAGACAAAACTGTGATGCTTTGGGATCTTGGTTCTGGCAAGCGATTGAAGACAATGACTGGACATACCGACTTTATCTACACTCTGGACTTTAGTAGCGACGGCAATGTTTTGGTCTCTGGTAGTGCTGATTGCACTGTAAGAGTCTGGGACGTTAAGCAAGATACCCCATACGCACTTTCTGTTCAAAGTGTGGATGGTATAGATAAAAATAGCTCGTCATCAGACTCTCTTTCAAAGCGTTTGAAACTTGACAAGGATGCCAAGGTTAACGGAAAGGACAAACTAAGCAAGAAGGACGATAAAAAGGATGGCGATGACAATAAGAAATCTGTTACTGAAAGGTAATGGTTGTTTAACCAGAAACTCGGATTGATTGTCGATGGTGATGATATTAACATATTCTCTTGTATATCTACAGCAAAGATCAACTATCCTCGTTTGCTACCAAGCAGACTCCAATCTACACAGTCCAATTCACAAAAAGAAACTTGTGTCTCGCTGCTGGAGCATTTACGCCAGTCAGAGCAGATATATAATGAGATGAAGCGGATTTAGGCATTACATTGAAATAGTATCAGCAAAGTCTATTTGGCGTATGGTACAGTAAATGAAATAAAAAAGACTAAAATAGAAAATAAGATCTGAATAACTTGTGTGAAGGATTGTAAGAGCTTGCGGTAAAAATATCAGATCCATGTTTACAATGTGCTTGGGATGCCTCCTCCGCTGGAGCCCAAGTTGGTGAGAGCCTCTGCGTTTTGCTCCATTTTCTTTCCTAGCATTTTTTGTATAGTGATATATTTGGCCACGCATCGGTCGATGCATACCATTTCACCTTTGCTGAGATCAGGCTCGTGGTATTTCGGGGGTATACATTTGTTTCGACAATTGGCGAGAATGCTTGGGAGTGAAAAAAATTAGCCATTAGTAGAAGCCCAAGTACGTGTCCGTATACAATAGATGCATACCGATTATACAAGTCCATGAACATTTCCACCTCCTGCTCTGCTACTTCCAAGTTCTGTGGATTGACGTATTGCTGTGAATAACTTCCACTCCACATGATTGATTATGAGTGGGTAATGCTACAATATGGAACCAAAGCTGGTGGACTGGTATTTTTGGTTCTTTACGCTGTCAGAAAATTGTGGCTTTTCCAGTGCCATTTGCTGGACTTTCTTTTTTTTTCTCTTTTTGGGAAAAGGTTACCACTATGCCACCGAAGAAGCTTAAATCCGCGTTGAACAATTTACTTTCTGCGCAAAAGGAGAAGCAGAAAAAGACCGAGAAACAAAAAAAAGCGCAGCAATGGGAACAAGAAAGACGAAAGAAGCAGTCTCAACGGCAAACGCAACAGCAAAAGGCTCCATATGAATTCAACGACAACATCTTACTAGTAGGCGAAGGCAACTTTTCCTTTGCACGTAGCTTAGTAGAAAGTGTGGTGCACGGAGGAGACAACGTCATTGCCACTTGTTATGACTCTGAGGAAGTTTTGCATCAAAAATATGAAGATGAATCAAAGGACAATATTCAAGTGATAGAAGAGCTGGGCGGTACAGTCGTGTTTGAAGTGGATGCCACACAGTTGGAAAAATGCAAAGCCATCAAACACCGCAAATTCTCAAAAATAGTGTTCAATTTTCCTCACGCCGGTATGTACTTCAAGATGATAATGACTTTTGTTTATCAGCTCATATGACAATTTCGTAACACTAACAACTGATTTTGTACATAGGCGCCGGTATCAAAGATCAAGATCGAAATATACAGTCAAATCAAGTCTTGTTGAAAGACTTTTTTAAATCGGCTGCGAAGCTGTTGCAGAGTAGAGTAGAAGGCGATGAAAATGATGGTGAAATACATGTTACACTCAAGTCTGGTCAGCCATATGACCTATGGTCAATAAGAACCATGGCTAAATCGACTGATTTACTACGACCCAAGACTGCCTTTCCTTTTGTACCGTCCTTGTATCCAGGTTATACGCATCGACGTACTTTGGGGTTCAAGGAGGGCGTAAGCAAGAGTGGGAACGAGGAGATTATAGACAAGAAGCCAAAAACTTATGTTTTTGTTCGTAGTCAGGTTATGCAGGACGAGATCGATAAATCAAAAGAGGGTATGGCAAAGAAACGATCAGTCATGAGAGATATGCAAGGACCAAATAAGAAAAAGGCTCGGACATCCTCTCATCCAGAGTCTGACGAAGATTAGAATTTTTTTAATTGCGGTATTCCTTTAATAATTTTGTAGAAATATACCATAAAGTAATCGTCCCTATATTACATTCGGACAAGACAATTTCTTGAAGTAAATATGCGAGATTTTGGGTTTAAACTTTTCTTCCATTTTCATCAGAGAATTCCACTTGGTAAATGATCGGCATGATCCTAACCTTTGAAAATGTGTACTTTATTATGATCAAAAACACCGTTAGTTATGATCGTTGATATATATAATTTCGCACTTACCCTCCAACTTTGGGCAACCCGAGTCAAATTTGGGCTGACTAGAAGTTAGGGTGGTGACAACACAGAAAATAAAGTAACTCAACATTGCAGAAAAAGACAAAGAGCTCGTGTGGGGGGGGGATTATCCAACCCTCTCTTCTTCCTTTTTCCTCTTCTTGACTTCTACATCATGCCAGCCGATAGAAAGCCAAGGCGACTGGCATCAGCACCAGACACCATGACTCCATCACAAATTTCAATGTCTTGCGATACTCCAAACTTACCAACACGTTTGTATTTTACTTTGGCTTTGTAAAAATTAGTCGCTACTTTATCTTGAGTCTAATAGTGTAATAATTTGTACAGAATTCCATCAACCAGTGATAAATACATCAGATAACAATGATTACGATCCAAATGAATGGTGGCTTTCAGCAATGTAAATTTTCATATATGTTATTCCTTACAACTAACCCACTGCCAGTTGTTCACGCGATAACGCTTTTTATGTAAAATGCAGGCCAACAGTGGAGACACCATCGTTCGGCGATGCGGACGAAGCAAGATTACCAACAAGCGCAAACACAGCCGAGAAGCGAATGGCCCACAATGCAATGGAACGAGTACGTCGTGAAACATTGAACACAAAATTTCAAGAACTCGCATACGCTTTACCAACACTGCGAACAGTACGGCGACCATCCAAATCACAAATCGTACAACGAGCTTTAGAGTTTGTTAGATCAGCGTTTATTCAGGAAAAGTTCTATCAAAAACAAATAACGACACTCAAGCGGGAAAACGAGCTGTTGATTGCGCAGTTGGATAGTATACGAAACAAACTCAGTAACCAAATCAATGCCGAAGTGTTTGGAGTACCGATGAAAATAGGGGATGCCGATTTTGTACTCGAAGATAATCCTCCACTACAACAACACCACGCGGAAGATGAAGATGATCAAAGCACAGAAAGCTGGGAATATGATACATTAGGTCTTGGTGAGCAAGCTAGCTTTTTGAATGTTATTTTTATTTTTCACGATCGTACTCACCCGTTTGTTTTTGCCTAATCGGGTGATTTGCTACTAGCCAACCCGTCAGTCTATTTGTCGTCTTTGATGAACGCGGAAACTATGCCAAGATCGAATATACCACAATCAACTGCATCATACAACACTGTTGGCGGACCGTTGTCATTTGAATTGCAAAGTTTCAATGCACGTGAGTGTTTTACATAGGCGTTGATTGCTTCAGCCGATCTTGCTTAATTCGAACAACTCAACCATCATACACTTCAAATCTAGTACAAATACACTCGGACAAAGCTTAATCTTTGCGCCTTAAAGTGTGCTACAGATTTCTTTTTTTTTTTTTCCCTTTTGATTTACACTGCCTTATCGCCAAACCACCAACATCTCTTTTTGCTAAACTTTCATCAATTTCGCTACATTTCAAAATCTGTCACATTGCACATAAAGAAAAACAACAAACCAAAACTGAAAAGAGTAATAATAATAATAATAATACACGGAGTGAAACGAATGGAATACACGTCTTTAGGCTGGATAGCATCAAAAAGGCTTGAGACCAAATAGACTTTTTGTCATGATGAATTTTTGTTTACAAAACTAGGCGTAAAAAGTTGATGAGTCGCAAGGATCGCAAAAGGTATTGATTTGGTAGCGTTACTTCATGGTTACCATGCGAGCACCACAAAGAGACTAGTATTCATTTTCTTAACGTAATCATCCGAATGTAGCACTTCCTGTCAAAGTGTCGTTGCACGCAAGTCGGTTGAAGACACCGGATTGCTGCATACGGCAGCGCGCGCGGCCCCCCAGCAATTTGGTTTTTACAGTAGTGGTGATCATCTGAGAACAGCCTGAATTTATGGCCAATCCCTAATATGACCCCTACCCTCCCAATCTCATCCCACCCCCAAAATCACAACCAATTTCAGCAGTCCGGAAATAGGATCCTTTTGGCAACTGCCAGCAAACGTCCCCCACTCTCAAGGCTCAGACAAACTCTCATTGCCCCTTCTGATAAAAAAAAGTAGAAGAACCCTCAATCTCTACAGCACGCAAGGGTCAGCAGACCATATAATCGGCAGACAACTTTCTGGGGAATAAACATAGGGATTTATTTTGATGATCTGTTATAGCACTGCAGCATTTTTATATGACTAGGTGCCGCATAATATGTAAATGTAATAAAAAAAAAAAGTCTACTGGGTCAGGACCTGTTCCAACTTGGATTTTTCCTCTTGGTTCAGATGATGTTGACAAATATCCATGAAATGGTTCACATTGTGGGTTGCACAGTTGCGGAAGAAGTCAGTAAGGTAATCCTAATAATTCAGAAAATAGAGTTGTGACGGAGATATGGTTAGTGTATGGCAATTGCAATAAATTTGTTGTGCTATCTTTGTATCAGCTGTTGAACAAAGAATCACAAATATTATGTTTACCTTTAGGTTGGTTTGGAAGATAGGGTCATTCTTCAGATCGGGATCATTCTCCTCCTCGGCATCATCTTCATCAAATCCACTGCCTTCAAGGAATTCTGTAGCAAAAGGTTTTAGAATGAATGTGGACTTGTATACATGTTATATATAATACAGTAAGTGGTACCTGAAAGGAAAGCAAAGTCATCGGCGGGAGCAAAAGGAGAATCTTCGTCCTCATCTTCCCATTCACCGTCACCCTATGATAATAAGATTGGTCGTCAGAGGACATAATTCACGTGAAGCGTCTCTTCTTGAGGAAATTTTGAGCTTACCTCGTCTCCAGACTCAGCAAAGTCTTCACCACCAGCATTTTCCGTGTTGGGAGCATTGTTGAGTTCTGACACCAATAACTTGATGATTTTGATAGGCGCTTGAGTAGTGGTGTATTGATCAGGAGCTAAGAAACAGGATTGGCGTGAGTACATGAACAATCAATGCAACACAGCAGCTCGTTTTCTACGGGAATCTCCATATTGGGACTTACATTGCTTGGATCGAGATCGTGTAACGATGCCTTATGAAAAGCAACATGTAAGTTGGTCTCGAATGGTACTAGTGTTCCTGTTTGATGGTCACTTACGTCCTCCTGCAGGTACAATAATTTCGCCCTGTACATTGATGCTTTGAAGTTGTTGATCGCTCATGAGGAACAATTTTGAGAGAGCAATAGAACTGAATAAGAAAATTCCTACCATTTAGCACTGATGAAGCAAAAAAGGTAAGCATCAATGGTATGTACCGTACCTGACTTTAAGAGCATAAAAACCAGAGAAGCTATCATGGTTTTCGCACCAAACTGGAAGCAAGATTTCTAGCCCAGTACGGCCTTCGACGTTAACGTTCACAAGAAATTGGAAGACAGTTTCCAGCTGAGTATTGATGAGGTGGGCGAATACCAAGATCATAGACTGGAAATTTGAATTTTGAGCTAATGGCCTGGCGTTGGTTCTTTGATTATTTTAATATTAGTAGCCTACCTGAATGAAAGATGGGATCTTGGCAGAGGTCAATCTAACGATAATAACATTAAGGAGATCAGGAAGAACAGGGCCAATGTCATTTCCAGCCTAGTAATGCAGCAATATGTCAGTTAGCAGGCCGTCTTTTAATATCACACTGGACTTACGTGAGCAGTTGCTTACCTTTTGAATGAGCTTGACAATGAGGTCACCAACAAACATGGCTTCCGACTCAGAGTGTTCAGGTTGCAGCAAGTTTGCAACGAATTCTACGACATATTGTAAACCAGTCTTGCCGCTTTGGTCACGCCATTGGATAAGATGAGCAGAATCTTTGCCCACCAGAGTCTTCAAACATTGTTGGCCACTTTGAAGCACTTCGTTGTCTTTAACAGTCCACAACATATGCATTAGCGGTGGGAAGATCTGATCTACAAACTCTGGCAACAGTGGTGATGGTCCACCACGGGCAAGACCAGCGATCATATCAACAGCAGACGCAAGCATGCTCATCTCTTGAATTCCGCTCACAAGTACTTCACGCATGTAGGGCAAGACTCTGCTACACAGACTAGGATAGAGAAGTTCATTCTTGGCCAAGTCATCAAACAGATCCAGCACGTAGCTTGCAAGCAAAGAGTCTGATGGGTGATTCTTCCACACTTCGAGTAATGATGGGATAAGAACAGATTCATATCGGGCAGTAACTTCCTTGTTGATCTGGTACAGTTGTGGCTGTTAGCATGTACACATATACGTACAGCACTCTACATCTTTACAAACCTTGATCGCAGCAGTCAAAGTCTCAAGCAAAAGCAACAGTGATTCTTCAGATGCCGTAGGAAGAAGTTGACAGCTGCCTTCCATAATTGGCTGTTGATAACCAGTAATGAATTGTGGATCAAGATGCTTACAGAAACTTATATTGAAATGATGAGTCAATACGGTCATATCTTTGGACTCTTTTGCCTAAACTTACTTGTTAAGAGCTTTCAATGCAGAGATCTTGACAGGGATTGTGCCTTCAGGAGCTTGAAGAGCCTCAACAGCAGCACGAACATATTGCTCAGCAAGGTTTGTGGGTAACACCTGAGCATATTCGCTCGCAAAGACAAAAGCACGGCCTTGAGCGAATGGAAACTCTGCGGAAATGATAGAAGTTAGAGCGAGACTTCAAATCGTTGGAGCATCTGGTGTACATATTGATTTACCAGTGAGCTTCATGTTCTCCAACACAACATGTTCAAACAATCCTGCCAAGTCGAAGTTGGCAGGGTTCTCTTTGTCCTGCAGAGCTTGTATGAGCTCTTCGGATGTTCTTCCCACAGCCATCAAGCATGCTTCCTGAATCTTCCACCTAAAGCAAGTGATTTAGTAAAGACGGCAATCTACATATAATCGAATAAAACAAACACATGCTTACCAGTCTGATTGTCCAGCAGCACGGCTAGCATTGGACTCTGCCAAATGGCGCTGTACAGCATGACCCAGAGCTGGGAAGAATTCCTTTGGGAAACGCAGCTCCAATGCCTAAGTGGATCGGTCTCAGTTGCCTGTCCATGCCAACATGAATGGCCATCTGCTATACTTACCGTTAGCAAATCGAGTGCAGATACACGGACATTGTAGGTATATGTATCATCTTCTTCATCAGCCACAAACTGGTTTGCATCAGTGAGCCAAGTTTCGACTTGCTCTTCAGTCATTTGCATATAGCTCATGGTAACCCATAGGACCTCTTTCAAGAAATCTGCGCTACCATCTTCACCCAAAAAGATGGTTTTCATAGACTTCTTTCTTGAAGCAGTAACAACAAATTCAAACTGAGCATACAGCAAACTTTCAAAGCCGATGATATCGCCATCAGAGTCTTGGAAACTTGCGTTCGCCTCGCCGCCATCGGAAACGAACTCGTTGATGTATCTGGATCTTAATTCCAAGAGATCCATCCAAATTGGTTCGAAGAACTTGGGCAACAATGGGTTGATGAACTTTGGCAATGTGATGATGATCATGTTGATGCACTAAGAGAGAGAAACAAAATCATTAATCGGACTTGGTAAGCACTAGCTACGGTGTGCGAGCGACAGACTAACCTTGACAATCTCCAGCTTCAATCCATACTCATCAAATCTGGTCTCTTCGTCACCTTGGGTTCGATGTTTCAAGATTGCTAGGAACGCTTCATGCCATTGAGGCAAAATGGGAGCTAAGAACTGCTCAGCTGAGGTAGCATGCTCCTCTTTGATCATAAACACCATCTCCAGGCAGTTACGGAAGATAGATACGGCGCGACCCCGAGTACGCAATGAGTAATGCTGGCTCGCCAAAATCAGTAACATAACTTGCTAATCATTAAGTTGCACTGACCATATAAACTTACAGCATCATTAGTCAAGATTGCCAACAACTGTGGGCAGAGCACAGGAGCAATTTGAGGAAATTGCTCGACCGTAAGATCGTTGGAAACCAGTTCGGTAAGCACTCTCATGGCACCATGAACATCATTCGCATTGTTAGATTTAATCAAGTCCAACAAAACGTTGAACAGGTTCGGCCATTCCTCGGGCCAATCTATATGCGCGATTTTGGAAACAGCATAAGCATTGGCGACTCTGATCTTTGTATCGGGATCACTGAGCCCTCTCAAAAGCAATTCGCGGACAGTATGTTTGACCTAGATGTAAATTATCCCATATGTTCCCGTTAAGTATAGTATTAATTCGTACTTTCAGGCTTTTTTTTTTTCGAATTTCTGACCTGTTCGGGAGGCTCAGGGCCAACAAACTTGTCGTTCTTTTCAGACCAGTGAGTTTCAATGTATTGCTTGAGTGTCACAGCAGCCAACTGACGTTGAGGAACTGAAAGCTCTTGAGATAGCGACAAACGCACAAGGCTAACCGGGAACTCTAAAGACGGTACGTCAATCAGTATTTAGTGGTGTGCCAATTCAGAGTTCCATCTCCGTTTGACATGTCAATCTTGCTCACCTGGAGAACTTTGCAGAGTTTGCAGTTGCTTTTCGGCATTACCACGGACGTTGGTATCTGCGTCAAAGATCTTGGACAATGTCTCGAACACAGCCTGATCCATTTTCAAATTGATTAAGCAAAAGCTGTCGAGTATTTAAAAAATATTGAGATTCAGCGAGCTTTAAAAAAAAATTTAATTTCTGAAGGCGCGCACAAGTCGCGTCTCACAAAAGGCTGAGGCTATTTTATTTGCGGTGTATGGTCATATATTTGATTCAGTAGACCAAGTACATTATTTTCCTTGTCTGGATCTAATTTACCATCATCGTCTTCAATCTGGTCTTGGTATTCTTCAGGATGGAACATGCGAGCTGGTGCAAAGTCGCCTAGTTCGCTGGGTATGTCCTGGTCTAAGGAGGAAGACATGGGCCGTCTATGTACATGATCGCGACTAGGAGACCCAGGTTCGGACAGATCAACAGTCATTGGCACGGTGCTATTGGGTACAAATTGGCCGCCACCGGTTCCTGCGTGAGGTGACCACTTTGATTGCTGTCGTGGCGAATACAGATATCTGGAATTGAGTAGCGACGAATGGGACAGCTGATCGTCTTCTTCGTCTTCCTCGTGTATTCTATTTTGATCTTTGTGATCTTTATATTCGGCCATACGTGATAGATACATGGATCCTGCAGGATCTGTTGGCATCCAAGAGGGATTGTTGGCCTAGTGATGCGGTATTAATATTGTGACATGATGCATGATTCGCTCCTGGTGACACTACTAACCTTGAAATTTAAAAAGCTCTTTTCCATTTTACCGCCTTTGCTAACATAGTGTTCATCTTCAACAGCCACTGGAGCGCCGTACTTGACATTACCATGTCTTCTAAAATCAAACAGGGCAAAGCTGCACACGTAGCCCAAGCCGTCAACATGGACAGTGAATTCTCGGAAGAAGTCAATGATCTGTCCGCTACATTGCGGAAGAGAATACCACAGTACCAACGGTGTAAACAGGATGCTGAGTATCTCCTGGAGAAATAGTGTGATCTTCATGTCGAACATCTGGCTAAATTTGGCCCTAACTTCATCAGTGTGCAGTTTATCGCGCCACTCGTTGGGATAATAATGGGTGATCTCGATCACTTTTCGTATGTCCTGCTCCGGCTCGAACACCAACGTATCATCTGGTATCATACCGCGGCTGGCGGCAAAAATACCACCAAACAGCCCAAGGTAGAAAAGAATTGTCCCATTTGGAGTGATTTCAAAGTTGAGCAGTACCTCCGAATCGAATAACGTTATAATGACCAGAATGGCTGCAAACGCTCCTGATATAAACGCTACAAAACTAAGGACAGTCGAGATTAATGGTGGCTCAACGTAAACCAACTATTCAATCTAGTCGGTAACCTTACCGAGCAATGATGGCAGTCTTCTCCTTGGGAAATTGGTCGAGGTATTTGTTGGCTACCGTATGAGAACTATTCAGCCTTCTGCGGAACAGATGAGGTAGCTCATTAAATTCGCGGACTTTCCATTTGGCAAAAGGCGAGTAATCACGCGAGCCAATCTCTCCCGGGTTCTTATGATATTCCTACATGGTGTTAAGCTGGGTCAGTAGCGATCAATCTACTCAAACTTCCATGCAGGAAAAGCTTACTTCAAAATACCGGAAGAAAAGATACACCAACAAGTACACTAATATGAAAGGAGCACAAACCAGGTTGAGAAAACCCATGATGATAAACCTCCGTCGCAGTCTACAATTGCCATTAATATGATGAGCCGGTTGTACGCTATATCCTATACGTATGTACTGTGCAATAGTAAGCTTACCCTTCTGCCAAGATAGCTCTATTTTTGTCCTTCAAAAACCGCTTCCGGATCTGGCCATTTTCATCAAACACATAGCTCAATACGCAAAATGATAGATTCCATTCAAGGTCTCGAGTAAAGACATGCATGTTGCGGAGATAGGGCAATGGAATCGTGATGTCGAGGATATCTTTGTTGAATAATGCAATGAGATAATTCTCTTTCCGCATAATGCGATTTGCAATGTCATGAGCATCTAATTTGATGGGTGCTGTGCTTGCCATGTTTGGGTTGCTTTCTCGGATGCTAATAATGCGTTCTAAAATTTCTTGCCAAGTGATCGTGGCCATATCTTTCTATCTCTCGCCCACATGATATATTAGCCCAACAGCTCCAACTGGCCGCACATTCAAAAAGGAAGCACTTACGTCTGATATTTGCAAAAGGTATACATAGAATTTATGCATCTCATTCAAGGCTGGTAAATCCCACCAGAAATGCAATGCTTGCCAAACCCACCACACAATAAATATTAACAAGAAAAACACTTTGCCGAATGACAATCTATCAAATTCAATATCAATTAGTTGGCCGCGCGATCCTGTATAACAATGCTTCTCACACCCACAATACTTACTTTGAAAGGCATTGCGGCTCGAGAACTTCTGATAGCTTGTGGTGATTGGGTATCTCAGAATAATTTACACATCCAACAAGGAATGTTGAAAATATGATAGTAAAGGCAAGGGTCCTAACACGGATATATCAGTGACTGATCAGATGTGAGAGAAGTAATGATCATGCGACTTACAACAGGTTCAAAACTCTTGCCAACAAGATGCAATAATAGCCCTTGCCAGTGTAATATGAATAGACACGTTGGAAAAAGTTGTCCATATTATCGATATTAGCCCATCGCCACATGGTTCTATCTTGTGTAGTCATATGCGTACGAGTTGATTGTGATTGTGTGGGTATTCGTTTACGCAGATTTTGAAGATTCTCCCTTAGTGGCTGTGGTCGTTCGCGTACTGGAGATTTTTCCCATTGTCTCTGACTTAACAAGGGACGTTGGCCAGTCTCGTCGTCGTCCTCCGGATCCTCGTCTCGCGGCATTTCAATCATGAGAGAAGGCGGAACTTCAGCGTCGGATTCGTCGGACTCTGGTAGCTCTAAATCAGCTTCAGTCATAGCATTGCCGAATCTAGGTTGAGAAGCAGGACCTATTGAGTATGCATTCAGGTGGTGTTGACGAGTTCCTGGAGGTGAGTGGAGGGTTTGAGTTCGAAAGCCAGAAGAATACGGTGAATGAGGAGGTGACAGGTTATCTAAATCGTACTTGTCGTCCTCCTCATTGACCACCCTTGAGCTAAAGAGACTCGACATTATATGCAGAGCGCTTGTATGGTGGTATTATGTATTGGTGAGGAAACTACAGCTGGTGAACACGTTTTGACTGAGCACTTTATCTGTAGGAGCAGTGACAATCACGAGTCAAAGGTAACGTGACTTGCTTGTTTTGCTCGCATTAAAAATTGGGCCCTTGGCAAACTGCAGATAAACCCGCCGCGGCATTATGTGATAAGGGAAAAAAAATTCAGAGGGTGTTTTTTACAATATATTGGACAACGGTTATAGATAATTTGATTTACAGGATTATATACTAGAATGATATTACAAAAATTGGTTTTGGTCAATAGGTTAGGACAAATGGGCCCTTTCATCCTTTCACATAAACTTGGTAGCAAGTTGAGCTTTCCAGACGTAATTGTTCAGTCGTGTCTGCATGCGATCCTTCTCAATCTCGCATTTATAAACAGTGTCCTGATATGAGGAAATTTCTCTCTGCTGCTCTTTTATGATTTCTTCATTTTCGATTTGCTGTAAAATTAGGTTTTGATGTTCAGCTTCCAGAGCATCATATTTTTCCGCGAGTTTTATATTTTTCCATTGCTCTGAAGCTAATTCTTTTACAAGTATTTGCAAATGTTGTGAAGAAGTGTTGTATCCGTCATCAATGTCGCTAGACTCTGTATCTTCAATTTGATCTTCCGTGTTCTCGCTTTCGTAGTCGGGGACCAGCCGCCGCAAGGAGTGGATCAAGGCGTCCAATTTTTGAATTTCCAATTCTTTATCATGCATGAGTTCTTTCATTTCTTCGTGTTGTTGCTGTACCTGTGCCACTAGCCTCTTTTGAATTTCCAGCTGTTGTTTAAGTATTTTATTTTCCTCTTCAACGTCACAGACTGGCACGATGGCTATTTCATCTAGTTTTGTATCTTTTGAGTTGTCCAAGCTATGGAAGGATTCAGATTGTACGTCATTCGAAAGTTTGTCGTTTGCCGTAGACGGGATAGAGGACAAGCTGCCTATGTCAGAAGAACTGCCAAAATAAACTGGTATACCATTTCGATCTTCTATATATAAAGACATCCTGCTCTGTTTATTCATGACCAAGAGCTTCTCATGCTTATTAGACGGCAAAAAATCTGAAGTTTTCACGTTAACCGCATTGTTCACTTGGATCACTGACTGACTTGAGCAAGTCGTAGTGCTGTCGTGTCTTTTCAAGGGCCGGTTGGGCACGTAGCGGACAGAGCTGTTTCGTCTCAGTTCGCCAGGCTCATCTCTTATCCAAGACATGACTTGGGACAATCTGCGTGAAGCCATAGACGAAAGTGTTTCAAGCCAATGGTGGTTTGTATGATATTGAGTCGAAGCCGAATCAAAGGCGAGAAAGAGCAAGTAGAGCCAAGGAAAGGGCCATAGCGCGCCATAAGAAATAAACATTTTCCCTGTTGTGCGCCCATGAAGGCTGGTCAATGGCTGGCCCAAACTGTTGATCATTGCCTCAACTGGAAATGGATAGGCACTGTGGCTTGTTGCCCAAAGTTCAACACGCTGTGCTTGATCACGCTGCTGATTTTCCAAGACCCTTCATAATTTTGGGTATTAAAACCTGCGGCAGTACTTCCCAGGTGGAGCGCTTTCATCTACGTTTATGAACGGATTGAAAAACCAAATTTAGGCACTCAGCCTTTACGGTATGGACTACACGGACCTCTAATCCGTTTTGCCCCCATACTTTCGTACCTCAGCGTCAATTAATGATACGCTGAAACCGCTAGGCTACCGGCTGGAAATTGAAGGCCTCAAAAAAATATGTGTGTTTCAAATGCCCCCCTTCGGTCCGTATTTACCCATAATTCTGGGATAATCCCGCCATCGCAGCCTAAAGATGTCATATAATAGCTAGGATTTTTTTTCTTTAGAAAAAAAAAGTCACAAACGCTACATTACTTGTTCCTCATTGATGCTCCATGCATGATATGTGATATGTGAATGTCTGTGATGTGATGAGAACCTGTTATATGTTGGCGCAGAGATGTCTGATATAATTTCACCAAATATTAATATTCCTTTTTTGTATCTGGAACAAAAACGAGCCTCGTAATCCATTTGTAAGCAAAAGGACAAATTTTTTTGGAGGCTCAGCTGTACGGTGTGTCAACTTATACATCCGATTCTCTTCAGAGCAACAGTTGAGTGTTCAGGAGTAGGCTGAAATGGTGTCACCTTTTACCTAGAATTAATCCCATATTTGGTTGAAAGCGTAAGGCTGAGGGACCGATTGGGATATTATGCATGATATCAAGGCATTATATGGAAAAGTAGAGTGCTGTCTCGTGAGGGCAGCTGCGAGGAATGTCATTGGCGGAGTCCGGCGGAGACTTAAAATTTTGCGATTCTTTATATAAAACGACGCTTTGTCAGTCCAACTTGACATATCAATTATAACAATTCTTTTTTGTATTTTCGCCTTTTTCATATCCTAATAGAGATGCTTCATATCTCACTTCCACACAAAGCCGACAAGAAAGAGAAGCGTCAGAGCTTCCCATTTGGAAACAGAAAACCTACCTTACGTTCACGTTGCAGGTCGACAATTTCTGGGTCTTCTGAAGAGTCCGACAGCCGTATCTCGAACCGACTGTCTCGATTGTTTGGCACTCATAGCCAAAAGTCATTTTCTGATAGCTCTACTTCATCAAGATCCTCAACATCAGGTGAAACCTACAGAACTCACCATGGCCATAAAAAACGACTCATTCATACCGAAGACTCTGTACCCCCACATATGATTCCTCCCTATAGTCCAACTGGTGCATGGAATGGCAAGTTTCCATATTCTAATTTTTACGTACGACTGCCTGATGGTAAATGGATGATTCGGTATCGTACGGGTGACAGAGATATACTTGGCACAGATGTGTTTGAGAGCTACATGATATAATCCGTCGGTTTCGGCAACGCTCTAGCTACAATTGATTTTGCTTTGGTCAACAATTGTTATACTATATTCTCCAATTCAAAGCAGAAACCAGACCAGATCTATGTACATAATATTTTCCAATCAATTGTTTGGTTGTATATATCGAACCCTTAATAAAAAAAATGTGAATTTTCCTTGAATATCGTCTATAGTCGTTTATCTCATCGGCTGATGAGTGCTTACGTTTTTCTGTTACACATGTATTCAAATTTAACGATTTTCAGCCTCATCCACAATCGCCATCGCTTGGCATACCATTATAGGTATAGACTTGCATAACTTTCACCTTGTACAGTATCATCACTCAGTTACTTTATTATCTTTTATGCACGGCATCGATCAAGGGAATTGGTGATAAATGATCTACCAAGGGGTGATATTTCCTTCGGAATTAGCAAATATGAGCCCCATTTTTTTCTGCCCGCCAATCGAACATCTACATCTCCTAGCGCTCCCTGCTTGTTATCACTGTCTACTGTTGTGCTCGTCATCTATGATGTTAACATAAGTATATTCAATTCCAATCTCCAGAGGTAAAAGGCATCCGGTATCTTGGCTAGCCTTTAGCGTGAGTAATTTTGTTCTTTTTGGGACTACAAAGAGTATTGTTCAAAATGACGTACTTCGTCCCATTATACACTCCTGAACTACCTCATGCTGATTGTCTTTGGCACCTAACATGCTATCAGATAGCCGAGCCACGCACTATAATCAGAACCGAAGTTCGGTTTTAGCAGTTACTGGGCCGCCTTGAGATTTCATGTACCTCGGAGCCTCGGAGCAGAGACTAAAGGTAAATTATTGCTCATGAGATATAAATTTAACTTTTCAGTAGGTAATTTGTTGACTTGAGCGGCTGTCTATTACCCTATAAGGCGTTCTGACCTAGAAATACGGATTACCATCAAAGTATGCACACTCAGACACAACTGAATGACACTAATGCTCCATTCTTTTGCATTAAACAAATACAGCCTTATTGCGACGATGGTCCCAAACATCATGATAAACAATGTAATCTTATTCCCGTACATAATGTACTCTCAGCCTATCAATTGACAGACTTGTGACGGAAATTGCGTAATGTCATATTCGAATAGTGACTTCAGAGACGATCTGCACCTAAATCACTTGGTTTATAAGTATTCTACGATGTTGATATTGATACTGACATTCAATTCCTAAAAGGTTGTGTTGCGCGGACCTGAGACAAATAACTGCGCAAGACATACAGTTTCTGAGGAATTACATTGTCCTTGGATTAATTTATTCTCGCTCCAAAACGAGAATCTGCGACTCTTCGTTCATACGAGATGATGCGACACTCTGAAAGAGACCACAATTCTGTAATGTTAGTCAATAGAGCAGAATCAAAATTTTGAAGCATTGACAAGTCGGAACATTCACGAAGATCGCATATTTTGTGTGCTTTCCAAATGAAACACTATTTGCCGAGCTCTTGTTTGTTTAGATGAATATGTCGTCGGGAGCCGAAGCCCTAATATTTTAATTTTGTCCGTATAACAGAAGCTTCTGTTCTGCAAGCGTACATTAATGGTCATATGAGGGGAACGAGCAGGAACATGGTGGTTGGTATTTGGATCAAATGGCGATTCTTTTGTTTCATAAACACTTGTTATTCATATACAAGAATGACTACCTGCCGCTTATACATGTTTTATCGTGTCAATTCTATTTCGTAGATGAGACAAAAGTGTGGGATCCTTCGGATTAGCGCCGCCCATATCACTCCTTTAGCTTAAGCCTAATATTCAATATTACTCGGAGTAAAGGAAACATACATTAGGAGGAAGGGCTCCTATTTGTGCTTCTTTTCTTTTCTCAGCAAAACCGCTCACAAATTCATGTCAGCAGCTGACAAATCTGGACCTTGAGGATGGTGCCATAAAGCAGTCACATGGGCATATATGGCAGTGAAATTGCTACTACTTCTTCAAGTTGTATATGCAATATTCTCGACATCTCATTCGCAAAATGTCAAGTACAATCAAGATAGACATAGTAAGTGACACTATTTGTCCGTGGTAAGTTTAAACAGAAGTCTGTATATTCCAATAAACCTTAAGCACACCGGCTCATACTTGTGGTAATTTACAGGTGTTTCGTTGGCAAACGCCGTCTGGAGAAAGCCATCAAAAACTACCAAACTGCCAATCCCGGTGCAAAATTCGATATCAACTGGTATCCTTTTGAGCTGGATCCTACTTTGACCCGAGAGCCTGTCAATAAGCTTGAGCGATATGCTAACAAGTTTGGTGCAGCCCGATCGAAGCAGATAGTCGAGCATATGAAGAGTATTGGCAAGGAAGAAGGCATCAATTTTGATTATGGCGGCGTCGTTGCTAGCACCATCGATTCACACAGGCTTGTTGAATGGGCGAAAGAACAAGGAAAGCAGGACGAAGTCATCGAAGGGCTTTTCAAATTGTATTTTGAAGAGACTGGCAATATCGGCGACTTGGAACAACTTGCCGGTGTTGCAGAAAGAATTGGTTTGAGCAAGGAAGATGTAAGTATCTTCGCAAGAAATATTGGAAGACTACAAGAACTAAAATTTCTACTAGGCGCTGGAATATTTGAAATCTGATAAAGGCGTAAAGTCTGTCAAGGAGCAAATATACAAGAGCCAAATCGAAGGTGTTAATGGTGTTCCCAATTTCACCATTCAAGACAAGTATGTTGAAAGTATATGACATTCTATCAATGTTAATATCATCTAATAACCGATTCTTATCTATAGGTACACATTTTCTGGAGCGCAACCACCAGAAGCGTTTTTCAACGTATTCCAGAAAGCAGCCTCCGGATAATTTCTTTAAGAAATATGTAATACCATGTAATACCTCCGTAACATGACCATGACGATGCTAGAACAAGCTATCTTTCATGAAATCATTTTTGGTTCTATACAATACAAATCTATTCACAACAATTATTTCTACCATCTTGGCCATGTCTGATTGAAGCTATGACTATATTCACGCATTTCGGTGCTGCAGTCACTTGCGGAGAGCTTGGCTAAAGCATCGGGTAACTGCAATGTAACAATATGCCAAATAAATCAGTTTCATTAAATGAATGTCATCTTTCGTTCAAAATATGTATCATTACCTCTTTTTCAAGTCGCTGTATGCGATTTTTGTGACTCGGATGAGTACTAGCAAATTGTGGAATCTCTCTATCTCCGGCAGCCTCCATTCTTTGCCACACTCTGGTAGCCTCGCGAGGATCAAAACAAGCTTGAGCCATCAATTGTAAACCGATAATGTCTGCTTCGGTCTCACATTTTCGTGAGAATGGCATCATTATTCCAAAGTTCAGCATAAGCTGATTGAATATGAAGGAAGGATCGATTCCAAGTAATGATAACGTCACTTGCATAACAAACAAAACTTTGGCAAATGATAGCTTTTCGCCGCTGTGTCTAGCGAGTTGATGAGCAATTTCATGCCCAAGTACGGCTGCCATACCATCTGAGAACAATCTTGTTAGAGATCATGATCATCAGCAAATGGTTCACTATCATTATTGTATTACCTTCATTCTGCACCACCGGTAAAATGCCAGTGAAAACAAAAACTTTGCCGCCAGGAAGAACAAAGGCACTGAAAAACAAATAGCAGAGATTAACAATTAGACACACAGTATGCACTTTTGCATTGATCGGATAACCTACTTCTTCTCAGGAGAATCAATGACATGGAATTCCCACTTCAGGTCATCCATACCAGAGACTCGAACAATTCTTTTTGCAACTTTGGTAACAAAAATTGATAACCTATGATTGGGAGGTAGTAGACGATGACCATACTGGTTCATGACTTCGGCATAAGCCTGTTTTGCCATTGCTTTTCGAAATGCTTAGCATTGAATTCCGTTCGTAACGATCGCACCAATAGCTTTAATTACCTTCTTCTTGACGGGGTGTGATATCCATAAATCTGGTTCTGCCACTAATAGGCACCGTTTCCAAGTGTGTTACATAATAACCCCCAAAGATAACCGTGCCAGTCCCAGTAGTAACCCAGAATCGCTTAGACTGATAGAAAGGTATCTTATTGTTGTCGAATCGCTGGTATCGTGGTGGTGTTACTCTAGTTTGCAATTGGTATGGCAGTTGAGGATTGCGAGTGACGTGAAAGCCTCGAGCTGGAGCGCAGGCTGTAAGTCGCTGCTTATACAGAAGTGACTCTGGTGTCAAAAAAGTCTTCGCTTTTTTTCCACACCTCACGGCGGCCCACATGTCGAGAATTAGGGTAGTTGTATCTAATGACAGCAAGAACTGATCGGGAAGCCATGGTTTTGTTGCCTCTGAAAATTCGGCGGAGTTTGACTCATAAGTTTCGACATCTTTCGGGTGATATCCGGCCGAATGCAGTGAAATACTGTCAGTTAACAGTTTAATGAGCTCTATAATGTTTGAAGGAAAAAAAAAAATACAAAAATCTTGCTATGTACATGAATAAATAGTGAAGAATGCTATTGTTTGTAATTCTACATTGAATGCGCAGCAAAGGCGCTTCAAAACTGATTTGAATCATGAAGGACTAGTGTTGATGGCTGGAATGGGCAAAGGAGATATGAATTGGCTTGGACCTTAGCGGTTTTCCATGCATACATGAAATGAGCTTTTCAGCATCTTCGTTGGAGGCAACGGTCACGAACCCGTATCGCTTGGATAGTTCATGCTAAAATGATTTGAGAAAGTTAGCTATCACTTTGGCTAAATGATGAATGCACATGGTCAATAATGTACCTTGCGCTGTTTGACTATCCGTATTTGATACACGTCGACTATCTTTTCAAACTCTTGCTTGATTGACTGTTCGTCCAAAGATGCATCGATATTGCGAATATATAATTCTCGCTTTCCTTGAGGCACGTTTGATTCAATATCATTCTGTGCTTTGTGATTCACTCGATCTCTGTTTTCGTTCTTCATTGCGAAAGAAACTTGAATACGTGAATCTCCAGTGTCTTTACTATTGAAATGCTTGATAGCTTTCGCAGCACTTTCTGATTCTATGAAGGTTACAAAACCATAACTTTTTGACACTGCCTCTTGATCGACATGAAAGAACATTGACGAAGTTGGACCAAATGGTTCAAATAAACCTTTCAGCTCTTTATCGGTAATCTCACTATCCAGTACTTTTACATAGAGGTTTGTGCGTGGCGTTCGTACCTCCTCTTCGCTCAAATTTCCTGATTTGAATGGTTTGCTAGAAGCAAAACTGTAACACACAAGGAATCAGTTAGGGCAACAAACTGAACATCCAGCGAAAAAGTGTTAATTACATTTGCTGATCATTCCAGAAGGAATTATTGACCATCTGTATCGCTTTTTTGGCAGCGTCTTCAGTATCAAAGATAATGCTGGCTGTGGCATGGGTTTCAAGGCGTTCGGTTGGTGTCAATGTACAGGATACAACGGATCCAAAGGCAGAAAACGTGTCACGAAGAGCCTTTTCTCCTATATCTGGGCTTAGGTTTTTCAAATATATTACATGCTCCTTAAGTTTTGGTTGCGTCGCTCTAGTTTGTGCCCACATCACTCGAACCATTTTTCCATTTATGCTGACTTGCTCGACAAGCCGAACTAAAATCATTGATATGAATTAGTTTGATCTTGTTTTTCTACCCCATCACACAAAGTGCCAATCTCGTTTACCTGAGCAGCCAGGATCATATTCAATAAATCCATATCCTAGACTGAGTCCGGTTATAGCATCTCTCGAGATTCGAAGAGATGAAACCTTTCCGAGTTTGCTAAAGACTTGGAGCAAGTCTGATTCATCTACAGTTGTATCAAGTTCCCCGACGTATAATTTTCGCGCTTCTTCTTTGGTATTTGTAAGAGTGTTTTGCTGTTGGTGGTTTCGGTTTAATGGTGCCTCATTAGTTGCGTTTAGCATGAAAATGTTTTTGACATGGAAAGTGTGACTGAAGCTTGAAAGTAGTTTTTTAACAGCCGCGTATGGTTTCCACCTTTGGTGCCGACAACATGCAGAGCAAGAAAGTCACTATCACATGTATGGGGAAATAATTAGATTTTGATCACCTTTCAATGCATTCTCTGTACTGATATACGGTGTTACTAGACTACGATGAGTATGGTGTGTGGCCACATCTTGCAGATGAGCTTTCATCACGTTTGCCCCTCCGCAACTTGCACTGGACGTCGTCTGTTCAGCGTCCTCTGCGATCTATTCAAAGTCTCGACGTCGACCTGAAGCGCTTTACGTATGATAATGGACCGCAACCACTGCTTTCTACTCAAACGCCATACTTGAACCTTTATTTCGTGGCTTGTGATGTAATAATCTATTTCAAATATGCATTAGAGAGTTTGGTCAGGAACAATGCTAATCGAATTTGATGTGCTCAGGACAATGATACATATCGTAATACTGTTAGACGACAAATCAAATCATGGGTGGATGTTATTTCTACAAAGAAAAATCAAGAATGGTTATTGGTGTATGTTGCTGGTCAAGAAACACGTAAAAGCGGAAGCTATCTTGGTCTGAAAACTTCGGTATATGACAAAATCAAAAGTGACTTCAATATTGGCAAGCGAGACAGGTATGAAAAGTCGTAAAATCCATGGTGTTGATTTACATCTGACTGACAACTGGCGTATTTCAAGATGTGTGTATTTGAGATCAGCGACTTCTGAGCACGCAGACTCAGAAGACTGGGTGGATTTTATAAACAAGATGAAGGATGGGATTATTACGAGCTTTGATTCACAAGTACTGCAATACCAGGAGGACACACGCAGATTAGACCTGCAGAGACAAATGCCTGGCTGGAACTATTGTACATTCTTTATACTTAAGGTGGGTCTTTGTTTGAGTCACAGCTTAAAAAACATGGAAAAATCGCTCATCAATATTATAGGAAGGACTGGCGCATACGTTTGAAACAATGACTTTGTATGAGGAGGCTTTAATTCAGTACGACGAACTGGAAGCTTCGTTTTTCCAGGTCTTAAGAGGTATTGTTATTAGCTACCTATCGATAGAAATAACGGCTTGAATTAACATGGATGAAAACAGATAAGGCATTAGCTTGGTTCGGTCATGTTGGAGGAACTGCGCCAGGAGACGACAGCGCAAATGTTTTAGATTTCAAAAAGAAGCCGTACCGTGAATTAATCAACAAAAACACCATATCTGTGTTCGACTTTCGAAGTTATCTATTCGCACGGCAATGTTTTCTTTTGCTGAAATTACAAAGGCCCATCGAGACGTGCGCTAGAGCTCAGTTATTTATTTCCAACATGACTGTCACTTTGAAGGAAAATGAGGTATTTATTGCCAAAAAAAAAGGAGACATTGCGTCAAACATTGCTAACGGCCCTGATGTAGATGCCTGTTGATGACTATCTCGAATCTTGGATATTTTCAGCCTGTACTAATGTTGTGAATGAATGCGAGCCAGTTGCCAACCACATTGCAACTTCAAATCCAGATATGGCTCCTATGTACAACGCTGCTAAGGCAGATTTGCTAATTCTAGCTCGTAAACAACTGGATAAGATTGGTGTCAAGCATGGCCACTTACCAGATGTCAATCCTTTCAATATGCATATGGATAAGAAGAGTTCCGAACAGAAGCGTTTTTCGTCATCTGAAGTGAATCCAGCGAATAAGGAACCAATGACCAATCAGAAGCTTCGAGAAGCGGTCGTCTCGGCCGAAGCATTCGATAAAATGTATATGGTGAGTGTATCAACCATTGTTATCCGATTTGGTATGGCTATTCATTTTTTTTTTCAGGCATTGAGTACAAGAGCCATCAAGGGCTATGACTTGAGCAATCGAGTACGATCTGCCCTTTGGGTGCACGGTGATATTGCTTCCTTTAAATTGTATGTATAACACTCCTCTAAAATGGCATAATATAATGTGTTGACCTTACCGTTTTCAGTGCACGAGCAAAGTATGAGGAAGCAGCAAGAATTCTGGAATCTATGACTTGGCGATATGGTGATCAGCGATGGACTTATATTGAAAATGCTTTACTTCGCAAATGCGCCGAAGCTCAGAAGGAGTTAGGAAACACAAGGCAGTTCTTGGAATGCGTGTTGACACTGTTGAAAAATGCTTCTGAACTGAACAGTGAAGAGGCAGAATATTATACAAATGAGCTTTTGGACAATGTACAGAATATGGAGGAAGAAATTCATCGTCAATTTTCGCCAATATTCATCGTTTCTGACGTTGTCGTAGTTGATGATGTCGCATCAGTCGACAAGACCAATATAACCATATGTGTTGATAACAAATTACCCAAAGTGAGTGTGCAGAGCAAACAAAAAAAAAAAAAGATTGCCGACGATCCCTTGACTTATGCCTTCATTGTAGGCTCTGCATTTCAACAAATTGTCCTTGAGTCTGGTTGGCAATGAGCCAGAACACATCGTCTTTGAAACTGCAGATCAGCCGCTAGTACCTGGGCCAAACACATTCAACCTTACCAGCCAGGTATATTTAATACTAAAGCAAAATTTAGTAGAAGTTGAGCGTACGTACCAATGCTAAACAACCATTGAAATAGACTTCGGCTGCTGGTGAATACGTTGTAGAAACATGCCATTTACAGATTGGGAAGCTCTCTTTTACTCACAACTTCTTGCAAGAGGGCCACGATAAACATATACTTAGACTAAACCATGATGTAAAGCAACTGCAAGTGTTGATAGAACAGCCTACCAGTGGTAAGTCGTCGTTTCTGGAAGCTTATTGATCTTCATTGATATTAATTGTCTTCCAAATATAGTAATTTTAGGAGAGAAGCAGAATTTCGCAGTCCAAGTCTCAACAAAAGAAAACGCGATCAAGGAAGGAAAGCTTGTCATCTCCTCGCTGTCTGAGGGTCTGGAAATACAGAAAGTTACCAGCTATTCTGCATATATCAAAGCGGAGAACGACCCTGCATCATCTGACAAGACTGTTCAATTGAATGTCTCAGAAGACGGTGTGATAGAGTTGCCACAATGTGGTGCACAGCAAATAATCGAGTTCCTAGTACCATACGACGGTCCGTGGAACGAATCTCAATTCAGAGTATGTATGAGGCGATCATTTACAACATATATGTGAACTAACATCGATTGTAATAATCTCGTAGTTATGTAGTAAAGCCGAGTATATTACTGAACAAGGAGAAGAGAGGGTGTTCCATGCCGCAGAATTTGTGGATATATTGATACCATTGACCGTTACGGAGTCAAGTGTATTTGGAAAAGATTGGTACGAGTTGTGGAAAATGTTTGCAGATGTGAGTTATTAGCTAAACACTTTTGTTATAGCATATATTTGAAGGTTGAAGTTTCATGCAATGGAAATATTCCCGCTCGTGTACTTGGATCACTTTTGGAGCCATCGTCATCCTACGAAATAGAAAATCAATCGGTTGTGGAACATTGGGACCTGGTATGTAATGCTGCTTTCGAAAATCGTAAAAATCATTTATATGCTAACCCAACCATTAGACGTTGTTCCCTCGACAAGTTTCTACATTTGTTTATAAACTCAAGAAGCAAAATGATAATGATAAATGTAAGTTCAATTTTGCAGACCAAATATGTGTTGCACAGAACGTCAATCCTCATTCCATTTCCCAAAGCTGCTCATCAAGCGAAAGAACATTTCTTACTTAGATATCAAACGTTGCAAAGTGGTAAGTAACATCTCACAATGATTTTGAAAGTCTATACATTTCACTCATATCTCGGAATTCTTGTGATTTGCAGAGGTCGAAGTTGGCATTAAAGCAAGGCTCAAAGCTAGATTGGAGGAACAGAACCTAGTCCAGCATCTCGCTCATCTTTGGAAAAATATTCGAAAAGAGTTTCTGACATCCATAGACTACAATGATTACGGCCTTACTGAGACAGTTCATCTCAAATACTTTGACGCTGAAGTTTGTGAATCATTCTTATTGCATAGAGATTTGAAAACCAAGGTCGAGCTACTTGATCTGATAGAGGAATTTTTTGAGACCAACACTTCAATCTCACAAGCTGAAATACGAAAGAACAAACTGGCTATACCGGAATGTACACTGTCTTTCCCTTTGGATGTACCAACATCTCGAGTATTACATACTGTGGAACTATTACTACCATCCGACTCGGATATGCATATTAACGAACCATGTGAATGCACTTTACGTATCTCTCAATCACCATACTGGGCATCTGAAAACACTACCAAAAGCAATTCAGAATTTTTTGTATATGAGATCGATGCTGATTACGAAAACTGGCTGATGTCCGGTAAACGAAAATTGAAATTTGAATCAAAGGTATGTAATGGTGACTTTTTCTATTGCTTTGTATTGAAGAGATTGCTTACTAACGCCTTTTCCTTTGACAAACTATAGGTTGGCGAGGTCTACGAATTCCCAATCACACTGATAGCGCTAAAAACTGGTCAGATACCAGTGCCTCCAGTTAGAGTGTTGTCAGCAACACATGGTGCTTTCTCTTCCACTCTATATATCAACAGCGCACAACAAATCCTAGTGCGACCTAAAAGCAGAACTGCCACATTTTTTGTTGAGCAGCAGCAGCGTTTCGTACAACAAACATCTGGTGTTCAGCCTCCTTATTCCGACGATTATCAGCGTAATCACCTTGGAGCTGTTATAGGTAGTTAAATGATATGATTTATTGGAATGACTGGAAGCAGTCATAGCATGTACTCTATTATGTTACAAAATGGTATACCAAGCAAAATATAAAGAAAAAAAAGGAAACATGTTTAGCATTAGTCGAAGATGCTTCCGTTGCCGTTTCTTGCATGTTTGATGACATCCTTATTCTTTCTCTTTTCCTTTCCCTTGGTCAAATTTCGTCGTGAATGGTGCTTTCCAGTTTGTCTGTTTTCCTGACCCTTCAACGCTCGAGTAACCTTGTCTTTGATGGCCTCCTCATCCAAAGGACCCTTTGACTTTGGCTTCTTAGCTTTCTCGACTTTGTTGGCGTCTCGATAGGCTTTGAAGTTTCTGTTGTCGGTGGGTTTTAACATATCGTCACCTACGGAGG
This sequence comes from Umbelopsis sp. M5902, assembly GCA_037039815.1. Lineage (NCBI taxonomy): Eukaryota > Fungi > Mucoromycota > Umbelopsidomycetes > Umbelopsidales > Umbelopsidaceae > Umbelopsis > Umbelopsis sp. M5902. Next base: position 723,676 of record JAXQGL010000051.1, read on the forward strand.
GATGTCTATAATCCTCTTCGTCATCACTGTTTTCGTTGTTAGACGCGTATTCGTTGCCATATTCGTCCTCTCCAGACTCCTCGCTGTATTCTTCGTCTTCAGAAAGATCATTGCCTAATCTCAGATTTCTTAAACGCTGTTCCGCTTTCTATAACCACATATGGGTCAGTAAGAGCTCACAGCTGTCCTACCCATAACACTGCCTTTACCTCTTCCTCAGTCATCTCTTTCCGGTTTGCATCAGTTTCTGAGTCTTCTTCCTCTTCCTCATCTTCAGTATCTTCGTCTGCTTCAACATCGCTGTCATCCTCATCCTCGTTCTCTCCAAGTGCTTCTCGGTACTGTGATGTTTTTATGGTTAGACAAATGACAGAGGTTACGGTTTGAGACATAAATATGCTAAACCTACCTCATCGAGCTCCTCCTGATGCTTCTTTGTAAAACCACTTGCTGCAACTTGTATATCAAGGTCGAATTCCTTTTCGATATGCTTTGTGAACTTTGGGTACAAGAGAGATTCGTAACCAAATCTTCGCTTGAAAAATACACGGATACATTCGACATCACGATTGAAATAGCTGAAGATGGAGTTTAGTCTAGGAACCTTCTGATACAACTTATTTTGTTGATTGGTGAGCAACTTACTACTCAGCGTTGGGGTGAGATGTCGATACCATTTGAGGAAAATCAATGAGAATAGGCTTGCCAGTGTCCTTGATGAGAATATTGAATTCGTTGAAATCACCATGAATGAGACCATGTTGAGCAAGCTTGACAATGAGATCCATCAAGTCACTGTACAGTTGTGCAGGATTGGCAACCTCGTCGACTTGACGTCTGTATAACGCAAGGTAGTTAAGGTCAACGAATGTGATGTTTTTGAATCTCGACAAGCTGATTCACCACTTACAGAGGGAATGCATCGATGAGTTCCATAACAACACAATGCCTGCTAAGATCTATAGGCTCGGGAACTGGAAATCCGTTTTCGTATAAGACTTTCATGAATGCAAACTCCTTCATGGCAGCTAAGCGAGACATGTACATCCATGATGCGGACTTGCGCTTTTGCAGGTAATCTCTTTTTGACTTGATGGTACGGAAAGATACACGACCAAGACGCTGAAGTTTCAAAACGAGCTGCTCATCATCTTCATTGGCAACAATGTAGATATCTGTATGATGTTTTCTATCAGCAATCATGCTTCAGTAGAAATGTGCAGCATTTGTAGCACATACCTGACTCTTTACCAACACCAATTTGGTTTCCTACAGAGTACACTGACCCACGCTTAGAGAAAGTCTTCAGAGCGAGGTAATCATAGCCACCGTAGGTCAATCGATAACCATCGTCTGGGAAAAAAAGAAAGCGTCAATACCACTCGTCATTTTGACAGACTATGCTCGGATTTTTAAGCTTTACATTTTGCATTTTGAACTCTAGCAATCAATTTTCGTTTCGCCAACTCTCCAACAATTTTGTGGCTTCCTCCGTGTCTCAATTGTGCGATTTGTGCAATCAGGGAAGTAGGAACAACTTCGTGATTCTTGGAACCCATTTCGACCTACAAGAAACCGCCTTAGATCTGGTACTTTAGATATCACAATCCGTTCATTCTCTTACAGCTGTCAAAACACGAAAGTCCTCAGAGGACATATATCGTAAAGCTTTTGCATCCAACTTCATTTGAACTTGTTATCTGCAGTATGGAATACTCAAGCAGCTTTTTTTGCTCGAAATTTTGATAAGAGCAAAAACTTGACTGCTTTCTTAGTGACTGCTAAAGTTTTCCATTGAAATGAGCTCGACTGGCACTTGAGCTTAAGGAAAAAAAAAAGGTCGAAGGGATCATGGCAAAAAAAGAGGCAGCCGTATCAGCTGACGCACTGGAAGACGACTATCTTGTCGAAGATATAGAAGAACAGGAAGTTATTGCTGAAGAAGAAGATCTCGATGGCGATGCAAATGAACAACAGGGATCGGCATCGGTCAAGCGCAAGAACATAGACACAGACAACGAGGAACCTACTAAGAAAAAGAAGAAGAAGAAGCCAAAGAAGGTATAAATCAAAAGAAGTACGAAGAATTGTGATGATCGATGATTCTTACCTGAGAATACCTTTTTGTAGAACAAGGATGAGTTTTATGGCATGGACGTATCTGCACAGAACATTGACACACAACATGCATATATCCTTGACCGACAGAAGCGCGCGAAGAAATCATGGTCAAATATGGAGCATGATGAGTATGCGCCTGTTGCTAGCGCTTTCCTGGACGGAAAAAAGTTTACCTCACCACATACAATCGAATTTTTACCATCCTTCGTCAAGTTTGGTAAGTGAACGCAAATGACTGAACATGGCATATCAAAGGCAGCTGTCTTACTGTTAGTTTTTAGGTGCTTCGGGACACAAAAAGTTAGCAAAGGCACCACCAGCCGAGGCACTCGGTGCTCCAGCTATTGTAATCATCACTCACTCTGCAATCCGAGCGACAGATCTGGTCAGAGGTCTGAAAGAATTTGACAAGGCAGCAAAGATTGCGAAATTATTCGCGAAACATCTCAAGGTTGAAGACCAAGCTAGATTTCTCGGCGAGCGTCCAATACATATTGCCGTCGGAACACCTCATCGTATTAAAGAGCTAATTAATTTAGGTAATGTCATATTGTAATCGTAAGTTGGGATAAAGAGTTTCTGCTAAACCTCTTCAATCTCTTTAGAACATCTAAAGCTGGATCGATTGGAACTGATTGTTATAGATGGCGAAAAGAATGCTAAACGTTTGGACATTTTTGAGAATGACGCCGTAAACGGACCACTTTACGAACTTTTCAGCACACATATCACACAAAGAATGAAAGACGGTAAAACCAAGCTAGGCATATTCTGAAAATATTTCGCTTATTATATAAAGATTTGTGTGGCATCACAAATGAGATCAAATAAAATTGGCTTCAGCATGGGCCAGCCCGTGTGTAATATCTAAAAAGGCTGTGCCTATATACAATGACCATATACTTTTCGTAAGTGATAGATCATGATCGCCGGGGTGGTCGACCGGCCTGACTATCAAATCCGCGAGTATTGTTGCTTGGTGGACCTCTGGGCTGTCTTGCTTGCGATGTTGTACCTCTAGGGGACTCTGACCGACGTACATCATCTCTTTGTTTCGGCATGGACTGCATATTGCCACTATCAGCTTTTGCCTCATCACCAAAAATCTTACGACGTGCAGCCTGATAAGATGCTTCCCTCTCCTCATAGGTCATTGCCTCCTTTTTCGTAGTATTCAAACTAGGTGAGCGAGTAGTAGAACCAGGATTCGTTGGTCGTTTGAGGATTTTTATCTGTGTGTACAAGGGTGTTGGTAAAATCAATATAGCAGAAAGCAGGCGATTATATGACTTGCTTACCTCTGGTGTGTACATTGTTTTAGCAGTATCTTTTGTGATAATTTCTGGGACCGAGTATGCGTTGCTGTAAAGCCAAAAGTCAACATAGCTTATTCTCCCAAGTAGAAATTCGATTATAAGTCTAGCAAAGATTTACTCACGCCTCTGTCCAAATCATTTTGTTTTTTTCATGATCATCGTTTGGCGGTGGAGGATGATAATCATTAAGCTATAATATTCGCAGAAAGCTGTTAATAGAAGCCCTCATATCGACTTCCGTTCGAGTAAAGTAGACATACCCCCAAGTCTGCTGCAGATTCCCAGTCGTCCCAAGGGTCCGTCTCAGCCATGGATCTCACAATGTCGACCAGGTTTTTCTTTCCTTGCCAGCTGCAAGGCCATAAAAATCTTTCCCAATTAGGCAATAGCGGCCACGAAGTTCTTCCATTTCATAATTACCATGCACTCATCGATATTACGTCTACTATACAAAGTCATGCTTACGTATGTTGTGTCTTTTCCAATATCTATCCCAAAATATGGGTAGATAATACTCATAGCACAAAGGCAAATGACAGTACTCACTGAACCTCATAAAGATTGACCCCTCCACGCACTAACGTTGACATATCGGTCGTTGTTTGACACAACTGGTGCAACTAAAAAATGATATCCTATTTATTATATGTATAAATCGATTCCTCTAAGCGCCTGTAGACATAGGATCTCTCTCTGTAGTTTGGTTGATGCTACCGCCCATAGGGTCAACGTAGTCACCAACATGGTCAGGTCTCGGGGAGCTCCGCATGTTATCAGCCAAGTACTTGGCCATGGCCTGAGGACTGTCAGTTCTATAAGGCGAATCACTGCCATGTTGGTGGTGGTTTTTATGATCTTTCTTGGGAGTGGGAGCGACCAGTACAGGATCTTGCTTGGAGATATCATGTTGGCCGTCAGCATTGGCAGAGCCCTCAGGCTGAGGGGAATTTGCGGTGGGGTGCTTCTTGTGATGAGAGAACAAATGCATCTTAGCAATTGAGTGATAGAAACAAGCAAAGATTGTTGAAGTGAGAACAAGTTTATATATGCAGATTGATCGGAATTGCAAAATGGTTTTTCGGTGTTAGTTGATATATGGAGAAGTTGTTTATTGGGCGTTAGATTGGTGTCTTCCTTGAAACAAAAGCCACTTGCTTTGAGTGAAAGCTTCCCAATCAACTTAAAAAAAAACTTTTAACAAAAGCTATACACAGCTTCAAATGTAATGCATTACTATGTTATATATGTAATTAAATAATCGTCTGATGAAGGCATGAAAATACAATTTCTGCAACTGTCGAAACTGTGATATAGTATACCATGGGACAAGGAGACGTCTGCGGGTAATCTTATCATGTTCCGACGTCGGATGGGCATGCATTGACTCCACACTTTATCTCTCTTTTGACACCCCCAGTATTAGAGCAAACGAATTAACATGAGTTAGGTCCCAGGAAAGCAATAGAGCTGTTCTATTCATTTTTGCAAAGTATTTTTGATACTTGTAATTTTCTGATAAGCGCCATAAGCAATGCATATGTCAAGTGCATATTGTGTGTTGCCCCACGTTCTAGACGATTTTGAGAACTCGGCCAATGTCCGAGGCCTACGTCAGAGCTTTTTATGATATGAATAAATTTTGCAACAGTCACGTTTTCTATTTTTTTTTTTGGAAGTTAGAAGTTGTACCTTGCCATTGCAACACAGCATTTAGATCTCGATTAGTTCTGGACAAACAAAAATGTTTTCCATAAGGCGTCTAATTACGAGTTCTGGTAGCTGCAGGGCTATTCAGAATGCCTACGGTTTAAGACGTGCGGCTTTCAACACGAGTACCGCCATACGACAAGAAGTCAGTGACTTGTCGAACCAAAAGCTGTCAAACGCTCCAACAAAGCCTTTACCCGCAAACTATAGACCACTCCATAATTTGAACAAATCGATTCCAAAAGAGCCATTCACTGAAGTTGTATCACTGCAAAATTTGCCAGACACAGCAACAAAGGAAGACATATTACGGCTAGCTCGACAAGCTTTCCATGATGCGGAAGCACCTATCAAAGAGAGTAAGCTAAAAGTTCAAACGCAACATGAAAACATTATTTCAAACTAAGCAATATGGGAAACAGTTTTGTTCGTTCGCAATCAGGAATTACAATTTAATGGTCGCGTGCTAGTGGTCTTTGAGAACGCCAAGGATGCTGAACACTTCCGACTGATGAATGATCATGCTGTTGTTGGAGGAAACCAAGTCAAAGTTAATAGAGTGAGTTTAGGATTGGACTAATATGGGATGGGGAAGTGCTTGCTGTACCAAGATCAATTTGCTCATTGTTTGGGATCCTTTTGTCAGGTGGATACCAAGAATTTAAGCAGTAATGATCTGTTGAAGGGGTTCCGCAAGTCTGAAATGTATTCGGCAAATGGAAAGACTGCTGCTGGTCGTACTGTGATATTGAGTGGCTTCCCTCAACGTACCAATACTTCGCATGTATCCAGATGGTTGCATTCAAAGGGATATTACCCGGAAGATGACGAAGAAAATGCTATTATTCAAGCTCCAACGTAAGTAATTGAGAAACAGGATTTTATACAATAGCTGGAGAGTCGCTATATTGGTTAGCATTTACTAATGCATTTGTACTTGGCGAGTAGCAAGCAGCAGGCCTTGGTGAGCAAGTTCCTAATAAGATTTCCTTCCGAATCAGACGCTTGGCGAGCAGTCCGCCGATTTCACAACGTGACGTTCAGACCAAACACATTTAACAACCGATATACTATCAAAGCTACTGTTGCTTACTAGATGCTTCAATAAAATTGTTACATTTGCTTATTACACTTTGTAGGCCTACATGAATCCGTCGTACTCGAGAGGTCAGAACTCGGATAAAGACAAAGCGCGACCTCTGACTTCCAGTCGGTCGCAGTTGTCACCGACTCGAACTACATTTCCAATGAGCAATCCATTGCGAAGCAATACGCTTAATCGCCCAGGACCCGGTACATTGAATGCTCAGCGTACAAGTGAAAGCAGCTCAGCCTCACAGATCGGGTTCTCGTACGCCACCGTTATTGAGCCATCATCCGGAAACAACTCCAACATTCGGGTTGCCTCTCCAACTTACGGTTCACCATCCTATAGCGACGAACGGTCCACACGCACTTCCCTAGACTTGAGGGATAGACCGCAACCACCAATACAACAACAGTCTAGCAGATCATCTTTGGATATCCCACCGTTGTGGAAATCCATGCGAGAGACTATCATAAGAGAGGAAGAACAGCCAAGACCACCGTCCATGGATTCTACAGAGGACTATCTTGTTCAGTTACTAGTGCAGCAGTCAGTAATAGATGCCAAAGATTTTGAAGTCTTGACACTCGAGCAAGTTGAAGAACTAAAAAAGGTGAGGCAAACAGAGTAGCTGCTGAACTAAAACGCAGAAAACTAATATGGCCTTTGGCCTCAGGATCACGTCAGTCTGAGTTCTCGAATAGCAAATGTAACCACCAGGCTGGCTTTGGAGTCAAAAATGAGAGAGGCAGCTCAGTCTCTGACACATCTTCATTCTTCGAATCGAAAAATGGCACAACAAGCTCAAAATCAACTTGCGGCAGCAAATCGGCAAGTAGATCATGTGGCTTCTGAGCTGTTTAAACTGACGCAATCCGGTTCCAATGTTCAGAGAAAGCTGTTGGAACATATGGCTGGGGCATTAAGCGTTGGAATCAAACGATTAGAAATGCAGCTGGCAAACTCACAGCAGCCTAATCATCAGAGCATGAATCAAGAGTTGACGTCGATGGCACGGAAATTGCAGGAACGAGACGCGGCTATTGCAGAACGAGATAGAGAAATAGAGCGCCTCAGAATGCAACTGAGGGCACAGACAATGGACGAATCGGCTGAGGCAGTGATTGAGCAGAGAGAAAGGATTATTGCCGAGTTGCGTTCTGAGTTAGAGCAAGTCACCAATAGACTTGACTTCATAACGCGAAGAGAGAGCCTATTATCTCCAGAAAGTCAAGATCGAGCTTTCCCTGAAAATGATCACAATCGTTCAGATGACCATCCAAAAGATACAGCAGCCATATCTGTGCAGCTTGAAAAAATGATTTCAGCGCTGGAAGATCGACTAGTGGAATATCGTCAAAATTCCACCAGGCTGGAGGTCGAGCTGGAAGAAATGGAACAACAAAGAAACGATTTGTTACAGTCTGCCAAGGGCTACGAGTCCAAACCTGATCAAGCCGCATATGAAGCTTTGCGCTTAAAGTTGGAAGATGAGCAACGTGCCCGATCCGAAACAGAAAACAAGTGCAAGGAGCTCAACGAGAAAATACGCGTATTAGAATCACTCAAGCGTGAGTCTGAAAGCCATGGAGCATCCAGTGAAGAGTTACTAAAGCTTTCAGCTGAGGTGGAGAAGTTAGAACGTCATCAAAGGGAACGAGAAACCGAGCTCGAAAATAGTTTGTCAGACGCCAGAGAGACTATACAAAAGCTCAAGGTAGCCCAATCTGCTTTGGCATTGGAGATTATGGCAGCCGACAATATGCCTGATGATGATTTCGATTTGGAAGAGTGCCGACACCGTATTCGAGAATTAAAATCTCAGGCCGAAAGAGTGAATGCTGATGTCTCCAGCTTCGAAAAGTCTCTTGCTGACAGCAGGCTTCGTGAGGAGCTGTTAGAACGGGAGAAGGACTCATTGGTACAGGAAACAGCGCGATTGCGGGCCAAGATGTCGGATATGGAAGTTAAATCAAACACTTCCAACTCTGTTGCTACAGCGGCAAGTGCACGAGAGAGATCATTGCAAATGGAGTTACAACAATTCCGCGCAGAGACATTCGAATTGCGAGAGCAGAAAGAAAAGTGGGAGAAGACTATGAAGCGAGAGTCGGTCTTCCAAGTTGTTCAGGGAGGTGGTGATAGCCTCAAAGCACAGTTCGAGCAAGCGATGCAAGAGCAAGTTGAAGAATATGAAGCTCAACTCAAGGAGCAATCAGCTCTACTGGATAAGACCATGAGAGAAAAGGATGATTTGGAGAGTGAGAAGCAAAAGCTCACAGCCATGTCGAAAGATCTTGAGGATCTGGTCAAGGAAAAGATCCGCACCTTGGACAGTAAGGAAGGCGTAATTGAAAGATTGGAGATGGAGTTGGCAGAGGTCAAGGTGCGCTTAGTCGAGTCGCAAACCTCCGGATACTCAGAAATCGATCCATCCGTATTGAACGAACTGAGCACGCTGCGAATGGAGAACACTACCATGGAGGCTGAGCTAAACATAACACAAGATCAGCTCAAGGCGCTCCAATCTCGATTTGAAAATGCTCAAAGGCAATTCACAAAAGTAGAAGAGGAATTACATAGACGTTCTGAACGTCTTGAGGACGATTTCGAGGGCATCATGAAGGAATACGAGCGTATTACCCAGAATCTCATTAATTTGGAGAGTGAGCGACATAGCTATGATCGTCGATTCAATGAGATGCAGCAGCGTGCACTTCAGCTGGAAACCGAACTAGCAGACGAAAAAATTAAAACCATGGGAATTGGAGAAAGTAATGAGAGTAGCACAACTGCTTCGCTCAGAAAGGAATTCCGCAGACTTATGAATGAGATGAAATCTGAGCATCATGAAGTTCTCATGCGCGAAGTGCTTGAACGAAAGAAGTTGGAAGGCACTGTCCGAGATATGCGGCGAGACGAGGAAATGCGCCGGTGGGACAAAGTTAGCAAGGGCGTTCAGACAAACTTGGTATTACTCGCATGATATCGCTTTTATATATCACTGTATTTTATTATACTATTGCTACATTATGAACTTTTCTCCATTTGATGTCTATAACATTTTGCTATATATTAATAAAATGTATTTCAATGGTTGTTGTCATTCACGATTATTACCAACCTTTTAATCATGCTCATGACTTTGGCTACAAAAGCTTCCAAATGGAAGATATCTTTAGTGCCTGTCCTCAAACGATGCTCCTGTGTTGACCGATCGTCGTCAGAACTTGTGTATGTACTGGTACTAGGTGTTAAATGCGAGATTTTACTTACGTAGAGAGCAGCATTTTCAATGACACCGTTTCTTAACCGTCGATCAACCTTCTTTACTAATTCGAATGCCAGTCCCTTACATATAGTGTTAAAGCACTTCTTTCCATCAAATTTATGTGATCCTAAGAATACTTACTTTCATAACCAAACTAGCTGGTATGCATCGACTCAACAATTCATACATACGTGTTCGCACCAGAAACACCCTAAAGTTGCTATTAGTCAAATCGTGAACCGTGTATCTTCTCTTGATTATTCCACATTACCTGTTGGGATTTTGCTCAGCAATAATAAGGTCGGCAATGTTGCCAAGTTCAATCTCCCAGTCCGTCTTCACTATCTTTTGAACTTGAGCGAGATTCGGCCTAACGATAGCAATTAATTTCATAATCGCGATGTCTGACTGCGTTCATCCGATCTACTTACTCCTGTACTTTGGTAGCTTCCAAAGTTAACAAAGCTTTTCGAAGATTTCGGTCAGACTCTTCAGCTATCTTGAGAGCTAGCTCCTTTGGCAAAGTGAAATTTTCCTTTTTAGCTACGTTTTGCAACGCGTCATTTATCTCTTCATCGGTTGGACGAGCTACTCGCACTAGCAGGCATCGAGATCTAATAGGGCTAATAATTTTGCTCGTGCTATTGCAGCAGAGAATAAGTCGAAGGTTTGTCATATATTTCTCCATAGTACGACGAAGACCAGCCTGTGCTTCGCGAGATAGTTCATCGGCTTCGTTGATGACAATGATTTTAAATCTGTGCTTAGCATTGGCGTCAATCTGTTGCGTCTGTGCCACCTCCTTGATAAGATCTTGCACCACAGCACGATCGTAAATGCCCACATCACTGTTAATTGGATTATCAGTAAACACGATTTAAAAATAGCTGGGTACACGGCTGAAGCATCTGCAATCGTATGATACAACACCAACCTTGGATTCAATTCCATATGGTAATTGCTCGACACAATATTTAGGTCCAGTTTACGGTTCGAAGGAGTGACAAACTGTCGTTGATCAACTTTCAACTAGCAATGATAATTCCATCAGCCAAGAAGTTATCTTGTTTTTTACTTAAAGTCAGAAGCCGCCATTTACCCGTTCAACTCCAGCGCCGTAGATTTCTTTTAGAACAGCTGCAATTCTGGTTTTCTTTCCGGCTCCTGAAGGACCGTAAAAGAGCATGTGGGGAAAATCTCCAGAATGTGCCTGCACGATATAACAGAGGTCATGAATTTCCTCTGTTGTTTACTACATACATAGATAGAATGTTTCTTACCATCTTTCTCAAGTGAGAAGACAATTCATTATGATATGTCAGCTTATCTAAACCTTGCGGTCGATATTTGTCAGCCCACAAGCTCATTGTCGATTTGCAGGTGGTTCACGTCGCGTCCGAGACACGTCCAAAGTCGATTTTGTCTCCACCAAATCCAGCACGTGACTGCAATGCAAAAGAGCAGTCTCTCTTATCTCTCCCGACCGAGCTAACGGACTACGACGTTTCTCACAGTTTACCAGTATGCCTGACGAGAATGCTCCACTGCTCGGTTCAGAGCCTAGCGCCCAAGAAAACAGAAGAAGCAAGGTAGCTTTACTGGTAAGTTAGATCTGCATACTACGTGCTGACGGCAAAAGAATAACAGAAAAGGTGACCGCTTCCTTCGTTAGCTTAAAAGTCTCGCACTTCTCTGTGCAGTTGGTGCAGCTGTTGCTATATTTTTCATCCCTAGACATCAGCATGAGGCGTTCGCACCAGAATTTTCTAATTTAAAAGGGTTCTGTGATCATGTTGAGAATATACCATCTATGCAATACTTGGAGAGACAACAAGAGTTAGCCCGCACACTTGTATTGGATAATGTGTCCGCTTTGATTGCGGAAAGCGGTGCTACTATGAAATACTATACAAATGTAGATTGGGCACTGAGCGAAAGACCTTTCGTCATGATCTTGAAACCTGATGCTTCCTCCAGTCATGGTGTTGACCTCACGTTCGTCGTCCCGGCATTCGAAGCTTTGCGGGCTCGAGAAAATATTGAAAAGGCTTCTCTTCCCGATTCTTTACAGATCTCCGTTGTAGAATGGGAGGAGAGCAGTTCACCATATGAAAAGATTGCCTCAGTGCTGCCCAAGGAAGGCAACATTGAATTGGATATTGACACACGTTTGTTCATCGCGGATGGCATCTCCAAATTTGTACCCGATCGTACGAATATCGCCTCTACTAACGTTCAAATGTTACGCATGATCAAGTCTCACGAGGAGGTTGAAATTATGAGATGTGCCAACCAGGCAACAGTTGCTGCTATAAAAGAAGTTAAAAAGCATGTCCGTTCTGGCATCTTGGAACAAGATATTGCCGCCATGACCCATAAAGCTTTGGAATCTGCAGGATTGACTGAAACCTGGGTTCTGGCATTAATTGACGAGCGTGCTGCCCTGCCGCATGGTGAGGCTGGCGAGCATAAATTAGGCAGCGAGGGTGTCGTTCTCATTGATGCTGGTGGTAGACTTAAAGGTAGGTGATATTGTGTCATCTTGGATCAAATGAGCCAACACATGGCCTGAATCACTGACGTCCTCTCCTTTGATATCGTAACATTAGGTTATGAATCAGATATTACTCGCACCTTCTTTGTTTCAGAGAATCCAAAGCAGTTCAATGAGACTATAACTCGTGCTTGGTATACTGTCAAAGAAGCGCAATCATCGGTACTGGATAAAGCAACCGTCGATCTCCCATGTGCCGAAGTAGACACAATTGCTCGAAATATCATCGAAAAGGCAAAGTATGGAGATTACTTTAAGCATAGACTTGGACATGGCATTGGTCTTGAAGGCCATGAACAGCCATATATGGTGCAGAGCAATACTGCTCAGTCTTTAAAACCGGGTATGACATTCAGCGTTGAACCTGGCATCTATGTTCCACACCAGTTTGGTATTAGATTGGAAGATATTGTAGTTATGACCAAGGATGGACCAGAGCTTTTGAGCGGTGGTCTAGCTAACTCTCCTTGGGATCTGTAATAAAGACCGTTCTCCAATTTTGATTAAATTGTACTCCATTAAACGAGTTTTTGTGAGTGAAATAACATTTTCTTGGTGAGACGTGGATTGCAGACAATTTTTTTTTTCTAACCAAGCCAACGCACAGGAATTTCTTTGCAGCAATATCCACTTTTCTACCTTCTCTCGTTCTCTCATACTTGGTTCTTATAAAATATTGCTTAGTCTCCATTCAAACCTCATATAGCACATTGTAAACCACACATGGACCAGATTGAGCAAGCCGTTCTTTGTGCTCTCAGCCCCAATGTGGATCCAGCCCTCAAGATGCAGGCAAGTATCCAAACATGAATCTATTTGGTTTAATTCTCGACGTATACCCTGCCTTTACGGCATTGACAGTGCATGCTGAATGAAACTGATACGACTGAGCTATGGCTTATAATACATGCCAATAATTGGGGCACAATCAGACATATCAACAATTACAACCTCTCCATTTCGTTTAGTCGACTGCGACATGATTACAACAATGATCTACACAATCTGTTACGATCGGCGCACTTTAATCGGCTTTCAGCTTTACAGCTACAAACCTACCTGCCAATTATTCCTTTCATTCCCATTTTAACCGCTAGTCTTCCTCAACATTTAGGCAAACACGTATTGCGAGCAAATTAAGGATTCCGCTGATGGTTGGCAAATGTGTCTCTCTCTTTTCGTCAAGGAGCCCAAGGCGTAAGTTTTGATAAAAAGCTATGGCTTTCACTTAGCTCATACTAACAATCGAACCACCTCAGAATCGCACAAGCTCGTTTCTTTGCACTGCAAGTACTTGAATTGACCTTTCAAGCCAGGTACACGCATACCACGAATGTCTCAGTTTAGCAATTGAATAGCAGAAATTTTTAACACATTATATTCTGGCAGATTTGAAACTTTGGATCAGGCAGCAGTGGAATATATCAAGCAGACTCTAATGGACTATGTGGCTCGAGAATATGGAGCGAGTAGTACTAGCGAACCGGAAGTACCATGTAAGTCATCAATTCTGATAGAGCGCATTCATGAACATGACATTTAACTCGAATATGAATCTTAGTCCTACGCAACAAAGCCGCACAAATTCTAACGCTATTGTTCAGCAATGTATACCCCACTATCTGGCCAACTTTTTTTGATGACCTGATCGCACTGACGGAAACTCCCACCAAATCGCCATCTAATCCTAAGGCAACTGAATTCTTTCTTCGAGTGTCTATCTCAGTCGATGAAGAGATTGCCCGTCAAGATATCCAGCGTAGCCTAGATCAAATTAGTCGAAACACATTGTTGAAGGATGCTATGCGAGAACGAGACATTCCTAAATTGGCTGCAAAATGGTTCGAAGTCATTCAAGAGTATCGCACAAAAGATCCCGGTATTGCAGAGCTTGGTCTAAAGTCTATCAGTGGCTATGTCGCATGGATGGATATCTCACTGGTCGTCAATGATCAAGTAATGACTGCTTTGTACCAGATGTTAGCAGAAGAGCCATTGCGTATCGCTTCATGTGAATGCTTGGCAGAAGTCATCGCTAAAGGCATGAAACCATTGGACAAATTGAGCCTTATTCAAATGCTCAACCTTACCGATACCTTGAATCAATTAGACCTGGTAAGAAAAATTAATATGATCTCTCCCACTTTTAATGCCCACATGCCTCCTTGCTCACACAACGTGTCTTTCCCTTTTTGTACAGTCCGATTCAGATTGGGGTGAACATGTTGCAAAATTAATCAACGTGCTCGGATGTGAACTTTGCCAAATATACGCAGAGAATGACCTTCCAGCAGAGGCAAAGTCCACTGCATATGCTTTGATTGAAAAAACGTGGCCTTTCATGCTCAAATTCTTGGGCGATGAGTACGACGATACCTCATGCGCCGTGCTGAATTTCGTCAACGATACTTTGACACTGGTAAGTCATGTTAGAGTACAAATATATTTCAGCATAGATATAAAACAACACAAACTAATTTCGCCTTTCAGTACAAGAAGCAGAAAAAGGCCCGTATTCCTTTCATACAGTCCCAATGGGACTTTTTGTTATCCCTTCTCGGTGTTGTGATGATGAAAATGAAGTACGATGAAGATACCGAATGGACCGATGAGAGTGATGAACCTGAGGAAGAAGCATTGTTTATGGAAATGCGCAAGGTAAAGTTTTTTCTCTGGAAAGGGACATTGAACATGATTACAGAACGGTAACATTTATGGTCCCATTTCAGAATCTCAAAAAATTTGCAGAGGCTATCGCATCCATTAATGAAGAGTTATACGTTGGTTATATTCGCTCAATGGTTCTAGGAACGTTAGAAAAGTACGAAGCTGGCGCAAATTTGGATTGGCGTGAAGTAGAGTTATGCCTATATACTTTGTATTTGTTTGGCGAAGCACTAGGAAACAGTGTCATGCTGTTCGTTGATCCTCAAGACAAATCCACCTTAACTCCACTGGGTGAATTGGTTTCTCGCATGGTATCTTCTGGTATGTGTGTGTCCTATTCTATTGTATGATGCAATGTCTTTCTAACCCATCAAATGGTTTGATTCATTAGGCATTTCCGCTTATCCACATCCCTCGGTACCCCTTCAATTTTTCGAGAGTGTCGCTTTACGCTACTATCAGTTCTTCGAAGTCCGTCCTGATGGTATACCCCAAGTATTGGAGGCATTTGTCGACGCCCGTGGTCTCCATCATCCTTTGAAACAAGTACGATCCAGATGCTGGTACTTGTTTTATAGATTTGTCAAAGAATTGCGTCCAAAGATGGGAAATTTTGTAGAGGTGGTGTTGTCTTCCATGGGAGACCTTTTGACCATCGAAGCTGAGATGCCTGTAGAAACAAACACTTCGGATGGTGGAAAGATTACTGCTGCTTCTACCTTTGATAGTCAAAAGTATTTGTTTGAGACCGTTGGCATTTTGATTTCACTAGAAAGTGTACCAGTGGCAAAACAACACGAGTACCTGGAAATTGTTTTGAATCCCTTAGTCAAGAATATACAAAGCAGTATGTCGAGCGAGCGCTATAATCCTGAAGATGAGCTTTTCACTCTACAATTGCATCATTATATCACGGCTATTGGCGCCGTTGCTAAAGGTAAAGACTCGTCATATACCATTTTGCCTTTTCATTTTAGCTAACATCAAAGTCATAGGCTTCCCCGATATACCAAAAGGTGGATCGTGTACTCAGTCATGGGCGTCAGTGTTTAAGCAAGCCAATGAGATTATTCTTAATGTCTTGCAAGCCATGAATCGTTTCTATGTCATTCGTGAAGCAGCTAGATTTGCGTCTGCGCGACTGATTAGTTGCCTAGGTGCAGAAATGTTGCCGTATTTGCCAGCATTGATCAACGCTCTCCTCAATGAGTGTCAAGTCAACGAATTGATTGATTTCCTTCCTTTCATTGGCATGGTGGCGCACAAGTTCAAGCCGGCGATTTTCAATGTTTTGGATGAGTTACTCTTGCCTCTTGTTAAGCGGGTGTTCGATTTCTTGAACACAACTCCATCTGGAACAGATGAAGCGGTTCTTCTTGCTGACCTTCGCAAGGCGTACCTAAACTTCATAACTAATTTATTTAATTATGAGTTGGAGGGTGTGTTAGTCAGCGAAACAAACTTGCCTCATCTCAATATGATCCTTCAAACCATCCTTCATTTTGCCAACGACCTTAGCGACACAGCTACGCAAAAGATGGCTTTCGGTATCTTCCTCAAGATGATCAATTCATGGATTGTGCCAGCAGCGCCAGAGACTCAAAATGGAACCTCCGTTGGTGTCGTTGGATTCAGTCAATTCACTTATGAGAATATCTTACGTGTCAGTTTTGAGGTACCTATGAACCAATCGTTCAATCTAGGCGATGGTCAATCGTTATTGGTAAGTCATTTGTCAACTTCACATTGTGATTCGCGTGAAAACATACTGATAGTTTAATTGAAATTCTAGGTGTTTGGAGAAATTGGCGGTATTCAGAAAACAATGTATACCAAGCAGAGCGCGGAATATCTGGAATACATGCGAGGCGTATTTTTGCCTTCCATTCAGTGTCCTCCAAACATTGCAGAAGAATATTGTCAAGCCATTCAACAACTAAATGCTCGCGACTTTAAAAAGTATTTCCAGGTAAGTTTGACAATTTCCGAGACATTGAGCCGCTTCCTATGATCACACGCTAAAATAAGCATATTATTGTAGACATTCATTCAAAAATCAAAAGGCTAAAAAGGCTTTCAAATTAATCCTATGAAGACAAACAAATCAACCCTAAAAACAAAAAATTGTACAAAACCCCGAAGTTTACTGCTAATTTCTTCAAATCAAGAAATTATCTATGAATTTGACCTTTGATCGCGCGAACAGTATCCGTCGCTTCCCCGCCCCATTTCCAACTGCTATAGTCCTCCCTTTCTTAAAAAGGCAGATTTAGAAAACCCACTTTCTCCCCCTTCGCCCCACCATTTCAAAAAATTACTAATGCTACAGACATCAAATAAAAAAAAACCAAATATCTCCCCTACATTGCTTTTTAGCTGACAGCTTTTGTGTGAGTATCGTTTAATTAGCATGGGGCTTTTACAAAGCTTACCCATTCTCTATTCATTCAACATTGTATATACATCATTGACTCGGTTGTGTAGGGCCATTGTTGTCGCCGCCGAGCCCACGCCCTCGCCCACGTTGACCACGGCCGCGACCTGCATGTCCCCGTCCACGTCCGCGTCCACGTCCGCGTCCTCGCGCTCCACTATCTCCACTATTGCCTACAATGTCATTGTCTTTGCCATGTTCTGTATCTGCCGAAGCTGCTTGTCTTGGGATATTCATTCGCCGCGTGCCATCAATGGATAAACCCATGGAAGGGGCATCCTTGTGGTCGCCTGAAGTACTTGGCATGCTTTCAGAAGGTACACGAGGTTTGGGTGTGTAGTATTTCTGCTCCGGTCTCTTAGATTTCGGCGCCTTGGTCTCTTTGGGCTCTTTGACCAAGTTTTCTTTCTGAGGCTCCTGGGCCAGGGAAGCACTGGCATCATCTACTTTAGCGTCGTTTTTATAGTTCTTTTTGGCATTGGGCTTTTGTGCTTGTTTGGTAGAACCATCCTCTTTTTTGGGAACCTTGTTGGTTTTCCCGGTATTGTCCTTCTTTCCTTTGACTGCAGACGGATCCTTACCCTTCTTCTGTTGCTGTGTTGAGATTTCTGAATCTTTGGTTCTTTCCTTGGGTTCTACTGCTGTTGACGGTTTTTTATCTTTTGTGCTTGATCTTTCCGACCCTTTACCACCTTTCGGCTTTGCTTTAGTAGATGCTTTGGCCGAAGGTGCAGCATTTTCTTTATTCGAGTCTATTTTCGTCGCCTTCTGATGCGTTTTATCGACCTGTGGTTACATAATGAAAACATGAGCCACTTTCTCTCTGATATAACAAAAAGATTAATATCGCTTACGGATTTCGATTCTTGCGCACGCGGTTTTTCAACCTGTGAATGAGATGAATTGGAATTGATATTAGCCAATATCTCATTAGAAAAGTGCTTGCTAAATGTCACTTACGGTGGTAGGGATCTTATAAGAAACAAATGGAGGTGGTCCATCATCATTCTCGTTGTTCTCGCTATCCTTTTTAGCTTTGTTGGTCCTCATGATATATTGCTAAAGCACATTGACCGGTGAACGTGAGTATGGAGCGGAGAGTATGATCGCAGTGATGTAATGGACATGATCCTGACCTTACTGGCTTTCCATTCATTGACCATAGATTCTACGTATCCGCCGATATTTTGCAAAACGCCATGCCCCAACATTAACAAATCTTCTTCAACAGTGATGTCTTTTGTTACAACGAATTTGGTTCCCGGAGGAGTGTTCAGCCTGAGCCATAGCAAGAAACAAACCGAGGTCAGTAAGATATCCACGAGCTTTCCAATAAAGCCTCAACACTTACTTAAGACCATCAACTTTTCCATGCATCTCCACACCTTTGATCTTCTTTTTACCGCCGTCTGTAAATACTGCACGTAGCATTCGAGGATGCTCAACTTGATGTTGCAAAGGCGCGGCTATGTTGACGACTTCTTGTAGTTGCAGAACGTGTGGCGGGCTAATTGTGCTCGGCATGTCTTTTCCAATCTCGCCTTTGCAGAATTGCTTCAAGTCACTCTATTTTGGACATGGTTAATAGCTGCAACCAACGTGTGCCTGCCTCGCATTCCGCCGTGGAGCTTACATTGAGCGCTACTGCAAGACATTGTTCAAATGTTGGCTCATCGACTTCAGTCCATTCCTTGAGAAGTTTCAAGCCTTCATCGTTCAATCTCCATCCCTCCTTCTGGAACTGTTCGACTGTGACGGACATGTTTAAAAGTACGGTCTAAGCCTATTGAGTTCCTTTGGTTCCTATATGGGCTGGCTGCTAGATTCCGTGTAAGAACAGTCACTGGGTGACTGGCTAATAGAGGAGAGCTGTGGTACAAGTACGATTTCGACCAACACTGTTGATATTATGGGAATATCTTTCAGAACCTGAGAACTCATCGATCGATATGTTGAGCCGTAGAACGTCAATTTCAAAAAAGATCGACACAGCAATCAATATTCAAAAGAGTGTAACAATGGTAGCTTATTTATAGAAATTATTTAAGTATATCTAGCAACAAGGGTTGTTTTTCTCCTATCCAAATGGCATCTGTGGTGTGTTCTTTCAAAGCGTCACCATGTCGTGGGTGAACCAGAACACTGTAATAACAACATTAATCACAAATATCACTTTCGTTTTTAAATGGCTTTTTCCGGGTTTACCTGTGCGTCTTACGGTGGAGCTGAATCCAAGGTATGAATCTAAAGTTGGTCGTTAGCATTCTTTGATGCCACAGCTTATTGTGTATGCTCAAACGCGGGACTCACGTTGCGAATGTGGCTGGTTGCGTTAAGTCGCATTCGAACATACCAGTGGGGTGAGGGCCAATAGGTTTTTCATGCAGTTTGTAGACTCTCAGATCCTGGAGGTGACCGAAATTCTCAATGATTTCTTCTCTCAGTTGTGAGGCAGACTCTACATCTTTTGGATCTTTCTCATTGAAGTAGATATGAACATCGTATGAGAAAGTGGGGCTAGGAAATGAGGTAGGAAATGGGGTTTCTGCGACAGTAGACATGATTAGTTGAAAGAAGGGATTGTGTGAGACAAATTTGGCATTTTTTAACTCAATTGGGACTGCCTGTCTGTGCATGTTTGTCAGCGTCTGACAAATTGCATCCAAAAATTACGCGACTTGCTGTGATCAAAACTCTCCCATGCAGCTCGCCATGCAGCCTGTTTAATTATCATGAAGGAAGCAATTACCCTCGTGAAAGATACAACACGCCACAGCCAACTCAGGGCCAATGGGCAAAGTTATGTTTGCAGTAAGCTTGTTGTTTCTCTCCTATAGCAACATCCATTTCCAGTATCATCTCTCACAAAGGTCGAATTGCTAGAAGTTATCGTCATATCCTTACTGTACTTCTTATCAGATCCAAATTATCTTTGACGACATCAGGCGAATTCTCAATACAGTAAAATTGTTATGCAGATCGTCAACAATCTCTGAAGACCATCATTAAAATAATTAGAAAATAGCTATTCATACACGGGTTAACCAACAACATAAATCTGATCAAGATTTTGTTAAAAATTCATGTCCTACAATAGAGTAGCATTCGGATACCTTCCGTCATTTCATACTGTAAAACCGCTCATTTTCGGCATCCCATGATGCTATGAATTTCCATTCGTGGATATTGTTATTACTAGCCCACCCTATCTTAGTGGCAAGTGCCACTGACTCTTCTTGATTTGCATATTCTAGATCCTGCTTGGCAAACAGCTCTTCATACATCGTTCTATCTCTAATCCCACGAATCACAACTAAAATTAATGGGGAACAAAAATTCGTCGTACCTGAATCGGCTTCGCCGAGGTGGACAGCGATATCAGAATCAAGGATACCCGAATCAAGGATATCTTAATCCTCAAATGGCAGAACAGCAGCAGATAATGATGCAAAAGTATGAACCTGTGAATTCTAGGTGTGTCTGTCGCTAAAAGCCATCTAATATCTATGTATTTAGCGGGCTACCCTCCATGGCACCACCGCCACCTATGGGCGAAGAAAATCCTGCCATGATGCAAGAACAACAGATAGAGCAACAGCAAATGGAGGAACAAATGGAAGAACAAATGGAGCAACAGCAAATGCAACAGCAAGAAATGCAGCGTCAACAACAAATGCAAATGCAAATGCAGATGCAACCACCCATGATGAACCCCATGTACTCTCAAATGATGCCACCTGGTGTCGGTCCTGGATTCATGATGATTCCTCCCAATATGCCACAAGCAGGACCTCAGACATGGCAGTTAGGAGGGAGTAGGGTGGTTGTTTCTCAGGGATTAGTGGTGGTTGATACGTCTGGCGGCTGGCAGAACGGAGGCACTTTCACAGTCATGTAACAAGCAAAAGGCATTCTGTTTATAACAATCATGCGTCAAGTGGGCGCACATTTTCTAACATTAGCAAAAAAAGTTGGAAATAGAAAGCTGTACATAATATAACATAGAGTATTGGAGGATTTGCCTGAAGATGAAAATAAAAAAAACCATTAAAGTCTCTTCAAATTTCTCTTCTTCTTATCCATAGGAGCTGTTTTCTGAGACTTGACCACAGGCTTGACTTCAAGGTCGGCTTCAGCGGCTGATCTCTTCTGTGCAATGTTATTGATGGTACTAGCTGTCAAAACATTGGGGCTGGCTTTCGGGGAAGATTGTGGTTTAGAAGTGACGTCCGTTGCAGATGTTGTAGATATGGAAATGGTGGATGTCTTGTCACTGGAAATGGGATTTTTGTCTGATTTAGGCGAATCTTGTGCATCCGACTTCCTGGAACTAGCGAGACGTGAATATTCAACCTTCCCACCCTGTGCATGGATAGATGTATGCAAGCGTGCTCGCTTGGCGTAATCCTCATAAGCTTCCAAAAGCATCTTCCCTGCTTCCTCATTCAATGCCGAGTCTGGATTTGGTGCGATCAGCAAACATTTAATTGTCTGTGTGTTGTGTTAGAAAATGGTAACCGAGGTGACAGTGATGAAATTGGGAATCTGCAATGCTCACCAAAAGGATATGGCCAATTCCCAAGTCTGACTTCCAGTCCTTTTTCAAAGTATTTACACAAATCTCTCCGTTATCCGCAACGTTAGGATGGAATATTTTAGTCACAAAAACTCCTAAACGAGAGTCCAGTATATGTTTTTAGTCAAGAGTAGAGACGGTAGTTTACTCATGATGACTTACCCTTTGGAGCTACGTTGGGAAATTCCTTTGTCAACAGCAATTTGACTTTAAAAAACCCATTCTCATACGGAGTGCCATCTAGCGGGAAATTATCACGTAAGTCATAAGGCTAGTGAATGGTGGTATGCGGGTAACTGTGGGATTGCGATATGTTACCTGGACCACGAATCCATGCTTGAACATCTGCCAGGTTGGTCTCATTGATGATTATTTGAATATCGTCAGGAGGGGTGCGTTGTAGTGCATACAACTCCCGTGATACACTCTTTATTGCCGACGGACTAAGATCCACGACAAATGACTGTGAAAAAGGAAGAGTACACGGGTTAATGTGACGGAGCTAACATGTAAAGTCAATGTTGTTACATGGTTGTTCGATTCAACTGGACTACGGTAATTACCATTGAAGACGACCAAGGAAAAAAAGAAGCGCGCGCGTATAGTAGTTTTCTGAACGGGGAATGGGTAGAAATGTGACGGTGAAATAAAGTTTCTGTGAAAATCTCAAAGTGGTACCTCTCTGTTACATATAAAAGAACCGCACCAAGTATAACTCATGATAAAACATAGGATTACTACTACAATGCTCCTGAGAACTGTTTTTGGGACATTGCTTCTTAGCATTGCCATCTGCTTTGCAGAACAATCATGTAAGTCATTATCATAATTAAACATCCACATGTGCCACATTGGACTAATAGCCGCGAGAACACAGCAAGCAGAAGAGGGATTTGTAACTTAGCATGTCCCTTGGAAAAACCTTGTCCGGAAGACTGTGAAATTTGTGAATGGCCGCAAGGAACAAAATGCTGCCCTCAAAGTAATACAAGTAACAGTCTCACACCCAAGTATGGAAAATGGCTATTAAACTCCCCTTTTTTTTGTTCTTCTACAGTAGGCGAGCCAGTATGTATTAAATCTCGTCCCCCGATCTGCTCCAAAGTGCATTGTCCTGAGAGACCCCCATGCCCGGAAGGCTGTAGAAAGTGCGAGTGGCTGGTTGGTCACGGATGTTGCCCCTATCGTAAGTCAATTATATCAAAGTGCTAGCTGTTGAGATTAGGTTTATTAAAGCTGCCGGTTCACCGTTCTAGTGGGAAAACCTAAATGTATCGATTGGGAGACAATGCCTTCACCTATGACACCGGAAAAACGTGGCTGGGAATTTGGTAATGTACACAACAGCTATCAACTAGAGAACAGGAATAATATGAAGGCAGGCCATTTCAAGAGAGCTTCTACTGCAATCTTCTGCCCTCTTTATGTGATTCCTTGGTAAGCTGGCTGAGAGCTGACGTCCTAGTATTGCACATTTTACAGTTCGTACTAATTATTAAAGTAGCCCAGAGGAATGCCCACATACCTGCCTAAGACCTCCAGGAGTGCCATGCCCTCTCACACGCCCAGGTTGGTGTCCTCAATGGTGTTCAGGAAACCAGACCAGGTCAGATTCTCCCGACTCGGTCGATTCAAATTAATACTCGAGATAACTACCAATCAATCGACAGTACCGCAGAGTTTATTTTAACGACCGATATGCAATTAGCATCGATTGCCATTTTTATTTTTCATGTCAGAAACTTAGCTTTTGTCATTTATGAATAAACATTTCCAAGTTGGCCATAGTAACTGAACATCAAAACAGGCATCACCTTGATCTCGTGGAGACTTGCTCTTATTGAAATTTTATTTTGTGCCTGATATCGCTGCTTGAAACGGGATCGATATTTCTTAAATAAGCTTCTTCAAACATGGCTTCAATCTCTGACTTGAAATCCCATAGACTTGCCTAATAAGGTGATAGGCCTTTGCCATGATGCAATGCTCATGATCAATTTCTTGATTCAGAAAATATCCACTGCTAAAGAGTATTTTCTTCCACTTTCATCGTACACTTTACTCCTACAACCTTAGCACAGTCTCCAGTATTCCGTCAAGCTTTCTGCCCAAGTGTTAGTTGAGCAAAATGACAGTAACTGCTGTCAAGAGTCCGAACGCCATTACGAACTCGGTCCATTCAGTAACCTTGAATTCCTCCTCACAAGGGAACGAATCTCCAAAAGCACAAGACACTGCACCCTATTCTTCTATCGGTTCAGCTCAAAAACCGGAAAAATCGCCAAAGCGATCCAATATCGCGCAACCTATGATGAACTCTGTGGCTCCAAATCACGTCGACAGAAAATTGGAAACCAGGCACACCAGTGACTCCCATTTCAGAGGTGAAACATTGGTAACTGACCACTCTCATCCTCAGCATGAACTAGAGTATTTTCCCGACAAGACTGAAAGTCATGATAAGAGCCAAGCGCAGATGATAATAATGTCGTAAGTAATCGCTTTCATCATAGGGTGATTTTCAATCATGCTTAACAACCTTGCCATTGACATTCTTCCATTTGATGGATTACTTATACTGTAATAGAGACCAGCAATACAACCAAATACTGACGGAGGAACCAGCAGAAATGTCACCAGCAGATAAAAATTATATATTGGAAAATGAGAAATCACCTCTTGACGCTGTCAAAGGTATTTTGAAACCTTCCCCTCATTCAACCATAAATACGCTGCAATCGGTTGACTCCTACTTCTCAGCTGTCTCCCAAAATACAAGTTTGGAATTACAGCATACAGAAAATGCCAACAATATGGACTCCTCAGATACAGAAGAAGCAATGTCCATGGTCAGCTCCAAAAGTACGATTAAAGCTGCACATGATGACCAAGAACAGGATCGAAACACTAGTCCACCTAGCCGATCCGCCTCTCTTCCCATCGAGCGTCCGTTATCGGTAGACAATGAAGACGATACAACTCCGGCACAAGCCATTGCACAAATGATACGAGGAAGAAGCGTTCTTGAAAATGGTAGCAACGACAGCAGATCAACCAAAAAACGACCGCCAGGTTTAATTATGTTACCAGAAGGTTCAGGTGCTGTCCCTCGAATTGAGGAGCATCTAGCTTCTCCGATATCAGTACCATCAGAATATATGAAAAAGAATGCTGTGTCTTTAGATATGGATCGTCTAATGGAGCATAGCCATGTGGTTAAGCCAAGACCGTCGTTGGCAATTGAAGAGCAAATTCCGAAGCGACCCAGTTTTGGCAGCAATGTTAGACAATATTCATCCACGTCACGTACAGCGACTTCACGATCAGCTATTCCAGCACCTCAGGACATATACGTGCCCGTCACCAATCACCCGGTAAATGTGGATGATAACACTGAGGTCATTCTAAAGACTGGCATAATCCTTTGCACCAAGTCTGCAAGAGACGCCAGCAAAGAACCAATAATGTATAAGACGTCCGTGGCCGGCCGTTACTCTCGCATGAGGAGGCAATGGAGAGAGTTTGAACTCGTGTTGACTAACAAAGAGCTGAAGTTTTTGATCGCAAAGCCTTTGGAGCTTCGAGCAAAACGACTTGTAGATTCAGTTTCATTTAAAACCACTAAAAGCGATACAGATATCACATTATCCTTACTTTCATCACTAGACTATACCATCAAAATAGAGTATACCCATCCCACCAGCCGTAACGTAACAACCACAATTCTAAAGGCACAAAGCCAGGAGTCATGTATAGACTGGTACATGGCGATCTACCGGATGATTCCCATCTCTACTACCAAGCCAATCTTGCCATGGGTTGAAATATTTGTCCCCAGCCGCCATGTGCAAATCAGGATTCCTCTGCAGGAAGAAGGAATTATTACCAACGAAGTCAATGTTACGGCACATGCTGTGAAAAAAGCTGCCATTAATCTTTTAAAATCCACTGAACAGGACGCGACGGATGCAGACGAACTAGAAGACGTCCAAGACATGGGGTTGTGCTGGACAGCCGGTGATCGCATAGAATGGATCCCTTCGCATCGAAGATCAAGCCAAATTTTGCCAACTCAGTTGGTCATCGGCCCGCAGAGCATTGAGCAGGTTAGACTTACGCCACCAAATGTTAACAATGACATCGTTTTGGGTATTTAATGATTCGTTTTTACTTTTTAGAAACACAATCTTGAATTACGTACAGTAGAGCATGCTATAGATCATGTAGAATTGCGAAACGGCGATTGCATCTATGAACCTCCGTCTATTGCTGGGTATTTATTACGACAAAACAACCATCGAGGCAAAGAGTTCAAGCAGAAAGCACTCAGTGGCCATCAAGTGTATGTCTGCACACAGCAGCATTTATTGTTTTTTGTTCTACCCAGTCATATAGAGGTCCTTGAGCACTCTGATCGCTTGGCCAGGGGGGCTATGGGCTCAATGAGCACACGATCATTACATAGTTTCCAACGAAGTTCGTCGTCTAATCTAAACCGACGATACCAAGATCCTATCACCTACAGCCCGACCGAGCACATCACCAACCATCGTAGTCATCACGACCAAGTCGTGCGCAAGAGTGTTCAACGTCATGCCGCTATCATCAAGCGATCTTCTCACCTTATTGATTTGCTTGAGATCGCCGACGTCCGCCCATGTTTGGCCAACGAGGACCGAAATTCCTCCAGGTTTGAAAACATGAGTCGGATCATCAGTAGCCAAAGTTCAAGACTTGGAGGTAACCGCAGTCAGAATTCTAATGACCGATGCTTTGAGCTGGAGATGAATAATGGCGTTATAGCCAAATTCCAGGCAAGTGAAAATAATAATAATAATAATTTGAGAACCACCTGAAGCCTAATGGCCAATAACAATTAACATTGCCATATACAGTCTGCTAGTGTGGAGGCCATGGAAGAATGGGTACAAAGGCTGCATGAGCTTGTACAATATTGGAAAGCACGAAAGCAAGCGGACCTGGCCACTCACGTTGCAGTCAAACAAGCTAACCGCCGACTGGTGCCTTTGCATGGCGCGAACCATGACAAGAGTGACCATACGTTTCCAGAAGAAAACTTGGCACTGTTTATGAATGAAGTCGAGGAAGTGGATGCACCCAGGTCGATTGCCAATAGCCAAATATGGAATTACTGCACTGTTAGCGGATGCCAAAGTATAGTGGTAAGTTTCCATGTTGATCAACGGGGTGCAGGCTGAGGGTTGAACGGACTGATCAACAAAATGTAAACAATATGCTAATCTACTAACTTGACGATTTACAAAATAACAAAATTCACAACAACGTAGAAATGCGGCCCATTGTATGTAAAACATGCTATACGTCGAACGTTTGCTCAAAAATACTTTGTATTGACCAATAATGAATGCCTACATTATTTCCAAATGTACTTTCGGAATGTAATGACGGGTCAAATCCTACCTACGTCTACGCATGAACGCCAAGGAGTTATCGATCTACGACAGGCGTACATCTACTCTGGACGACAGTGTATGATAGACAAGGTTGCTTATGATGTGAATCGACCGAATCGAATATTCGCCGACGGCCTTGTATCGAATGATGATGTCAAGGACTGTATCTTTGTGATTTGGCAACCTAATCGTTCCAAATCCATGTTCAAGCAGAGTACTCCCAATTTAGCTGCAAAAGGCAAGCTCGCTATCTTCATGGCTAGAAGCAGACAAGAAAAGGAGGAATGGGTCTGGGCTATTCAACAATGTATTGATCGGTTGTTGCGACCTTCGGATACACCAGCTAGACAAACAGAGCCTCCTAATTCCAAAGCTGCTCGTTCTCCAATTGAGATCCAGCCTGCTTATGATGGCCTTGGCCCTCAGACTCAAGATACCATTAGTTTGCATACCATATAGTCCATTATTATTATTATTATGAACAAAGTATTTTTCTAATAACCGTGTAAAATTTTATACACGTACAAAATTTCATCCCCATTTGTGTTGCCCCCAAAACCTAAGCCAAGCCAAGCCAAATTATTAGAGTCGTTCTTTTTTTTTTCGCATGAAAAACCAGTCACTCACTCGTCTCATATAGCTTATAACCTGTCGATCAAACCATGGGGGAATTTATTGCAGTGCTTTTCTTTACTCTTTTTTCCTCTTTCTAGAATTCCTTTCTTTTTTTCTTTGCATTTTTTTTTTCTACTTCAGTTCATTAATATTTGTTATTATATTTTGTGGATTACATTTGTCTGAAAAAAAAAAAGGAAGAGAAAACCAGAAAAAATCAACGTACCGACTTGAGCAGTATTCTATTGATCTATCCAACTATCTAAAATACAAAACAAAACCGTATTTATCATGACTTCTGTATCAAGACACACCGGCAAAGTCAAGTTTTTCAACTCGGTAAAAGGCTTTGGGTTCATAATTCCCGATGACCAGGCAGGACAAGACGATATTGAAGGTAGACTTTGACGCTATTCAAAACACAGCGACGTGGTCCGGGCTTATCTCATGCCAATATATATATTGTTTTTGTTCCGTTTTCAGAGGTGTTTGTGCATCACACTGCTATTCAAAATGATGGAGGGTTCAAGAGCTTAGGAGAGGTAAAGGGTCTTTTTCACTATGCTATATCTGCCAAAGTTATGTTCAAAAAAAGTGCCTTGAATCTGACCGCTTACCTTATATGAATAATTTTTCTGGCTGCATCTATATTGTGGACC
The DNA here is from genome assembly GCA_037039815.1 of Umbelopsis sp. M5902. Classification (NCBI taxonomy): domain Eukaryota; kingdom Fungi; phylum Mucoromycota; class Umbelopsidomycetes; order Umbelopsidales; family Umbelopsidaceae; genus Umbelopsis; species Umbelopsis sp. M5902. The sequence goes on from JAXQGL010000051.1 coordinate 752,118, forward strand.
CAATTCACCTAACCCATTCATCGTGATACGCACTACCAATTTTCTTATCTGGATGCACAAACCTTTCTTTCTCTCCTTGATCACCATCGTCGAATCAACCTGATGTTCTTCAACCAATTGCAAAATTAAAACTTAAAGGGCGAAGAGGTAAGAAAAAAAGGGAAATGAAAATAGAATGTCTTTTTTTTGCTGCGCTTGGGGGGGAGGGGGCGGGTTAACAGCGCCATCACTATATTGAAGACTTAATGTGGAAACGTCCGACTCATCGTGATTTAAAAATAAAATTTATAGGTGGAGTACGATCTGGTACAAGGTCCAAAGGGTATGCAAGCATCCAACGTATCTGGTCCTGGCGGCGTGTCTGTCAAAGGAGATCCTAACGCTGGCAGACGTCCGTTCGAAAGGTAAGGGGAAGAGGAGGCTGGCATGGGACCGAAAAGCTGGGAAAAAAGGATGAATGGCACTGGGTACAAGCCAACGGAGATCGCCTTGGCTTAGCAGTTGAGACTAACTATCATTGTCCAACCTTGCAGTCGCTATGATCGTTATGGTGGGGGTCCACCGTCGGGTCGCTTTGGCCCTTATGGTAATGTTTATGGGGATATTGGCCCTTATGGAATGCCACAGAATCAAGCGGCTTTCCCTTATAATATGGCACCATACGGTATGTACGGCCAACAGTTCCCTACTGCAGCTAGTGGAGCCGCCCCACCGCAACAACAACAACAGCAGCAACAACCACAACAAAGACCAGGTGGTCCGTTTTCTCCTTTAGGCTCTCCAATCGGCTATCAAGCTTATCCACCTCAGTTTGCACAATTTGGTCAGCAGCCTGGTCCACCTATGCCTGGTTCAACTGGTGCTTATCATCAAGGATACCAGGATAGGAACCAACAACAACCACACTCGTCCGCTTCGTCCAACAGCGGTGGCGCGGGTAACGCTTAAGTGAAAAAGAAAAAAAACTCTCAAAAAAACCATCAAATGTTGTTTTCGAACAATCTTTTTGCTTGGCTGGTCCCGCACACCTCTATTTCTTTGCTTTTATTCTGACTGATAACTTTTTCTCCTCAAGAGGCCAAACGCGTTTTTAATCATGCTGTGACAATTGGGGCGCCTTAACATTAATATGTTAATATAGCGGGCTTCTTGTTGATCAAGCCTTGTCACACACGCACACACCATGCGAAAACTCATAAAAAAAAGATTCTTATCTTAGCGAATCCCAGCTCTCTTTTATTATACATGTTTTTTTCTTTTTCTTCTCACCATTTTCACCAAAAAAAATCCCCTCATTTGGATCTCACCGCTAATTCTCTATCACAATCGCTAAAAAGCTTCCCATAAGGCAGCTTATTACAAATTATGGAGACCAATAACTTTCTTTATGATAGTATAAATAGAGCTTATGGTTTAATTTCATTTTTTGTGAAGTAAAAAAGGAGAAAGAAATAACGAGCCTGGTAAATAACGAGATAAAACATGTTATCACGCACGGCCCAGGGCTGGTTTTTTCTAAAAATCGCCATACACTCCGTTCATGCACAACTTTTGCTTTTTCCCTTTCTTTCTCGTGTCACCCTGCAGCAAGGATCACACAGACCTTGGCTTTTGACGAGCCCTTTTGACAAGCCCTTGCTGCTGAACAATTATGGGAAACGATGTACACACTCTTGAGTAAACAAAACCTTAAAAAACTTTAAATTGCACTTTTTTGCTTTTTAATATCACAATTTTAACTGCCTCCAAAATACACATTATACTTTCAGCCACTGTGTTAGCGATGCTTCTAGTTTAGATTTTTCCAAATTTCGCCCTATAAATACAAGCTTGCCAACGCTATCCTCTACACTGTCGGCGGCAATCGCTGGCTGCATGTCATAAAGGTCCTGCACACCCTGAATAATAATGCGTTCCTTACTGCCAGTTGGTGTAACGATACCCTTGAGTCGCAACACGGTGATTTGTTTGTCGTTGGAGGCTTCCTCTTGTTCAAATGCTTGTTTATCGGCGCGTGGAATAGTCTTCTCCCATAGTAGAGTTTGAATCCATCTTTCCAAGAGATCAATGTCGTGAACCGGTTGATTCAACTGTATGCAAATGGTTTCCACAGACTACAGAATATAGGTTAGAGGTGGGGCAATGACCAAGAAACAAAAAATTTCCTGTTGAGGAGCCAACTTACTGTGTCTGAATGATGATGAGTCCTGGATATCTCGTTGATTTTGTTGGTTTGCAGAGCGACGCCGTTTGCATCGGTGATATCGTAAGCATTGATATCCAAAACAAACTCCAAAGGAACTCGAGATCTTTCAGTTTTCACAATGGTGGCGGCAGAATTAATGCCACTGATAGTGTCTTGCAATGCATCCATATCACTATCGCTGAGTAAATCTTTCTTGTTGATAATGATGCGATCAGCGATTGCTATTTGCCTGGATGATCGTGTTAACGCATTATATTCAGCGCCCATCACGACAGGAATTTCCACCTACTTGGTTGCTTCATTGATAGCCCCGTCCTCTTTTTGATCTTTAATGTGCTAAAGGAACATGTTAGATAAAACGTTTCGTGGATATAGAACATTTCATCCTGTGTATGCATACCTCAGCAATGTACTTGGCATCCACTAACGTTACAATACCATCTAAAAAGATGTCACTGCCTAATTGATCATCCAACCAAAACATTGATGCTATAGGTCCAGGATCAGCAAGCCCACTAATCATGACAAAAGTAAGAACATGAAGGTGATTGCTCGAGAGATGTAGTCAAAGCTTGCCTCGTTTCTAACAATACATAGTCAAATTTGCCTCTTTTCTCCATCAGATTCTCAATTGCCTTCACACCGTTGTCTCTGCAGTATAAAAGTTAATTACAGTTTTACCTGAAAATAATGACGCCGTGATACTCACTTGACCGAGCAACATAAACAACCATTGCGGAGCTCTAACCACTCTTCGTACAAAGCGCCATCCTCGTTAATAGACATTGCCTTTTCAATGTCACTGCCTGTGCAAAAGAGACAAATAAGCATGACAATGCAAAGAAAACTGGAAAAATTGTGATATATATGAAAAACTGATACTTACTCTCGCCAAATTCATTCAATATCACGGCTATTTTCTTTTCGTGCTTCTCGGTCAAGATATAATTTAACAATGTTGTCTTGCCACTACCCAAAAAACCTAAGTTGTGTCGGTAAGGAAGCAAGTCCATATGCACGGTCATGCAAATTCAACTTACCAGTGACAATGGTAACGGGAATCTTCTTTTGGCCAGCACTGTTAGTGACCGGTTCAGTGTGTGGCTTTGATCCTGAGCTAAAAGAGCAGTGCATGCATGAGTACGTCGATGGAGCAGGGAACACGGCAAACCCTCAGCTTACGTTTCCTCAGCAACAGGCACAAGATCTGGAATGTCGTCGAAATCGCCGTCTTGCATTATAATGTGTTGCGTAAGAGCGATCGTGGTAAAACAGTTGGAAACTTCCAGTCACAAAATAGCTGCGACTTGTGTACTGGCTTTAACTATTTCTAATCCTTAACAGGCTATAATCGAGCAGCTATGACGCTAATGCAATACTGTAAGCTACGACTCATCTTTAATCTATCAATGCAAACTCTAAGAATCGTTTCAAAACTACGGAATTGCCTTTCAAATACATAAAATCACATCCACACGCTTGTAAACACCAATTCCGTCCAAACATCTTCAATTCCATCAACTCATATCCCAACCCTATCCCGGTTATACGCGAATCGCAGACATCGGTGTATATCTAGGTAATCGAACACACTATTTATTCACACTTGATATAGGGGATATCAATAGTGTTCTAGTCGTCATTTTTAGAGATGGAAGGTCCAAAAACCACTCGTTGAGCTTATTTGTTCTCCTTGGCGACCTTGGCAGCTCTGGCAGCCTCCTGGTTACCGCGCTTGACGAAGCGTTGGTTGCGGATGAACTTGGCGTCAACCTGTAGGAGAATTTGCGATGAATACACGAAGGTAATGGAATTATCACTAATTGTGGAAAATTATACATACACCCTTGAGAGATGGGTATCTGTTGCGCTTAGGCTTGTGGATACCGTTACGGTGAGCCTTACTGTCTGTAGAGGGAATGATGTGAGCACTTTGCTATGGTGTCTGTCGTTAAGGTCTATGAACGCTGACTTACTCTGGTTGTGGTTGGTGTGGTTCTTGGACTTGGCCATTTGAACTGATTAAACCTGGAGAAAACGAAGTCGCGGCGTTAGTGCCATTGTTTCCAAACATGAATTGTAAGCGCAAAAGTGATTTTCTCGTAAATTTCGGGTCGAATGCACTGCAGCATTGGTGGTTGCCGACGATTATATAGATTATTGGTGCAATGTCGAATACATTGTCATGTCGAATTTAATTGAGTCTAGAATGCAGTCGATATAATCCAATTGGCTCATCATTGGATAAATCCATCCATCTATTGACTGCCAGGTCTATTCATCGCTCATCATGTATTCCCATCCCTCATATTAGGCTCTAATTATTACCTTGGCTGAAAAGAAGGAACTAATGGATGGCTAGCCGATAGCCCAAAATGGGCATTCCCTGCCCTCGCCTCGAGCGAAGTGTGTGACGTCAAAAATTTTGTAACGAATTTCAATCTTTTTTCTAATTTTGAACCATAAAGGGGCCATTTCATTATCAGTTATTTAATATTTTGCGATTTGTTTCAACATTTTAAGCTGAATAATCTGCCATAAATATTTTTTGTTGATCATAGTTTGCTTAGTACAGATAAGCGGATTCTCATTCTACAAGCACTGGTATGTCGTTCCTGAAACGGTTGCAAATGAGGGTGAACGTGGATGCTGTTGCACAAGGCATTGAGCCTTTCAGACTCAGTTGCAAATGCAAAGCTTTCACCCCATCCACATCTTTTTATGCACGTGCAAATATGTTCTTTATACTGCATAGTTTGGATATCCTGGCATTGCTCTGCCAATATATAACCAACAAGTATATCAGATAAGATGCAATTATAATGATAGTAGCTAACCTATAGTATATTTGTTTATGTATATTCTACCATGCCCTCGATGTAAATAATCAAAAGATATGGCTTAGCAGGAAGGAGATATCAAGGTTGTACAGACTCAAAGATAACAAGGAGGTGATAAATGTGATCATTCTTTGCAGAGAGAAACGTTCACGGCTTATAAAGACTTAAGTGACAACTAGCCCGGCAATACTCGGTGAGTAGAGCATAGTCATTAACTGCTGTCCTTTTCTGTAGATTGCCCGACCAAGTACATTAATCTGCGAGCCAATTGTTTGTCCCCAGCAGGCTGGTGAGAGCGACTTATTTGTTATGCCAAAAAACAAATGGGGTTGATCGGCGCATATGGGCTTCGTGGGGTCGCTACTACAGCTTCTTTACAATCTGTATTCTCCAGGAAATGTTCGGCCAAGTCACAAAAAATTTAAATTTTGTGTACTAATGCTGTTGTGGTCGCTGATGCTTAAAGATAAATAATTGTCACTACTTTCAAACTGTCTTTACCGTTGGAAGACTTAGGTTAAGACTCCGCTATGATGAGTGAGTCCCTTTTATTTCACCCAATCAGAGCCCGGGATCTTCTGATCTTTAGTCTGATATAATATGAGTTAGTGTTTCACTCCATCGAGTTTTCTCTTTCTACTTTCAACCTTTATTTTCTCAGGTCGTTCAAAAATGAAGGTTATTGACAAGATTAAAAAAGCCGAAGAGGAGGGTCGTGTGTACTGGTCCTTCGAGTACTTCCCACCAAAGACTCCCATGGTAGGTTCATCTATCCCATCAATACCAATGTGAAGCTATGGTCAATACTGATTCGGGGCTCTTCAATTTAGGGTGTACAAAACTTGTATGATCGTATTGAGGTATGTAACTTTATTTTAGAAATGTCATGTAACTCTGTTAACGAGCTGACGTTCTTGCATTTTCCAGCGTATGCAACGCTTCGGCCCCGAGTTCGTCGATGTTACGTGGGGCGCAGGTGGTACATCTGCCGAGCTTACCACCGAGATTGTCGCCAACGCCCAAGCTGTGTATGGTATTGAGACCATGATGCATCTCACCTGCACCAACATGCCCAAGGAGAAGGTCGACTTTGCTCTCAAGGTAAGATTAGGGATTTAAAGATAATTTTGCTACCATTTTAATTTGCCCCCAAGTTAATTTTTTGCTCTATCACAGGCTGCCAAGGATTGTGGTTGTCAAAACATTCTCGCTCTCCGTGGTGATCCCCCTCACGGTCAAGAAAAGTGGACCTCGGTTGAAGGCGGTTTCAGTAACGCTATTGACCTGGTGAAATATATCAGACAGGAATATGGTGACTACTTTGGAATTGCCGTTGCTGGTCATCCCGAAGGCCATATCGATAACCCCGACAAGGAAGATGACTTGAGAAATCTTAAGGCCAAAGTGGATGCCGGTGCCGATCTCATTGTCACTCAGTTGTTCTATGACATTGACACTTTCCTCAATTTCGTCAAGCAATGTCGCGCCATTGGCATCACCTGTCCCATCCTTCCCGGTATCTTCCCCATTCAAAACTACAATGGTTTGAAGCGAGTCATCTCTTTCAACGACAACCATGTACCACAAAAGATTTGGGATGATCTCGAAGCTATCAAGGATGACGATGCCGCTGTCAAGGAGTATGGTATCAAGTTGTCCATTGAATTCATTAACAAGTTTATTGAAAATGGCATTCGTGGCGTTCACTTCTATACCTTCAACTTGGAACGATCCACTCGCATTATTCTCGAGAGAATGGGTCTTGTTCCCGAGCAAGCCACCGTCAAGCCCTTGCCTTGGGCACCTGTAGGTAGCCTTCTTGTTTTCTACTTTCGTGTAGTTAAGCACAGTACTAAACGTTGCTTTCATAACAGTCCCTTCACCAAAAGCGCACAAAAGAGAATGTGCGTCCGATTTTCTGGAAAAATCGCACCAAGAGTTATATCCAACGAACCGAGTCTTGGGATGACTTCCCTAACGGCCGTTGGGGAGATTCTAGATCTCCAGCTTTTGGAGAATTGGATGGATATGGAGTATCACTTAAGCATCCCAAGGCGGAGTGTCTTGAGATGTGGAATCATCCCAACACTGTGGATGATGTGGCTGGCTTGTTTGCAAAGTATTGTACCGGAGATCTCCCTGCCTTACCTTGGTGCGCTCAGCAATTGGATGCCGAGAGCGAAATTATTCGTCAAAGACTTGCTGCCATCAATTTGCAAGGCTTTTTGACTATCAATTCTCAACCTGCTGTCAATGGTGTCAAGAGTTCAGATGCAGTTCACGGATGGGGTCCCAAGAATGGCTACGTTTACCAGAAGGCTTACCTTGAGTTCTTCGTTTCCCCTGAGCAATTGGATGTCTTGATTTCCAGAATTGGAAAGCAAACAGAAATCACTTATTACGCTGTCAACTGCCAAGGTGACTTGAAGACCAACAACAATAATCATGGCCCTAATGCTGTCACCTGGGGTGTGTTCCCTGGTAAGGAAATTGTTCAACCCACCATCGTCGATGCTACCGCTTTCATGGCATGGAAGGAGGAAGCATTCGAGTTGTGGGCTGAATGGGCTAGATTATACGAACCTGATTCAACTACACATCAAGTCTTGAACTCCATCAAGGAACAATGGTATCTTATCAACATTGTTGATAATAACTTTGTGGTTGGCGATGGAATCTGGAAGTTGTTCGATCTGGAGGCTGTAGGCAATCTCGCTTCCAAATTAAGCGACGCCTCTGTGGCCGATCGTTAGAACTGGAAATATTGCTAAGAAATATGACCGTATTCAACATACATTTCGACAATCTCTAAACATGCATCCTTCTTGATAAGAGAAAGAAAAAAGGGCTGTCCCCCTTTTCTTTTTCTCTTTAAACATTGTATAGTATTCAACATACCCCATATCCAAGCTTTTTTTATCTTTTATCTCCTCTCCCGATCTTCTTGTATATTCTTCAACAGACTTTTTTTTCATATTTGTCAAATCTTCTATTATCTGATATCATTTGGATGGAGTATGATCTCTTTTCCAAACTCTACAGTAGACTTAGCTCTGACCAAGCGTATCTTATTTACCTTCAACAGAAATAAAATTACGCTTTATATTAAAATTGCATGATAGCGGTAGTACGTCTTGATGAAAGTGTGATACGTAACACTTCTCCGTATATGGTAATTTCAATCGACGGTGACTAAAAGTCACTGTTCCGCGCACAAGAAAGGAACAGAAGTATCTATTGTTGCTGACTGTTTTCATCCACAACAACATTCTAGCAAACATGTCTGAAACCAAAGGTATGGTTATAGTGCAACGTCAACTTGGAGGCAATTGCTTGCTATTCTTGGCAATGGAGCAGTTGCTACTGGAGTAGCTTCACTAACAAATGCCTTTGTTTTCCACTGCAATGCAGCTGATACTCCAAAGTCATTCTACGATTTCAAGGTCAAGAACCTCAAGGGCCAAGATTGGGATCTGAACCAAGAAGCCGGAAAGGTATTCTATTGTCGCTCATCATATGATTATCGTAAGCCCTCAATTGAACATGTTTTTGTAGGTTACTTTGGTGGTCAACGTTGCTTCCAAATGCGGCTTTACTTCCCAATACAAAGGTCTGGAGGCTCTTTATCAAAAGTATAAGGATCAAGGGTTTACTATTATTGGATGTCCTTGCAACCAATTCGGCTCACAAGAACCTGGCAATGCAGATGGTAATCCTCCATGTTCCTGATTCTTGTGGTCAATCTCCTGCCCAGTTTAACAGCTTTATTATAGAAATCCAGAGCTTCTGCTCCAGAACTTATGAAGTTACCTTCCCTCTTACCGAGAAGCTGTTAGTACTTTGATCATTTTATCGGCTTCGCACTGTCACCACACTGACACCTTACCATCCTTGTAGTAATGTTAATGGCGCCCAAGAGTCTCCAATCTATTCTTACTTGAAAGAATCTCAGCCTGGCATATTCGGGCAAGTATTTTCGATTGAGATGTTGTTATAGATAGCCACGTCTAATTGATTTTATATGACAGTATTCAAATGATCAAGTGGAATTTCGAGGTAATTAGTAGAAGCTAAAGATTTCCTAGCCACGATGAAACATTAGTTAACCTATCCTCTTTACTTGCTAGAAATTCCTTGTTGACAAGAATGGAAAAGTTGTCCGACGTTACTCCTCTATGACCAAGCCTGAAGATATTGGCGCAGATATCGAGGAATTCCTAAAAGCTTAATCTTCTCAACTGCGGAAGAAACAGTGTCGCTCGTCTGCGAGCTTCCATTCCTTTAATTTATAACAATTATTTTAAAATGTGTTGTAACTAACAGATAGCTTTATGATTTCATAATAAATAAACGACCTGTGCTATTCACTTCAGCTAATCGGCGACCGTATGCTCTTGCTAAATTTACAAGCTAATATGGCAGTATTCTTTTAACAATGGGTTAATGGATGCTAGTCATTATCGACTAAATGCTTAAGTAGTGATTTCGTCGACAAATTATTACATGATTGAGCTGACAAAATTGAGTTAACAGTCTATTCATAATCAATTCAATCTTTTATTATTACTTACCATGCAACGCATCCTGGTGGTCCACCAGCTCGGCGACGGGGTGGACCTCTACCGAACATGGGACGACCACGACGACCTGCATAATACGAATGAGCAATTAAAGGATGTTTTAGTGTTTTAAAGTCCAGTTTGATTTACATACCTGGTGGAGGACCACCATACCCAAATTGACTGCGGCCGCCGTAACCAGGACCATAACCTCCACCGCCATAACCGGGGCCACCGCCGTAACCCGGGCCACCGCCATAGTTGCGACCGTATTGAGACATAGGGGGGCCACCACCATAGCCTCCACGAGCAGGTGGTCCGTGTCCGTAACCATTGCCACCGTATCCTCTACTATTGCCAAACATGTTGTTGAGATTATATAAATGAAAAAAGGGAAAAAGAAAGATAATGAGAGTGTGTAATGCACAGCCAATGAATTTATTCGGAATAGTTACAAAATAGCTATCATGCAGTTTCACGTTGATAGCGAATCATGGCGCTTGAATTTGCAAACATATTCCTCCGCGGCCACATGTATCATTATCATCAAATGATTTCCATGTTTGACTATTTAACATATTTGACGTAGCCGGCCTTGGGATCAATGTTTAGTGAATTTTGACAGAAATGCGCTGCCAAAAGACAAACAATGCGGAAAATAGCAAAACGGTTTCAGAAACATTGACAGGGATAATTGCACTGCTTACATGGATGAGCCACGGTGCCAACTTACTGCAGATTTACTACTCTACAAAACGTCATTTTGTTAATCCTAAAAATTTCCTTCATTGTTGCAACAAAGCGTTTATTAGAGTTCAATCAATTTACCATCTCACCTGAGATCATGACAGTCAACATAGCGAAAAAGCAGAAATATAGCTGCCATTGTTTTGCTAGGCCATGTCAAAGTCAAAACTTATCTGGTTCCATTTAATCGCCTAAATAATAATATGGGAAAATCTGGGCATCGATCATAAATAGAAACAAGTAAGCGAATCGATCTGTAAAAAAAAAGCATAGGCAAGGCTCCGAGACTGAAGGAAAAATGGGAGTCTTCCTTTCTATATTATCATTTTAATGATCTATGGTACATACATACAAAAATATTAGTCTCAATTAACTACACTGTCTCTGGCAATGGCTTTTGTCTCTTACGGTAGTTGATCTGTTCCGTTTTTGCATGGCTTGAGTTCATTTTACTCCGATGTTTCAGTGACAAAAATATGATTTTGAATATGTATGACGTAAATGCCACAGGGCAAGGCGCGATTGTCGGAGGCCAGAGTGGCTGGCTGCTAAAGGGAAGACCATCAGGCAACTAAGCAACTTCCTCTTTCATTTTTCAAATGGTGTGTACTAGATGATGTGTTCATATAGTGTATCGATGGATGAGCCAGAGCAGTATTGGATGGATGGATAGATTGATTCGATTCATCGAGATATTCCATCGACGTGAAAACCGACAACATAGTTAAATTTGACATTGGCCAATTGGCATTCGATTCAGCCTGACAAAAAGCACTACAACCAACCAACCTACTGCGAACAGCTTAAGACCAATGCTCCTGAACTTTTATATCGAACACAGTGCTTTATGAGATTATTGACAACTTTTACTAACCATTGCATTTCCTCCCCCTATTTTTTCTTTACCCATTCTTAGTCGCTCCAAGTTCCCGACAAGAACCAGTTCCAGCACATTTTGCGTCTGCTCAACACCAACGTTGACGGCAAGAACAAGATTATGGTCGCTTTGACTTCCATCAAGGGTGTTGGTCGTCGTTATGCCAACATTGCTTGCAAGAAGGCTGATGTTGATCTTAACAAGAGGTAAACATCTCATACTCATTGTATGTTATGAATTTTTTTCACCTACTCAATATCTAAACAAAATTCAATTCCTCAGAGCTGGTGAGCTTTCCAACGAAGAATTGGAGCGTATCGTCACCATCCTTCAAAACCCCAGCCAGTACAAGATCCCCAACTGGTTCCTTAACAGACAAAAGGACATTGTTGATGGCAAGTACTCTCAAGTTTTGTCCAACGGTCTTGACAACAAGATGCGTGAGGACCTTGAGCGCTTGAAGAAGATCCGTGCTCACCGTGGTCTCCGTCACTACTGGGGTCTCCGTGTCCGTGGTCAACACACCAAGACCACTGGTCGTCGCGGTAGAACCGTCGGTGTCTCCAAGAAGAAATAAGTACGTATTTATCTATTGTGCTTGGAAACACTTTCAATGTTGCAGACGATATGATGCTTGATCAATCTTATCTACATTGCCTGAACATCTGTGTCGAAAACTTCAACGATTCTGATCATCGTCTCTGCATTTCAATTGTTTCCAAGCCACTGCTTACAATAATAGTATCATTTCAACAAGTACTAACTTTGATTTTGTTTCCAGATCAACAACCTTGTATACAATGTTAGTGTACTTGTTCTTGGATTTCTTGAGACAATGGCAAAATCTATAATAAAAATAAACTTGTAAGCATGTTGGTGCATATACAGAGTTATGATGTGTGGTTTGGTAGAATGTATATGAGGCTTACTTGAATATCATTGTGAAAAAACTTTTTGGGTATGAATTGGAGCGCATTGCATTTGAGAAAAATGATCTCGCTGCATAATGCAATACTATATGTCATGTATTCTCGATGCGATGTGTACTGTGTTGAAAGCAATACTTGCTTTATTATGTTTTCCTGATGTATTCATGATATATAGACATATAATACTACGATACAATAGAGCATGTATGTGAATTCACTGTTGTTTGTGAGTAATACGAGAGCGATTGGATTTAGAATCAATGAACAGGTTATAAATCAATCCACCTAGAGCACCACCAAGTAATGGGGCGAAAACCGGTATCCATGAATAGCTATTGGATGCAGTAAACACTTCAGTTCCCCAACCAGCTAAATCAAATTTACTAATGTTAGGCTGTGCAGCAAGACTGGATCGATTTAGTTTGAAAGCTCTTACCCATAGCAGAGAAAATGCGCGGACCTAGATCTCTTGCTGGGTTCACTGTGCATACCTGTTTAGTTGGATAACATTTGAATAGTGTCACCAATCACTGAACCATTTTCTTACCGGCATAGTTGGTTTGATATCCCAATCCGAATCCAATGGCTGCCACGCAAAGTCCAACGGCCAATGGTAACATGATCCCTGCGTACATATTGTGATGATCAGTCTGGGCAAGGAGAACGATTATGAGTATACAAGTAGCTAGCATCTCCTCAAAGAAAGATCCTGCTGTCGTCATGTGGTCATCAGGGTATGTTGCAAAAACCTGTGCAGTCTGATATGGTCCAGTCACTGCATAGTTTCCTTCTCCGGCAAACTGTGTAAATGCTTTTCGATAATTGGCAAACACTATGGCACCACCCATGAAAGCACCGAAAGTCTGTGCAAAAATGTAGATTGGTACTTTTCGCCATGGAAAGTCTCGAAACATGGCAAAACACAGTGTCACAGCTGGATTGAGGTGGCCACCCTAGTGTTCTCAGATGTAAATACGACTCTTATCAAATAACAACTTGACAGGAGGGCTAGCAAACCACTTTCTTACCGAAACGCCCCCAGCTATATATATTCCACACATGACCGCAAAAGCCCAACCTAGCACAATGCTAGTCCATCCACCAGTTTTGTTTTCGAACAGGCGGACCTGAGCTTCTACGCCTTCTCCGAGCACTATCAGAATAAGCGTGCCGAGGAACTCAGAAAGGGGCTCACGCAACTATGATTAAAATGGGTCAATGGCAAAGTTAAGTAAATAGAAAGAGAACCCTTTTGGAAAACATGATCTTACTTTGTACCGAATACGACCAATAACGGTCAACCTCTCCGGTTCTTTTTCGCTTTCAGAGTCCATTGTAACGGCTACTTCAGGTGGCTTCCTATGGGGATCGGATGAGTCGATGTGAGTATCAACTTCAGACTGTATATCACTTTGGTCGTAAATTGGCATGGTTGAAGATAGCTTTTGAGAAAATCTGTTGGGAAAATCAGACCTTAAATATGCTGATGTGAAATGCTGTCATACCATGATCAAGCATTGTTGTGTAAGAAGTGATCGCCTTTGTGAAAGTTAACAGTCATCGCACAGACTTGGTAGTCTATTCAACTTACGCGACTTTGGTTTGATTAGTCAAGATGGTTGAGATTATGTCCAAACATCTGTCATTATTATGCAGTTCTTTACTTCATAGTACAGTTGTTTAGACGTAGACTAAATCAAAAACATGGTACCGACATATGCAAATTGGCATTGGTGTTGACCAGTTTTATATTGTGATCGAACCGAGGCTCCATTCAGTCGACTTATGATAATAATTTAGGGCAATCATTAACTGTATAGTAGTTTTGCCCATCTGTAGAAATTTCTGAGCTTCCATCTGAAATTATTAATTATTCAATGACATTGCACAGTCGAAAAGGGCTTACGCTTTGTGCCTGCCCCAAAGAAATCAAAGAGCTGGCATAAATGATCGGCAAATTGAAAACATAAAAAAGATTTTTAAGCTCACGTCTAAATCACGTTGTTATCACATTTAATCAATACACCAGTTCATGGGGGTCAAATATATGCACGGGAAGCATTCTTGCATCTCGCAATTGAGACTGCTTGGTAATGACCCTAAAGCTTTTCCTCAAGCAGATTCTACTCTCTTTATAACGAGATACATATATTCATATTGTTTAAAACATTCTTGTCAGATTGCAGGTGAGCTCCGGTATTGAAATGCAGACTACAAACTTTTCAACCTGAGCTTCAACCTACCGGTCATTCTTGTGTCTGTCACAAACGGTTACCAATGAATACAATACGTGAACTACGAATGCATTTTTCTACGGAAAATTTACCACAATATCCGTGTTCAAATATCACAAGAATCTTGCAGATAGTCAAGCAAAGTATGTCTAGCGACCAATAGTATAATGGTCTGTGCGCAGGGAATAACCCGAAAGTTAAGGGGTAAGAACCAATTGGATGATTTCTGATATGTTCAATACTCCGGATTTTCCCTGCGGACTTGGCTGTGTGTAACAATAGCTTTGGCGCCTCTTCAAATGTCAGGGGAAATAAAAAAAAAGCACTAAGCTGATGCTTGCACTGTGTCTTTCTCCATTCTCTTTCACATACCCCATAAACCCTTAAATATGCCTGCTTTCGTCGGTGCTATTGATCAAGGAACATCCACTTCGAGGTTCCTTATTTTTGACGATCAAGGCAGAATTGTCACATCTCATCAGGTGGAGTTTGAGCAGCACTATCCAAATCCTGGGTAAGTTTAAATGAAATTTTTTAGCTACGGTCGAATGGGGGTAATTGATATCACTAAACCGGTTCGTTTGTGCACTCAGTTGGGTAGAGCATGATCCATATGATCTGATTGATTCCGTAAAAACCTGTATCGAGCATGCTGTACGCAAGTTTGAAGATCTGGGAAACTCTGTGTCCGACATTAAGGCTATTGGCATTACGAACCAGCGTGAGACCGCCGTCGTGTGGGATCGCCATTCCGGCAAGCCATTGGGCCCTGCCATTGTGTGGTCAGATAGTCGCACAGCAGAAACCGTTAAGCAACTGTCTGAAAAAAGCGACAAGGGCATCGACACCATTAAAGACATTTGCGGCCTGCCCTTGAGAACTTACTTTAGCGGTGTTAAGCTGAGGTGGATGCTGGATCACAATCCTCATGTCCAAGCTGCTCACGATGAAGGTCGTTTGCTATTTGGTACTGTCGACTCATGGCTCATATATGTAAGTGGGATAGCACAAATTCAAGATTTACGTATATACTTTGGGCTTATCAATTGCAATGGCTTCTAGAACTTGACAGGCGGCAGCAAAAATGGCGGTCTTCATGTTACTGATGTTACCAACGCTGTAAGTAAAAAACAAATACAAATGCCAGTCCGCTTTCACCCCCCGCCCGCATGTAAATTAAAATAGAACATTGGACTAATAAGGCTATCAAAATTCTATAGAGCCGAACCATGCTTATGGATATACACTCTCTGAAATGGAGCCAAGATGTTTTAAGGTAAGATTATTAGCCGCATATTGGATCTATCAAGCATAGTGGAAAACCATCATATTCATATGGTCATTTTTTCTCCAGTTTCTTCGGTTTCAACCCTGATATTTTACCTCGTATAGTATCATCTTCCGAGGTCTATGGTAATATTCACGAGGGGTCTCTCAGCGGCGTTCCTATTGCTGGTTGTCTTGGTGACCAGCAAGCTGCCCTTGTTGGTCAAAAGTGTTTTAATGCCGGTGATGCCAAGAACACATATGGAACTGGTTGCTTCATGTTGTTCAATACTGGAGATGAGCCTGTCATCTCAAAAAACGGTTTGTTGACCACCGTCGGTTACCAGTTTGGAACCAACAAACCGGCATATGCTTTAGAAGGCTCTATTGCAGTTGCTGGCTCTTCGATTCAGTTCTTGCGTGACAACTTGAAAAGTAAGGTTTTTTTCTCTCATCAACTCTATTCAGAGTCCCATGAAAATTAATTGTACTAAAATGTGTGACCCAGTGATCGATTCTGCCCCAGACGTCAATACCTTGGCATCTGCTGTCAAAGATACGGCAGGTGTTTATTTTGTTACTGCCTTCACTGGTCTTTTTGCTCCTTATTGGAGAGATGATGCTCGAGGTACCATTTGTGGTATAACTCAATTCACAACCCGCGAACATATTGCTCGCGCAACACTCGAAGCGTCCTGTTATCAAACCAGAGCCATCCTTGATGCCATGAATGCTGATTCAGGAAAACCTTTGAAAACTCTAAAAGTCGACGGAGGCATGACCAACTCTGATTTATGTATGCAGATTCAAGCAGATATTCTGGGTATCGACGTAGATAGACCTCGTATGAGAGAGACTACTGGCTTAGGCTCGGCTATTGCCGCCGGCTTTGCTGTCGGTATCTGGCAGGACTTTGAGCAACTGCAAAGCATCAACTCGGAAGATCATACCATCTTTACTCCACAAATATCCCAGGAAGAACGTAATGCCAAAATTAGAGGCTGGGAACAAGCTGTTGAACGTTCGTTTGGCTGGGCCAACTCTACCTAATCCTTATACCTTGCCTTATGTGTCATTTTTTGAGATCCTCTCAATGTCACTTTGCAAAATGTTTTGTATGTAAATTGAATTTTAATAAATATACTTGATATACCCATTAACGCATTTGAGTTATCATGGGGGTGAGGAGATCTTTTTTGTTATCTTGAGGAAGAAACAGAACCATCATTTCAAACTAACTATGGGTTCCTTCGCATTTGAAGGAAAGGATTAAAGATCCTTCTTTATGTTAGCAGAGGAAGGCATTCTTGTGAGCGAAGGCACCAACATGCTAACGTGTTGTTGATAGACCTTATAATCGGGATACTTTTCAGCAGAAATTTGTTCAGTGAGCCTGGTACTGCCCATGAAAAGAAGATGAAGTGAAACGGCACCAGCCAAGCTCCAGTTAAGAGGTTGGTGGGTAGCAGCGACCGAGAACAAGTATATCGTATACCAGATAGAGATTTCACAAAAGAAGTTAGGATGACGACTGTACACCCACAAACCACGTTGAGTAAGGAAACCTCTCTTGTAGTCGCCATACAATGGAACCTTTTCATTGATCATCTTGTGCTTACGAGTTTGGAAATTGAACTGTTGTTGATCAGCAACAGCTTCAATGCTAAACAGCATAACAAACAGTCCGGCAGCGGCAAAATCAATGGCATTCAAACCATTGGAGTGGGGAGCCATCAGGTATGCAACATACACAGGGACAGCCATGGCAAGCAGCAAAACGTTTTGCATAGGGGCAATGAAGGTAATATTCAACAATTCCATACCCAATTTTCCAATCTTCTTTTGCATGTAAGGCCAGCGATAATCCTGATCGCTGAATCTGTATCCACCTTTCCTATTGTGCCACATCACACACATCAATCTCAAGCCACAAAAAGATGGTGTCAAAGGGAAATCAAACTTACCTAGCAAAGTTATAAGTCAATCGAATACCCCAAATCGTAATCAAAGAAGTAGCTAATATCAGACGAGGATGGACTTGACCACGGACGAGGTAGTCATGAAGGGAAAAGTGCCAGCTGTACAACACGGGTAGAAGGGACCAGCACTTGTCTTATACAGAACACGAATGAGTCAATCCAGTGCGTGAATATGGATTGTTCAATCAAAAAATGATCCTTACCAACTTGACTATAGTTACTGGTGAGCAAAGCCAAAATCCAATGAACAAAGGCGAGGACGGATGCGAAACCAAGAGCCGAGATCAGAGGATCGATGGTAGTGTACGATTGCAATACTGACTCAGGAGTCAAAGTAGTGTTGTGTAGGTACTCAACCGCGTGATTCTTGAAAAAATCGACTACATTAGCCTGAAGTTCGTGGGAAGTTATGAGCCCATGCATAGTGACAAAAGATGGAGCGCAACTAACCAGTAGTTACAATTTTTCCCCAGTTGGGGTCAGATTATAATTGGGGAGGCTTTTGCGCCACGTTACAACGCGTCCCAAATATCTCGCCCGAAAAGGCAAGTGATTTTTTGCAAGAAATCGAGATCTGCTGTGCTGTTTGCTCGTAAAACATGGAAATCTTAAAAATGCGCATTATACAGATCGTACGCAAAAAAAAAAATCTTTTGTACAAGAACCACTCCTAACTAACACCTCTATATACTCTAGTCCTCATTAGCGAGTGGCACCAGGAGCTTCCATATTATTGGCTTGTAAGCCATTTAATTTTTCCAAATTTTGTTCTAGACATAGAACCTTTCGTCCATTTTTATGATCATTCTGTGTAAATAATATAGTTACTAATAATTACAAAGAGGTTCAGTTGAACATTTTGCTCAAAATCGATCTCGATCATGTTGCAAACGTCACCATACATAGTTATGCATATGTAGTCAGCCGACTGCTTTACTGCATCTTTGATGGACGTCTGTTTCATATTGCTAATTGTGAGTAACGTGCTAAAGAAATCGCAGCAAACACGAATATTAATCTATAATGAGCACCATGGAGTTGTTCATAGTTCTTCTTGTGACTATCTTGCACTAGGAGTATTTGGATCCAAATGATAATACTCTTAAATGAGAAATCTGATAAAATTACGTTTACAATTTGTGATGCATACCGTAGAGTTTACATAATGATATGATCTAGGGCAGGATCGTTAACATCGATTGCTTGGTCAGCTCTCAAATTCATGGTCGAGTTGCGGTGTTTTGACACATAGCTTACGACAAATGACATGCTTAAACGCCATCCTGACTGTCTCAGCCGGCCATGCTCGGTTTGAAAGTAACTTCGCAAAATGTTCTGCGGGAAGACAATGTGATTCGGTAATTCAAAATTAATATCTTTGTAGTATATTCAACAATTAAAGAAGAATGCTAAAGGTAACATATCATAGTTGCTTCTGTTACTAGCAGAGATCAACTGAAGTGGATCAGTGGCCACTTGAAAAAAGATACACGTTGTGATTAGCGTGAGGTAGACAATATACTGGCGATTGCTACTATTGGAAGTCTACTGATTTTCTCATACTATTTGAAGGTGCTAAATGTCTAACAGATACAAATATATTATGGCATGCCAAGCTTCTCGCTTCATACTCGGGTAGGGCCGGATACGACGTCAGCAACAGTGGAACACCTGTTAAGTACCCGGGAAACTCGCATTTGGCCATCCCTTAATTTCGGTATTAATCAAACAAATCCAGCTTCCTAAATATCCCTTGTGCG
This sequence comes from Umbelopsis sp. M5902, assembly GCA_037039815.1. Classification (NCBI taxonomy): domain Eukaryota; kingdom Fungi; phylum Mucoromycota; class Umbelopsidomycetes; order Umbelopsidales; family Umbelopsidaceae; genus Umbelopsis; species Umbelopsis sp. M5902. The sequence continues at coordinate 771,515 of JAXQGL010000051.1, forward strand.
CCTGTGTCGTTCCCCGTACACCTGTTAGCATTCCTCCCCGTGGGTAAATGACAGAATGTATCCCTATTACCGAGGTTGTATCACAACACCAGTCACGGCTCGGTATTGTCTAACTCTAAAATGAGTTAATACAACATTCAGGGAAAAGCGAGTTCCGCATCTTTACTCGAATGATCTCAGCTGTCCCTCAGCTGGCTGGTCGCATTGCTGTTGTCACTGGCGCCGCCTCTGGAATTGGAGAGGCCTGTGCCAGAAAGCTCTTCGCCTTAGGTTCCACCGTAGTCTTATCCGATGTCAACGAAGACAGAGGAAAAAGCATAGTTAAAGACCTCAAGTCAAAGGCAGAGCCGGGCAATGAAGCCGATGCACTATTCATGAAGGTAGATATGTCCAAGGGCGACCAAACAAAGGACTTTTCTAGCAAGGTTTTAGAGAAATTTGGAGCAGTATGTGGAAGCTTTTACTTTAATTTTGCAAGCATTAATTAATAGTACTGACGTGCATGGCATCGCAAATTGAAATTTAGGCGCATATCCTGGTCAATAGTGCTGGAATACAAACAGTCGCCCCTATTGAAAGTTTTCCTGAAGAGAGATTCAGATTCATGAACGAGCTAATGCTTGTCTCTCCATTTTTGCTCACTCGCAGTTTCCTTCCATCCATGTATGAAGCAAATTGGGGTAAGCGACGGTTGCTGTTGGCGGCCTGTTCACATTGAGTTGGTTATTATAGTCTTACACAGTCGCGCATACAATTTTTTAGGTCGAGTCATCAATATTGGATCTATCCACTCTCTGGTTGCTTCTCCCGGTAAGATCGCATATGTTACTTTAAAGCACGGCCTGGTTGGTATGACAAAGGCCATTGCAGTCGAGGGTGGTAAATATGGAGTTACGGCCAATTGTATCTGCCCATCGTATGTTCGAACCCCATTGGTTGAAAAGCAAATTGCGGATCAAGCCAAACTTCGTGGCATATCGGAAGCTGAAGTCATCGAGAGGATAATGCTCCCTGATAATGCTGTGATCAAGAGGTTACTAGAACCGTCTGAGGTTGCTGAATTTTGTGCTTTCCTCTGCTCTGATGCTGCCCAGTGCATAACAGGGAGTGAACATAGGATTGATTGCGGATGGACCTCGCAGTGATCTATGGTTTTACCTATAACAATTTACACCAGTTGTGCTTCACAGAAGCTGAGAACATATGCTAATATAATATGATTTATTAAAACGTCTGCAATGTGTCGGCAACTGTGAAAAAGCAAGCGGTTTTGGCTTTCACTTCATCAATAGTAACTCCATGAGCAACCTCACTAAGAATCAGACCTTTCTCGGAATCAATGTTGAAAACAGCCTTGCAACATTGTTTTGTGCTAGTTAGTAACTGAAAGGACAATAGCTTTATCTTTACATTACAACTCACCAAATCAGTAATGATAGTTTTCACACAGCCAACACCTGTGAGTGGAAGATCACACTGCTCAACTATTTTCGGATTACCGTACTAGAATGTCCAATCAAAAATATGAATAATTGCAGCAATATTCGAGCACGTTTGCTCTATCGCTACAAACATACCTTGTCAACGTGTTCCATAGTAACAACTACTTTCGTATCTTTGGAAGCCACTAAGTCCATAGCGCCTCCAGGTCCTATACCGACAACAAAGTCAGAGGTAGGTTGTGAAGCTATATATGTCTGTTGACGCTACCTTTGATCATCTTCTTTGGAATAAAGAAGTTAGCCAAATCACCTTTTGCAGATACTTGGAGTGCACCCAACACAGTTAAATCAACGTGTGAACCGCGAATCAGAGCAAAAGACTCCTCGCTGCCGAAAATTGAAGCCCCAACGGTCAAAGTAACAGTCTCTTTACCAGCATTTATCAAGTCAGGATCTGCTTCTCCCGGATTTGGATACGGGCCCAAGCCCAAAATTCCGTTCTCACTAAAATGCGTCTGGCATGAGCACCTACTATCATGATAAGGTTGAACAAAATGAGACTCACCTTTGCAGTTTTAGACTGACACCTGGCTCAACATAATTGCTGGCTGCCATAGGCATGCCAATTCCAAGATTCACATACATGCCGTTCTAAAATAGTAAAGATGAATATGCTGCAACCAAAGTAGTAACAGCTACTGAAACAGTCCTCACCTTAAACTCTTTTGCAGCACGTCTCACAATCCTTTCTCTTTTGATCGAAGATGGACCGTTGATAGACTTGTCCTCCTTGCTGTCAAGGGCTACCGTCAGCTTCTCGATTCGCTTCTCATACTTTTCTCCTTGGATCAATCGATGAACGTATACACCAGGCAGATGTATTTGATTTGGATCCAGACTTCCAACTGGAACAATTTCTTCCACTTCGGCAATGGTGCAATTGGCAGCTTTAGCCATCACAGGATTGAAGTTTCGAGCTGAGCCTTTAAAGATGAGATTGCCTTCAGAATCTCCTTTCCAAGCTTTGATCAAAGCATAATCACCAGTGATAGCTTCCTCCATGACATACTTTTGTCCATTGAACTCTCTAACCTTTATTTTGGGCGAGTGTTAATTTTCAAATCCTTTTTCGAACACCAAACCAGCGTTTACCTCTCTTGGTTTGCAGTATAGTTCTACGCTACCATCTGGCTTGTATCTATAAAATTATGGTAACAGTTTCATAGTGAGATTGCATGATAATGATATAGATCGTTGCTCAAGACTTACTTAATTGGCAGCTTGCCTTCTTGGATCAATGTTCCATAAGCCGTTGGTGTATAGAACGCCGGGATCCCGGCGCCACCCGCACGTACTCTTTCAGCGAGAGATCCTTGTGGTGTAAGCTCTACCTCCAAGTCTCCGTTGAGATATTGTTTTTCAAACACTTTGTTCTCCCCTACGTAAGAGGAGATCATTCTCTTCACCTGCCGAGTCTGCAAAAGTAAACCAAGGCCAAAATCCGAAACGCCGGCATTGTTAGAGACGATTGTAAGATCTTTGACTGCAGTATTCTTGTTCAAGGCTGCGATTAAATTTTCTGGAATACCACATAATCCAAACCCTCCAACAAGCAGTGTTGATTTGCTTTCAATGTCTTTAACAGCATCTTCTGCCGAGCGACGTATTTTGGAGAAGCTGGCCGTACTGTAACAAGCAATGTACTTATGATGACATGCCGCCGCTCTCTGAGTGATGAATCTGAGCATTTTGGGTTGATGAATGGCTAGTAACTAACTTTGATACCAGCCTTGGACCTTAATATCTACTTATAGCCTAAGTTTCCCGGGTATGCCAACGCTTGTAGAAGGGTGCATCCGGAAGTCAGTGTTCCACAACGAAAAACGCTGGTTGACGGTTCAATTGTTTTCCCCTTGGTATATCTTTTTGATCATAATATCAAAATGCAGATCACACATTAACTACTTACTCAAAAAGTCCTCCTTTTCTCTATGCTGTGTAAATTATAATCTGTGAATAAGTCCGCTCAGGCAGAGGTTAACGAGATACCCACGGCTGGGCATCAAAGTTTGCCTGTAACAAAGTGTCCAGCTCCAAATTCTAGACGATTCAGGGTCAGGGCAACCAAGGAGATGGAAAGACAGCCCGAAGTCGGTATTGTGTGGTGACAAGGTGCCGTTTTGGGCGAACAACTCCAGATCAACAACAGGCGTTGGACAAGGTATAATTCAGAAGTATGGGAAATTTCACATGAAATGAGAGTGGACTGGTCGCTCCATGTAGCTTTTTTTTCAATCAATTGTGCAACGCATTTTGAAGACTAATGGACGGAACGGGTAATCGGCACAGAAGTTCGATTTATCATGAAAGCAGCCTCAATTCCCCGGTAAGCTGACCTGGTGAACATTATTACTTGGAATACTGCCACTTTAACATATGCGGAAATGTACATTTGAGTGCAAGCACCATTTATCAACGGCAACACGTTTTCATATTTTTACGTCAATCTGATGTATGTTACAGAGAGAATGATACATGAGAAATGAGGATATATCACAAGTGAGTTCTACGAATATAAGCCCGAGGCACCTGCTATGGCTCTTCCGGGCTTTTCTATTTGATTGTGACACTCTAATGCCAAATCCTGGTGATCTAGCACCCTTACCATAGTGTCGGTCTTGATCACGCAACGCCAGGATTTCCAGCATGAGGCATGTAACCTTGATTGGGGAAAGCGGCCAATGTTGTAATATCAGCCAACAAATTGTTGTACCCAATACAAATATGTATCTTGGACGTTGCATCCATAATGAGCAACACTTGACTAATCAAAAAGTAAAATATTAAACCGTTTAGAGAACCGACAATATATAAACCTTTTATTCACTTTTTACTTCTAACGCCGTATAATTTATTAACATTTGTGCGATCGAAAGAAGCAATAACCGAGATCCGTAAACCAGGTTTAGAACTTATGGTTGAGGCGTCATACCAAAACCTGGTAACAGTACCGGGTCATGGATCAAATACGAAAAATTCTCGCTCTTGCTCTTTTTTGCTCTACTGATCCGATTCGGTCCGTCTCGTCAACTTACGGAACGTTAGGTGGGAGAAAAAGGGCAACAAAATATTGCTAGTTTGGAGAAGATCATATCCCACGTATCCTATGTGTAACTTGATACATAAAAGTGCAATTGTGGCGCTGTGGGGAAGTGCAACTAGGTCACTTTGAAAAATTGTTGAGGTTGCAAATACTGATTTTGGTATTATGGCAGGTGTAAACTTTAAATGCCTTCCAGGGTCAAGACATACAAATACGGGGTTTAAAAATTGGTTGCCGGTATTAAATTCTGTTGTCTTTGCGACGAAAGATATCAAGCAATATGAGCAGTCGAAAATCACTTGATTTATCGGATCGAAAATCAGAGACCTTTGAGGTCGAAGATGCCGCTGTTGATGCTCCTGTAGCCCATCATTACAGTCTGGAAGAGAAGCGTCTCTTGCGCAAACTTGACTGGATTTTGATTCCTTGGGTCGGATTCTTGTACTTTTTGGCTGTGGAAGATCGAGTTAATGTTGGCTTTGGTAAATCTATTCCTTAGACTTAATTTTGCAAAATCTGGCTACTAATCGTTTTGTATAGCATTAACTATGAATCACGAAGTCGGCCACGATCTCAACACAATCCTGCATATGACCGGTCCTCAAGGAAACATCGGCGTTGGTCTATTTTATGCAGCCTATATCATTTTTGAATTGGTAAGAGGCATATTGTTTTGTATAGCTATATACCAACACCAATACTAATACAAGTGTAGCCTTCAAATTTAATTATGACTAGAGTTCGTCCATCACTCTGGCTTGCACGTATCATGATTACTTGGGGCATTGTCACTTCGTTTTTCACGCTTGTCAAGTCACAATGGTCATTCTATCTGTTGCGATTCCTTCTTGGTGCCTTAGAAGCTGGCTTCTGGCCTGGCCTCGCTTTGTACATGACGCTGTGGTTCCGTAAGACAGAGCAGGCTTCAAGAATTGGATGGTACTTCACTGCATCACCTATGTCTGGTGCTGTTGGGGGACTTATTTCCGCTGGTATCCAGCTTATGGATGGCGATGGCAATTTGTATGGCTTCCAATGGCTATTTCTGTTCTCGGGTGTCATTACATTTATTTTCGGTGTGGCTACCATCTGGTATCTACCCGACACCCCTAATCGACCTCATCGTCGATTCACAGCCGAAGAACTAGAGCTCGCAAGGAGTCGTTTAGCTGACGAAAAGGAAACCATTCACTGGTCATGGAGTGATCTTCTTGCCCAAGTAAAGGATTACAAGGTGTGGTTATTTACTATCATGTATCTGACGCCAGGTAAGTACATAATTCAATTCCAAAGGACATGGCAAATGCTCATGATTGCTTGTAATAGTGATGGCGGTCGCTTCTCTGGCATTTTTTGTTCCAAAGATTGTGCAACAAATGGGATACAGCTCTCTGAATGTCTCTCTTCTTTCCGTGCCAGTGTTTGTATTTGGAACCATCGCCGTAGTACTTATTTCACGCTCATCTGATTACTTCAAGGAGCGTGGCTGGCATATCATAGGCTGCGCTGTTACTTCTTTCATCGGCTTTGTCATTCTCTGTTTTGCACCCTCAGTTGGCGCTCGTTATTTCGGACTTTTGGTAGCAGCAGCTGGTACCTACGGAACTGTTCCTCCAGTTATTGCTTGGATCACCAATAATAAGGATGGTGATGTCGCTGTCGCTTCGGCGGTGGCTATTGTTAGTTCCATAGCTAACTTTGGTGCTTTAGTCACTACTTTTGCTTTGTACTCTGCCTGGCCGGCAGATGCTCCTAAATACATTGGTTCGAACATGATTAATGGTGGTGCAATGCTGATCACTGCCATAGCTGCGGGCTGGTGCAAATACACATACACTCAGAAGAATCGTATTATTCGAGAGACCGGAAAGGACCCTGAAACTGGTCGCAAATATGCTTACCTAGTCTAAATTACTATTTAGTCTTTAGTCATTCAGTAATAAATATTCTATGAGGCTTCACTATCACAAATTTTGTCAATAGAAATGGATATGTGCATTTCATTTACTTTTAACAGAAAAGATTGAATTACCAAATATAGTCGTACGTATACCGCAATATCACTTACGTTAACTAAATGTTACAAAAGAAAAAAAGAACCAATAATTACGAAAAAGTCGAAATGGCTGACTGCGTACATTCAATCAACATTCTTTTTGGTGGATCTGCTGGTAATTTTCTCATAGTTCCGAGGGAAGGGGAATATGGACTAAGCGATATCCGTATTGAATCAAGCCTCGCAACCGAGATTGTCGGGACCACAAGAAGTCGTTCGTGGCGGTAAACCTTTCCGATTCAGAACCGCGAAATCACGCGATGGTATTACTTCATTTTAAATCCGGTATTATCTGAAATCTTATACATTGGACATCTTGCGTGTGGTACCCATAATCCGTCGTGAGTGGGTGGCAATTACAAGGCTGGAATGTTGTGTGATACAAGTAAAAAGGAAGGTCAGACATGAGGTTGTATTGTCCTTCTGACCCAATTCCCGCAAAAAGCACTGAATTAAGTTCTGCGAAAAAGACTGGCTATTAATGCAAATTAATATAAGGCAATCATTCTGAACACAATTGTACATTGCCAACATTTATCTCCAGTATGCATCTCAGATTGATTACTTTGGCTTTGCTTGGGTTTTCTCTTATCAATGTTAGCTCAGCAAGAGCTATCAAAGAAAAGCGACAGATATTACCGTGCCTTCCTTATCCGTACTGGTGAGCACCATTATACAATTATACAATAAATATATTGTACGATGAGATGAAATGCTGATATTAACAATTTGCTTAAATTTAAGCACAACAGGCTTGACCACCAAGACTACTACCACTACTACTACCAAAACTACCCCCTCTCCGACTACCACCACCACCACTACTACTACAACAGGCACGCCCACCACTATCACTACTAGTACCACAAGTGCTACTGGTACCATTTCCAGTGCCACGGCTCATCCTACTGCTACTCCTGGTGCATGGCAGACTTTTACCGCTTCTGGTTCTTCAGTCCAATACAAGGTCTATACACCTTCAAAGTACTCTTCGTCGCAAAAAGTCCCTCTGATTATGATGCTTCATGGTTGTACACAAAACATGAATATTTTCTCGGATTCTACTCAATATGCTGGTTTGGCGGAAGCACAGAACTTCATTGTCGTATTCCCTAGTCAAGCTACATCTGTTGCGGAAAGCTGCTGGCAATGGTATGATCCTACCTCTCAAAAGAGAGGAGGTGGCGATGCTGCTGTGCTAGCTGGTATCATTACTTCTGTCAAGGCAAACGGAAAGTGGAACATCGATAATTCGAGAGTTTATGTCGGTGGCCTTTCGGCCGGAGCTGCTATGGCTGTTGTAATGGGCGTGAGTTAACGAGTTTCCAGTTGCCACTGCGTTTCACAAATTCATATATCATTTTGTAAATAATTAGGCAACATATCCGGATTATTTTACAGCCATTGCTGTTGGTTCTGGTTTAGAGTACGGGGCTGGAACTAGTGCTTCAACTCTCTCATTGACCCAAGGGTAAGAACGCGTCCGCCTAAAAATTTTTAAAATTTTCCTTATTCTGAATATGCTATAAATGTATAGTGGACCAGCTCCAGCAACTCAAGGGCAAGCCGCGTTCAATGCCATGGGAAGCTATGCTCGAAGCGTTCCAGGTACTGTACTGTAAAAAAGTTTCTAGTCTCGCAAGTGCTTTACTAAAGATACATCATAGTTCTTGTGTTCCATGGAACTGGCGATTATACTGTTTATCCCCTCAACGGAGATCAAGTTGTTGAGCAATACTTGGCCACAGACAAACTCGCGGCACCAAACTCCGGACTAAACACAGCTTTCGGAGGTGGATCAAGCAGCACCGATCATGCTGGTCAAGATATCACAGGATCAACGAGCAAAACATCCGGATCGGTCTCTGGAGGCTATACTTATACTGTATACACCTGGAACGATAACGCTGGTGTAAGAGTTCAGTACTACAAAATCGATACTATGGTAAGTTTTGGTTAGCTCAATTGTGTTTGAAGATCTAAGGCTATTAACAGAAACCAAATACAGGCTCATGCTTGGTCCGGAGGATACCAAGTTGGAAGTGCTACCTTCGTTGACCCCAAGGGCCCAGACGCTTCGCTTATTAGTTATAATTTCTTCATGAACTACTCAAAATAGTGCATGCTGTTATGCCTTAATAAAGCCTCAGTCAATACATATGAACAATACTCCTTTAAGACGCGGATTGCTTATGTAGCAATATTTGACTGAACGCCATGTGAAGTGTGCGCGAAATATGTAACTTACTGGTATATTTTGCATACTAAAAATACAGGAACTATTTCGAGCACAACTTTGTCATTCGTTTGTTCGAGTTTGATCAGCATTCGGTTGAAGCAAATTATTAAGAATTTATTTATTTAAAGTGGGAGCTAGTGCTTAGATTTTTAGGGCTCCATCATAATTGGATACGTCATGAAAGGAAGAGAGGATAATATGACAGGTGGAAGAATGATTTTTTTTTCTAATAAGTAGTTAAAACTCTTACGATAAGAAAATATCAAACTTTCTCATCTTCATCGTAGTTGAGTGCTTTCTTGCTAGTATGTGAGTCTTGAATGGAGTGTACATCTTCGTCAACGTAATCTTCTTCCTTGTCGGGCATGACTTGCACATCAACTTTGATGGCACTCTTATAAGCCGCAATATCATCATCATCATTAGATCGAGAAACGTTTGCGGCTTGCTTAGTGGTATTTTGCTGTTTCTTGCTATCGTGTCCACTCGTTACCTAAAGTTGTAAACGAAAGTTAGCATTTGTCCACATGTTATTACTGTCATCGATACATTATAATTACATACCCAGTGAATAGTCAAAACGTTAACCTACAAGTTATGGTCAACAAAAAAAAATTAGTACAAGATGTATAAGAGTGATGAATCGAGAGAAGATCGACATACAGTAACATCAAGAGTACAGAACATAAGACAAGTTACGCCCCTCTCTGCTCCACCAAGCATAACAAGGGTGAGCAAGTTTGCCAAGGAGACCAGAAGACACACAACCGAAGATACCAGAGTTCGCTTAGCCAGACGGTAGAGACCGGAGCCTTTTCGGTTAGCTCTCAATCCTCTGTTGACAGTCAGAATTGGCTTGAGGAAGAGAATAGTCAAGTATAAGTTGAAGACCTGCGTGACACAAGGGCACAAGTCGGAAAATAGCAAAATTTGTTAGGATATGAAAAAAAATTATCAAGATAAGCATTTCGGCGTCGAATACATACAAAATCATACACCTTTAAGGAGTCGTTAATAAATGTTTGCTAAATGGTATGTATAAATATAGCTTAAGCTTACCATTAACGGAATACTGGCTGTGGGATAGAGACCAAGGGAGCAAGTACCATCATCATTGATCCTTGTAATGCGATACATAACCTGTTATGATATGTAAGTTGAATTGATCTCTGCATGCTGAATACGTGGGAAAGTAAAAATAGAGTATTTACACCAAGCACGAAAAGCACTGCATATGGCATCTGCAAGAAAAGATGGAACTTGTATTGCCAAGTCTTCATACGACTTGTTTTGAACGCTGTGACCAGCCAGATACGTTCAGACAGCCTGTCAATCAAGCCAGGTAAATATAGTTTGCTCTGTTTAACGAAGCACGCGTTTTGACACATAGTTACAAGTACACATACCATTGGTATATAATCATCTTGGTGCCAGCGTAGAAAACATCGCAGGTATAAGATGTTAATATACATGATGTATAATTGTCTAAAATAAATAAAGTAAACGGTAAGAAAAAGTCGTATTTGTATGAGATCGTCATTGCTTTTACATACGATTATTCGTTGGTACAAGAATCGTAGCGATAACGGTGAATGCCCAAGACCAAAAATATAGACACATGATGAGTATTCTACTGACGCTCATTTCACCAAAACGCGTTTCTGAAGTTTTGTTGCCCATGATGATCGAAAGCACAGAGATAGAAAACAGCGATACAATCTGAGAGGCTAGCTCCTCAGCATCTGGCTGACTTATGCTGGCTGCGTTGGCACTTGCTGAAATGTCAGAACTATTCATGTTCTCCAAATCAAGATAATAAGAAAATAAAAAGAAATAGTGAAAAGAAGTACAGAAACAAGATCATGATGGGTCAAGGATTATAAAAGCTCCCTAGTGGCCATCACAGCCGTGTAAAGCTAAACCTTGGTCCAAAACTAGATTAGCATGACTGGTTCCTTAGGGGAGATCGCAGTCGTCCATGCTTGCTAGAGAAGTTTTTTTCCCCTTCCCTTCTCAATCTCATTACGCCTCAGGCACGGGCACATCGGGATGATCACCCCACCATTCTTTACAAACAAACTGCTATAGTTTCTATCTCTCTTTGCGTTCCTTCTTGATCGCCACAAGGGAGAATGTCCTACCTGAAATTTTCCTTACATCTGTTTGTGATACCAAGCAGCTTGCACACAGCTTACTATGCATGGGATTTGTTTGCCGATCATTACTTAAAGCATGACTCCGGGACCAGCCTATTTGTAAAGCACGGTGCAAAGCGTATGGTTTTTCCGATTGGAGTTTTAAAATGCAAATGACCAGCTTATGGCTGAATATCACCGTATTTCTCATGGGCACTTGTTTATTCATTATGGATAAAAGATTTTCTACAGATGACGAAAAAAGAAACAAAGAAAGCAGAAAAGATCAATGGGCACTGGCAAGTAAGTTTTGAATGGGAGGCGTTTTTTTTTTATATATATTCTGTGGTATGCAATATCTTATTACTTAGAAAGTGGCAGGCTGAGATTATTTCTTGGCCTTCGATTTCTTTTCCACTTCTTCTTGCTTGAGCAATTCTTCAGCGGCTCGTTTTGCTTCGCGCTCCCGCTTCTCTGCTTCCCGTTCCTGTCTATCTTTGCCATCTCTTTCTTCACGCTCAGCATTTAATTTGGCAAGGCGCTCTTCCTCTTGCTTTCGCGTGTTCATCTCGTCCAAAATCACCTTTTGCTTTTCGTGCTCAACCATTTGCGCTGCTGTAGTGAAGATGGTTTGTCCCCAGCCTTCCTTATAGGTATTTGCTTCAGCAACTATTTCTTGCAGTTCGGCCATAGTTTCTTGTTCAGCTATGTTGAATTGTCTAGATAAATCGTCGCCTACCGAGCCAGTGCGTAGCAATTGTTGTAATGGTGGTTTTTCTTGTTGAATATGCACAAGTCGTTTGACACCGGTTACAGCACGGCGAAGTAGTGCCGCTCGCAAGTGGTGCTCAGGCACGGTTGTCGTAGAGTTGAGTAAAGCGATATATTGTTCCTTTTCAATATTGGGACCAAACCATGGTTCCACTTCACTTGTAGCTATAATATCAATTTCCATGGTTAGAACCTACGATTCACCAGTTGATCTAGGGCATCTACCTCTAGTTGTGTTCTGCGGAGATGACAGATTGCTAAAAGTACAGATCATTTACCTGTAGCACGTCTATAAACGTATGAGAAAGCAGACATGGCAGCAATACAGCCGCCCAAGTACGAGGCTGGCAATAAGAGTGAGGTAGCCATTTAATTGTGTAGTGAAGTGAATTGATTCAAATGCTCAGAAAACTGCCAGTCGCCTTTATCATAAAATGTATCAATCCCTGATTGGCCCCCGCTTTGGGCACGAATTTGACTGGCGATCGTGACGTCGAATAATGAGCTCTCATACTGCACGCGAGAAATAAGTCAACTTTAGGAAATCCACAAGCAAAAACTCTGTAGACTGATAATGCTGACTGAAGAGCCGGAATTCATTGTAAAATACCTTAATGACCTATCATCACGCTCGGTGAGATATGGTATAACTCATACACCTCAGGTTTTTCACCATAAGAAGCTCCTCAAGGTAAGTAGATTTGCGCCACGACCTTCCACATTGCTTAAGTGAAAAGCAAACACTATAACATGATATTTTATTATTAGAGACAACCCCCAAAGAAGTCAAGTATATTGCAAGTCGAAAAGCCAGCTGTTGATCAAAGTGCACCGAGCAGTCGTAAGTAGCCCATGAAAAATTGTTACTGAATATCAAAAAACTAATAATCTGCTATGCGAACACTAGAGTCAACAACAAATGCAACACAATCGACTATCAAAGTTACAATAAAGACGTTGAAACCCGCGTCCCAATTCGAAATTTTCAACTTGCAACCAACTGATACCATCGCTACTTTGAAGGATCGTATTTCACAACAGCGATCCATTCCTATAAAGCAACAGCGGCTTTTGGTCAAGGGCAAGGTTTTAAATGATACAAAGCCGTTGGCAGAATATGCTATCTCAAACGATACGGTGGTGCACTTGATGGTCAAGGCAAGCCCCGCCCCACCGGCCAAGACTGCCGATATATCATCTCCTGTTGAACCTTCAGTTGGTGCTCATGGAGTGTCAAAGGAGGCAGAGAGTATCTTGCAGGCTCCTGAACTTTGGAAAAACCTGAACAACGTTCTTAAGGAGTCATTGAACGAGCAAGACGCAAAGGTTGTCATGTCTCGATTTCTACAATCCGAAAGCTGGACAGGAATTACCTACGATCAGATACAATAAAAATAAATTACATGTTAAAATAAAATCGATTATGTATTAAATTCAAGCTAATTAGTGTTTATTCTTTGCAACGGTAATGCCCGTCGACTTGTAACTTGGTGTAAGAGATAGGCAGCTGTGAAAATCAAATCATACAGATAAGGGAAGGGGTAAAGTTTGACTGACTGGTTTTTTCTAGTCAGCAACATCTATTAAAGCTAACAACTGAGAAGCCATTCAGCAACTGTGCTTTCATCCTCTTCGTCTTCATCCCATTCATCCATGAACCATTCTTCATCGCCGTCAATGACACCTCGTTCACTAACTTCGCTATCAGCAATCTCGGATACATCTGCAGCCTCATCTCCTGCTTGTACCCCTTGATCGACTGCAGGTAAATCGGTTTGAGTGCTGGCATCCACAGCTACGGTACGGTAAAGGGACATTCTGACTGCCTTGCGACTGGCGGCAATTCTTTCACGCGCCTGCTTTACAGCCTCAGTGGAATCAAGCATGGTGAAATCTTGCCTCTGTCGCTCGAATTTGCGGACTTTCTCTAGCACACCTTGGGGAATCACAGGAACTCTGGCATCGCGATATTCCTTGTACTCCTTAGCGTCTTTTACGCCATCATCAGTCTCTTTGTTAACGGTATCGTCCACACCGTTGGCTGTTGGTGTTTCCGGTCTGATCTGAGAACGCCGTCTAATAATTGTACGGTTGGCATTCTTATTGAGGTAGTCATCCCAGACCTTGACTGACTTCTCAACCGAACCATTCAACTTTGGTTGATCTGTAATTGGAAGTGTTCCGCTCATGGACCGACGCTTGGCCACAAAGCTGGAGGGTCGCTCTGGGGAGATGATCATACTGGATCGGCGATCAGGAGTAGCAGGGCGAGACATTCTACGTTCCTCGCTGGCCTCGCTTGGCCTGGCAACGGTTTTGCTCTCGGTTGCCTTTTCTTTTAGAGTTTGAGCTCGGCTGGGTACCGGAGTAGGCCGGTCTTCAGACTCCATCTTTTCTGGTTCTTTAACATTGGCCGTGGCAACAATGTTATCTTCAGAGTGCGATTTAGGCAATTCTGGTTTAGGCCGAGGTAATGATTCGTGTCTCTTGCTGGTTTTGGCAGCCTCAAATTTGCTGGGAGGGACATTAGTAAGAGAAACAGGTGCTTTGCTGAGTGACTCTTGAGAGCCGTTGACCATTGGCTCCCGTTTGCGAGCATAATTTGATGTTGAATTAGAACGAGGCTTGATGACCAAATCCGCAGGCTTTTGAGCAGCCATCGATGCTGCTTCATTGCCTTTGTTACTGAAGGTAGTGGGACTATCCACCAAAATTGGTTCAGATTTGGTCGCAGCTTTGTTTGCAACCGGGTCTGAGCTTGCACGGTTAGTTTCTGACCGTACTGGCGTTGTGACTTTGGCAGCGACTGGCTTTTGACGTGGTGGCCGAATGGGAGCGTCTGTTTCGGACCCGTCCTTGTTCTCCTGTCGCAATATAGTAGGCTCATTATTGAGTGGTGGATAAGTCTTGGTAGTATCAATTTTCACTGATTGTTGCGCTTCTTGCAAGATATTTCGCACTATCTCTTGCCTTTCACTCTGTGTAGCATTCACTGGTGTAGTAGGTGCTGGTTTACTAGGCAGTCGTTTTGACTGAGTATCGTTAATTGTTATATCAGCTGGTATACTAGCATTTATTGGTACTGGGCGTACTTTTTCTTTTGGCTGCTCTGTTTCCTTCTTATTGGTTGCATTGACTGCCGCCGGAGTCGCTTTAATTGCCATAGGAACCGCTTGCTGAGCTTCTTTCTGTCCAACATCATTCTTTACCTTACTAGCAGGTTTTGGAAGTGGAGGTTCAGTAGATTGCTTCTGAGGTTGCGGTTGAGCCAACGGGAAGGGTTGAGGTTTATTGCGATTGGCGGTAGGCTGTTTTGGTGAAGGTGGCAACGCACTGGCTGGGTTGGCAAGGAAATCCAACGGAAGATCAAACATTGTGGACAAAGCTGGTTTTTGATTCGCTTCTGCGAGTGAAGATGGCTTGTGTGACGACGGAGACGGAACAGGCATCTCCAAATAACTGAAAGAGCTCGAGCGAGCGAGATTTGGTGGGCGACTGCTACCGTTGTTGTTAGGCAAAGAGCGTTGTACATTCTTTTTCTCTGGTTGTTCCTTTGGTCTCGGTCTGGGAGACTCTGGGCGAATACTAGGTAATTTACGAGCCCAGTTATCACCACTGGCTCCACTCGGGGAAGCTTGATCCTCTACTTCAATTGAGCGCAGTCTATTTGGTGTTAAGCTCATTTTCATGGTACTTCCTGACCGAATCAGATCTTCAAAGTTAAGGCCCGGTGCCTCAGGGTCATATACAGTTGGTTGAGAATCGAGGCTATGAAAGTCCACGGAATGACGCGAATTATTCTTGTTGAACAACTTGAAAGTCTTTTTGCTATTAATTGAGCCATGGGCACTATTCACAGTGAGGCTGCTCGGAGTACTACTCAATACAGATGTTGGCCGATATGTTGAACCAGTATTTGCTCTACTATTGAGCATGCTTGCCACAGGGGTTCTACCCCCCTTGTCAGGTACCGTCATCCCATTACTGTCCAAGTACTCCTCGTCATCCTCAAACTCATAGTCATTAAAATCCTGACGCTCTAATATAGTTGAATACGTTTAGCAGACTAATTCTTGACAAATCATATGGTAACATTCACGTACTAGTTTCAACAGGCTTTTGCACAGGAGTAAAAGTAATTGGAGTGCCTGGTCTCTTGAGACGAAAACCTGATGCGACTAGACGTTTCTGTATGCACCATACACATGTTTAGGAGCAATGATTTCTTGACGTTGTTGATTGTTATTAATCTTACCTCCAAGCGCTCCTTCAGCTCCATCTTTGAAAAACTTTCGGAAACGTGTGTATCGTCGACCAATGCAGTAAACACTTCTCTTACCCGGACAAATTCAGTATCTTCATTTTCGGCAGCAACAGCCACGGTGGTGAGAAGATACTCTGCCAAATGTTCGATGATAGTTGTCACATATATAGCCAAAATTGGAGATATCATGGTTTTGTCCGAATTGGCATCGCCATTCTGATCGGCATCCCGCTCAGCGAGAGTACTATAATACAGACACCGATCCCTGAGCTGCTGAATGCAATTTTGCAAGGGAAAGTGACCGTCTGCTCCAACTTGTCGCATACGTTCGTAGGCTTCATAGTCTATGACTTCAGTCTCGGTCAAAGTCTTTACCTCCAGTTCTGCCTCCACTATAGCGTTCTTTCCAAGACTACTAGGCAGCAACTGCAGTGCCACCGTCTTTATACGCGACGGATCCAGTGATTGAGCTTTTGTCAGCAACATGCCTAAGATTTCGTCCAAAAATTGATTTAGAGCCTGTAATGCATCTGTGGAGATGCGATATGGACCAACTTCTGATATAATGGCGTTCGCTGCATTGGGCGATATGTAGCGGGTAGTCACTGGTGAAGGATAGTGGACGATGTTTCAGTTTGCGGAGAAAACGCCATAAGTCAGGGACAAATAATCTAACATGATATCTAACCTCTGTTCATAGCGGGTTATCTAGCTTTCATCAAATCCCAGACAAGTCTGATAGAAAAGCTTTTTGAGCTTGTGAAATTACAAGATCCGGAAATGTGAAACTGGATGATCACAGATGGGCTGAAGATTCTCAGTGCCTGAAGTTGTGCAAATTTCGAGGTCCAGAAATCAACTCCGCAAAGGAGCCTCCAAATTGCTTCTTGCCAGAATTGGCACAGACTGTCACGTTTTGAAGAGGAGTGGGTCTCCTACTAGCGTCAATATCTGTTGAAACGTGCCGATATATGAAAAAATCTGTTGATGTACAAAGATTTCCCGGATTTTGCGATGCTTCTTAAGACAGTGGTGGATAATTGGTGTGATTTAGAAGGCTATAACCATGATTGTCGCTATAATCAATTTTTAGCGGGTAGATTTGTGTACTGAAGGTGATAATAACATTCTATAGGCATCATAATGTAATTAAAGGCATATCATTGAATTTTTGTATTTGGTAGATATATTTTTCATTAAATACAACTGTGACCTGACAAGTTTCATACTTGATTTTCTCTTGTTCTACCATTTCCTGAATTGAGTTGCACAAGCTTGTCAAAATTCCGAAGCCGTGACTGTCAATTTGAAGAGCTCAAATTTTTTTCTTTGCACATTGTATTGATATCGCATACCTTTGCCCGCATTCACCATGTCAGCAGCGCAAGATTCCGTCACGCAGGTCAACGAGATGTTCGACACCGTCCTTATTTTGGACTTTGGTAGTCAGTACTCCCATTTGATCACTCGCCGCGTTCGTGAACTTGGCGTCTACTGTGAGCTTTTGCCTTGTACTCAAAAGATGGCTGACCTCCACTTCAAGCCTAAGGGTATCATTCTTTCTGGATCTCCTTACTCTGTTTACGATCATGATGCTCCTAGAGTTGATCCTGCTGTCTTCGATGCTGGTGTCCCAGTTTTGGGTATCTGCTATGGTTTGCAAGAAATGACCAACTATATGGGCGGTTCCGTTGAGGCTTGCGATCACAGAGAATATGGCCATGCCATGCTCACTGTCACCAAGCACCCTGACAATCCTTCCATGGATAAGCTTTTCGCTGATTTGGAAGGCAATGTTCAGGTAAGAATTCGATTTGCCACATTTTCCCACAATGAGTGTTCCGCAGTACTTAATAGTTGATGTGATGCAGGTATGGATGAGTCACGGTGATCAAGTTTCTAAGGCTGCTCCTGGCTTCCATGTCATTGCCAACACTCGCACTGCTCCTTACGCTGCTGTTGCCCACGAGTCCAAGCCTCTCTATGGAATTCAGTTCCACCCTGAAGTTACCCATACCGTTTGCGGTCAAACTCTCCTCAAGAACTTCGTCATTGATATCTGTCAATGCAGTAATGACTGGACTATGGAATCTTTCATCGATAAGGAAATTGCTCGTATCAGAAAGATTGTTGGTCCTACTGGCCGTGTGGTTGGTGCCGTTTCTGGTGGTGTGGACTCTACTGTCGCCGCCAAGTTGATGCACGAAGCTATCGGTGACCGTTTCCACGCTATCCTTGTGGACAATGGCGTTATGCGTCTCAATGAATGCCAACTTGTAAAGAAGATGCTTGGTGACCATATGGGTATCAACATCAAGGTCAGCGATGCTGCTGATTTGTTCTTGGGCAAGCTCAAGGGTGTCACTGACCCCGAAACCAAGCGCAAGATCATTGGTAACACTTTCATCGAAGTCTTTGAAGCCGAGGCTGCCCTTATTGATAAGGAAGCCGGTGGTGAAATTGAGTTCTTGTTGCAAGGCACTCTTTACCCTGATGTCATTGAGAGCATCAGTTTCAAAGGCCCCAGCGCCACCATCAAGACTCACCACAATGTTGGAGGTCTCCTTGAGGACATGAAATTGAAGCTTATTGAGCCTTTGAGAGAGCTTTTCAAGGACGAAGTCCGTGCTCTCGGTAAGCTTTTGGGCTTGGATGATGAACTTGTCTGGCGTCATCCTTTCCCTGGTCCTGGTATTGCCATTCGTATCCTCGGTGAGGTTACCAAGGAGCAAGTGGCCATTGCTCGTCATGCTGATCATATCTACATTGAGGAAATCAAGGCCAACGGTTACTACCGCCAAATTTCTCAAGCCTATGCCGCCTTGTTGCCAGTAAAGGCAGTTGGTGTTATGGGTGACAAGCGAACGTATGAGCAAGTTATTGCTCTGCGTGCAGTCGAGACCAAGGACTTTATGACCGCTGACATCTTTGCCAGCGCTGAATGGTTCATGTGCTTGAAGAGAATCAGTTCTCGCATTATCAACGAAGTCAAAGGAGTCAACAGAGTTGTGTATGATATTAGCTCCAAACCCCCTGCTACCATTGAATGGGAGTAAAGAAAAAAAAAATTATATGTTTTTCTGTTTTACAAAATCCCTTTTGTCCATTCTTCCACTTAAACACATAGAGAATAAATCTTTTACATTATTATCATCGCTCAATGTAACAATTTTGGGAATAACGGGCATCGTGCCTGATTGCTGTGTTTGGTCGGCAAATGCATGTTACGCGAAATTTGTCGATCAGCTTCTATTTTCGCTAGGCTTTTCAGCTATAATTATTTTTCAGTGTTTTCTTCCACCACTTCCACCAGCATGCCACCTCTAGGCAGAAATTCCGCAATGTCGGACGACACGTACTTTGACTGGAATACGGAATTCAGTGGGAGTGCAACTATGCTGAACGCTCCTCAACCTCATTCAGGTCTAAATAGTGTATTTAGTGATGATGAGGACGAAGTGGTACGACGAGGATCCCGAAACAGCAATGGCACATTCAACTCTTCTCAAGGTGACACGCTCATAACCTCGGCCGGGTATCATATTCATCAAGCTGAATCAGCTCTTATGAGCATGAAGGCCATAGCGCAAGATGATTCAAATTGGAAAAAAGCTCTGAAACATAAAAGCGGAGTCATGGTTTATATGAGATCCGGCACTGTTAAGGGTGATAAAACACCCGTTTTCAAAGGCGAAGCCATTATTCAAGGTTTCTCGCCACAATCAATTTTCTATGTGATTGGAATGCGGAAACTCTGGGATGAGCAGTAAGTTTGCTTGATTGATATAATGCAGTGGCGATCTTTGAAGGCGGTCACGCACAAACATGGCTCACCTCTTAATTGTCTGTTTACAAAAGGTACGAAGATGGAAATTTGATCGAAAATCTCAATGATACTACTTCGTTGACATATGAAGTATGCAAATCTTCGGCAACCTCAAGGTAAGCTAATATATTCGGAAATGTGCATTACCTTATTAGATTTAGTATCACTGCGTTTGGCTAAACCACTCTTCACAAATCAGCAAACCGCGAGATATGGCACTGGTCGAAAAAATAGAGTGTACGGCCGGAGGCGTAATATTGTTTGCGTGCACCAGCGTAGAAACTCCAAAAATACCACCTATTCATGGAAAGACGAGAGCTGAGATAAAACTCCAGGGCTGGATCCTAGAGCCTTTACAAAGTTCTCCACCATCAACCAAAGTTACCTATGTCATTCAGGAAAATATGAAGGGATGGGTGCCAGGATTTGCAAAGAAGTCTCTTGCACGAAGACCCTTGGTCATAGCAAATATTGATACTTACCTACAAAAGAAAGCCGAACGTCTAAGAGCACAAAACCGTATGGCACAGCAGTCATCTGCCAATACTACTGGAAGAAAATTAGGCAGGAGACCATCCATTATGAATCTTAATAATGATAGTACGCAGTAAGTATAATGCATGACCAAGTTTATTGACTTGCATCAGCCTTACATTTACTTGAATTTAACAAAAACACTTCATTGCAGACAAAAGGCGCTGAATTTAGGTGCTAATACATTACCTCTTCCACGACGTAATTCACCACTTGGGGGTGGGTCTCTAGGTCAAGCACCAAAGAAGCGTATCACATTTGCAGAGCATGATACTACATATTCAGCTGAATCTGCCTCTGCAGATGGAGACGGCGCAAGCATTCAGCGGGACTCTGTATCTTCTACTCCATCAACATCGGTACCTACGCGCATGCTTTATCCCCATCATAAGCATCCCACCGTTAAAATGGAAAAAATGTCGAAGCTGAAACATTTCGCATCCAGTTTGGAAAACTGGACTTATGAGGGAGACTTGAAAGGTACAAAGGTCTACTCCCAGATAACCGAAGACAATAAGCTTGTCCTTCGAGCCGATGGCGTTATTCTCGACGGCTGGACCGCCGAACAAATTTGCTCTGTGGTAAACAATTTTGGCTGCCGTAAACATTGTAAGTATGATATGATGAACTACCTGAAAAGACAAAAAGCTAATCATCCTGATGGCTGGAACTGATTTTTAGGGGATATGCATGTCATTGATGGCAAAGTTGTCGAACGCTTTAGTCAAAAGGACTACTTGGTCTATTTACAACTTCGGTTCCCTCAATTTACAACTCCAATCGATCTCTCAGCCATTTCGAGCATCGAAACTGATCCAACTACCGGCTCCATCCATACTGTGACAGCCAGTGTATCAAATCCCCTTATTCCAGAAGATACTACTGGTCAATACACGAGGTGTAATTTGGAAATGCAAGGCTGGGTATTTGTTCCCCAGTTTGACGAAAATGGCAGCACAAAATCAGTAGCTACATCATTTATCTCGTATGTTGACTATGGATTCAGTGTTCCTCCTTCTACATCTCGTAGTCTTAAAAGCGAAGCGTCACTATATGTTTCTCAAGTGCAAGATTATTTGGTCCAGTACGGTTGTCCACCTTATGTACGACGCATAGCTGGAAAAATTATAAAAGAGGAGTACAGCATCCCTGCCAAAGCATACGAGATCACTTACATAGTAAAACATGAGCCATCTGGAGGCAACCGAAAGCAACAACCGGGTGCTATTTCGTCATGGTGTACTGATATACGTATTCCACCTTCTAATCGCCGAAGTGGATTTGATATACAAGTTTCTCCAACTGACGGTATTCGCGTAGAGATGACTACCGATTATTCTAGTTTGAGATTGTATTCTATCGATCCTTTTATGGATGGCAAAATTGTCATTGTAAGCATGACCGATCCAGTAATAACGGCTAGCAAAATGGGTCCAAGGTTTACTTTGAATGGTGAAGTACTCATTCCTCGTCTGATGGTGGTTTCCCAGACATCAAAGGACGCAGCTTCATCTACTCCCGATATTCTTCAGCCACTACCACCGGTAGACCCCTTGCCAAGTCTTCGCGACACAGTTACAGTGGCAAATGGAACGCCAAGTACAAAGACTGAAGTTGTTTCAACTCAGGAAGCAAAAGATGAGCAGTCTCTCAACGTGTCAAATGACTTGGCACAACCTGCTCTCACAACATCACCAGAACAACAGCAAGCTGCTGAGCAAAAGACTGCGACAGAGTCGCATGCATTGCTCAGTGCCACGGAAAAGGCACATCATCGCCGAGGTTCTGATGTGTCTCACGATGACTTTTCAGTTGCGTCTTCAACCCATAAACATGCAATCATTCCCAACGGCTATGCAATTGTTCCACAATCATCAGAGGTAAGTGTTTTATCTCGACTCTTTGGAAACGTTATTTAATGTATTACGGATCCTAATAATTTTCTTTCCCTTTAGCACTCAACTCATCCTAATAATATTATAGTTTACATCAACGACGATTTGACCTTCAATAGCCAGCAACTTTCAGTGTTCTTCATTGCCATGGTCGTCTGTTATTACATGGGCAAATTCGGCTGCAGCTGCTGATTCCGTTGAAAATCTTTTAATCTCAATACATTCTAATTACCTTTTTATCTACACGAATAAATGAATCTCTGTACTGCTTCAGTTCTTCTTATTAGTTACTGAAGACTAATCATTAGCGTATGCATGGTTTTTTCTTTTTTAATTGCTTTACTTAGTAATTTGTAACGTAGACCATTTGCCATTAACGGCTACTTCTCTTTACATAGTCATCTAAAGCATCTCCTTCTTCTTCACTAACTCTGTTCGCATCATTTGCATCCAAATCCATAGCTGTTGGTCTTTGATGAGGACCTCTATGTGGGCTTTTGGAGCGATGCGTGACTTCTGCGTCCTCGTCAGGTATCATGCCTTCTTCCTCATCATCATCGCTAAGGCGCTTCTTCTCCGACTTTTCCTGTAGAAAACTTTAGTGAATGGCAAAATACATATGTCTTGCTGGTAATAATTAGCCTCACCTTCAGCCTATGAATATACTTGTCAAACACTTCTTTAGCAAGCTCTTCGTCAGCCAATTCTTGGTATTCTTCTAAAGCGGTTATTGCGGTTGCGTGATCTTCCCAGGTGCTGTCAATTTCAACACCAGGCTTAAGTCTTTTGATGGCAGACTTTAGTGCATCTTGTCTCCTTTTTAATTTTTTCTCTCGTCTACGCTTATCTTCTTTGGCTCTTCGTACTTCTTTTTCTTGAAGCTAACCAATGATAATCTATTAGTTTCAGCATCCACTGACCAGACTATCCAGAATCTACTTACGTGTTCAAATATTAACTTTAAGTTATCAATCTCTACACGCTCAGCTACCTCTGGGTATGGCTTGAGCACTTCCTGAAATTCTGCATACTGTGTGCCTGGTGTAAAATCAAACTTGGTGCTCTTTTGACCATAATATTAAAAAAATATGATTTCCACTAGCAGCATTCAAAACGTGAGTTCATACCTTTAAAATATCATAGACAATACGTTTCTGCTGATAGAATCGTTCACCAAGCTCGTCAACCAGGTCCCAAAAGAGATCCAAGGGAGTTGATCCTGGTTGACCCAGCATATCCTGATACCGGGCATCATCTTTAATATGGGGATATATCTCCATCCAATCGGTCTTTGCATTAATGAGCTTGCTGGCTTGCAGCTCCGCCAACAACGCCTTAAAGTTATCTCTATGCTTTCGTTGTGCACGCTTCTTAGCATCAGCAACCCGTGCTCTTTGATCAGATTCAACCTGCTCAAGATGTTTGACATGGTCCTCGAACACAGCCAAGAAATCAAGTTTGTCCATACCCCGAAACTTCTCCTTGTCTTGAAACTCTGGAACGTTCGTATATAGTTCCTGAGCTTGCTTCCAAGTTGTGCGATGTGTTATCTCTGGGATGGATCTCAATAATTCTGCGAATCTATCCATGCTCTGTTTTCGAAGCTCTCTCTGCTTATCCTTCTCTTTTCGAGCAAGCTCATGGATGTAGTCATCATAAAGTGCTTGTCTATAGCGCTCAGATGTAATCGCCGTCCAGGCTGGATTATCACCAAACAGGCTAGCCGCCTTTCTATATCTTGTAGTGACGCGAATTGCACTAGATTCAGAGAGTAGATTAAGAAATTCTTCCCTGACGCGCTTCTCGGTCTCCTGCTGTTGCTCCCTTTCTCGCCTTGCCTCTTGCTCAATATACTTATTAAATGCCGTTTTCCTTTCTTGCAGCGTTTTCAACGCGCGATACATTGGCAGTGTAATGATTGCTCTCATGGTCTGCTCCCATGTCCAATCAGATTTCACACCCTATTGGAAGATAATGATCAGTAAGAGCAAAGGAAGGCAGTGAAGCAGATGGTAATTAGAACCCACAGTTTTGCGCAAAAGATCAATAAATGCTGCCTCCGCCTGCTCCTTCGTTGCAAATTCTAGTATGGCTGGTTGCTGGATTTGAGGTTTAGGCGCTGGAATGCTCACAGGGGGAACGATTGGCACCGGACTAGGTTGCTGCTCATGATGCTCCTGTGGTTTGGGGGTATTGTCAGTCTCCATGTAATCTATCGGTGGTTCTGGTGAAGCTCTATAAAAATATAATTGATATGAATACTTCATGGTGTTAAAGTATATGTCAAACAAACTCACTGCTTTTTGGCTTGTTCAGCTTGCTGTCCCTTCTCCAATGATTCTGGAAGACAAATTGCATGTGTTATCGCTCATGACCCATTTCTCATACCGTGCATCTAAACACAAACCTTTGTATTCATCTGGCATTACCCATCTGGATTCCTTTGTGGTTTTGTGGCTGTAATACTTTTTGCCTTCAGGTGTAGTGTGCTCTTGCCATTCGCATTCTCGCAAGGCTTTCTCAACCTCAGTCAATAGATCTTCTGGTTTTTCCCAGGTACTCGTCTTTGTTACATTGTTAAACCAATACTTTCGACCCTCAGGCGTCGTATGCTCTGTCCAGGGCTAGAGTGTGGATAATTCGAGGTTAATGAAAGCTTAAGATTTGAAGGATTGGATCGCGAAAAGCAAAGGTTGTTACCGATCGTGATGGAGGAAGACTCATTTATCAAAAGGTCACAGACGGAACAATAAGTGTTATATTTTGTTTAATTAAACCGTGTAGCGATCTATGTCGTTCGCAGTGTTCCTGATTGTTCGTGAAAATCTTGCTAGAGTGCTCGGTTGTCAAGTCTGTTCTGATTTTGCAGTCGAATTTATGGCAGTAAAACCCGTCACATTGACCTTCAAAAGCTCTACTCGAACTTTGAGCTTCTCAAGTCACAACTTTCGTTAGACGCTACAACATGGCAACTAGCGCGCCCCCAAAGGATGACATTGATATTGATCGTTATCTAACACAGTCAGAAAAACACTTGGAGATCGATCGGATTCTCAACTCGTTCAAGTTGGATCCATTCTCCATTTTGGAACTTCCATACAAAGCAGTCGACCCCAAGCAGCTCAAACTCGCCTACCGCAAACGATCGCTCATGGTGCACCCGGATAAAGTAGATCATCCCAAGGCACAAGATGCGTTTGATATTTTGAAAAAGGCAGAAAGCGAGCTTAGCGACGAAAATCGAGTCCGTTTCATACTGGGAATTGTAGAAGAAGCCAAGGTAGAAGTGCTTCGCAAACAAGGCATCAAGTTTAAGATGATTCCCAGCAAAGTTGAAACAAAGATGAATGAGGAAGGCAAGGAAGACGGGCCACCGACTGTAACAATGGTGCCTGCGCATATCGATGAAGCTGAATACCCTTACATCATGTCACCTGAAGGTCGGCAAGCTGTGAAAGACCAGTTGAAGGACATTTTAATAGAAATGGAGCTGCGAAAAAGGCGGCTACGTAAAAAAGAAATGGAAGCGGAAGGAGAGATAGCAAGGAAAACAGAAGAGGCCATGGCGGAACGGAAACGTAAAGTCGAAGAAGCGAAACAGTGGGAAGCCACGCGAGAGACTCGAGTTAACAGCTGGCGAGATTTCCAAAAGAAAGGTGGTGCAAAGAAGATCAAGAAGAAGAAAACGTCTTAATCTTGGCTACGACTTCATTACTTTAAAAGATACATACCGAAATACATATTATTAAAAAAATATAAATTGTCAAACGAGAAATTTTGGCCATGGTGGTTTGTGCACACAGTATTCAAATTTATCGAATTCGGGCAAAAATAGCTGGTCTTCCGAACAATGCTCGATCCTGCCGAAAGCGCGCCTATACTGTTAGACGCATGCGCTTCCAGTGATGCAAAAACGGGTACATATTCAATTATAGAGACTTTCGTAACATACTGCAGCTTCTCATTACCGTAATTCTCCAGTGTCAGACATCCTTGTCAACATGAGCCCACTTGTAAATATCGATACCATTCGAGATAGTAATCTCCAGTCTCCACTCCACCTTGCCTGTAAAAGGAAAGACAACTTTGAGAACTCTACAGCCATAGCTACACTTTTGATCGACCATGGTTGCGACGTCAACAATGCTATATGCGATAACGACGGAATGCTTCCCCTGCATTACGGTAGGCTGCTTCTCGGTGTGTTTGCCCAGCGTAATACATTCAACGTGACTAACAGAGCTTTCGTTTGCAGCTGTGTTATCAGGGAATGTGGACTGTGTGATAATGTTACTTGTAAAGGGTTAGTATAAGCTACGGTTATTGGTTGGCTGTTCATAGAAAGTGTCCGATATAACGCTGCATGATAGGGGCCACTATACCAATATCCGATCCATTCCGTTTGACACCCCTTCTGCTAGCAAAAGCTGAGATTGAGAAAACTGAACGGCGGCATCTGTTACATACACGTCCTGAATTCAATCTATCAAGTAAGCCAATGAACAATGAAAAGTCAGAAGCTTGCATTAATTGTGCTGACCACCACTTCATTTTTATTTTATTTTTTTGTTATTTTTTGGGGCATTAGGCGATACTGAGTTCTCTTTGAAAAACTTGAGACAAGTAAGGAAGCCAATGATGCATACAATTTGTAAATCAACCTTATGCTAATACACATGTTACGATTGGTGGGTATAGATCACAGCATTGCTCCTAGAACATATCAAACAGAGGCACTCTGAAGATGCCGAAGCTGCCAATGGCTCACCGTCCTATGGTCTATCTAATTCTTTGCTGGCAAGAAAACAGTCTATATCAAGTGGATATGAAAGCGATTTAGACGTACCCTCTATAGTGGATAGGATGAGATCAATGAGCGTAAGCGCAGACGACAACATAGACAGTTTAATATCTAAAATGCAGGCATTTGGTGTGAAACCAGCTTAAAATTTACCAGTTACCATGGCCAAATGTATAGAATTTTTGTAAAATAACAATTTCCTCTTAATAATAACATAGAATTTATCTAAAGTAATCAAGTTTATTACATTACTTCTCTTCTTTCTTATCATTTAGCCCGCAAAGACTTTCTATATTGTATTTCTTCAGCTCGTAAAAGTCT
Source organism: Umbelopsis sp. M5902 (assembly GCA_037039815.1). Classification (NCBI taxonomy): domain Eukaryota; kingdom Fungi; phylum Mucoromycota; class Umbelopsidomycetes; order Umbelopsidales; family Umbelopsidaceae; genus Umbelopsis; species Umbelopsis sp. M5902. Next base: position 798,902 of record JAXQGL010000051.1, read on the forward strand.
TTCACCACAGACATCATGCAAACGGTCTGAGTATCGGAGAATAAGTATCATCATGTTGAAGAACACCATCTCGTAACTCTGAAGACATACCTGAAGAACCTCCACAATGATCACCAGATCCGGGTTCACTAAGTCAACTTGATGTTCCTTGCCAACCAGCCCTGCTATGGTCTTCGTCAAATCTTGTCGATCGATTTTTTGGCAGTTTCGTATTCTGCACACAATTGCAAACTTTTGCACGACAACAATATCAGCAACGTATTATCATGGATACTTTCTTCGCTCATAGTTTCGTACCTTCTTAGGTTCAACCTTTGTGGTACCTTCAGTTGGTGTATGAAAATGCGGCTTCAGTAACCCCTGTGCCATTCTGATAATTTCTGGCTCGTTTGAATTAGTAGTATTTTCTATTGGCAATAACCGAGAGATGAATCGGGCTCGCTTGTTTTGAGTGGCTTTAATGTCCAACATAATATGATGCACCAGATCAACTGGATTGACGGGCGGATTCGTTCGGATGAATGCGACTTGACAGGGAAGAGTTATTAGCATAATGCTTTTGAAAAATAGTTGTCGTCGTAGTTGTCAATTAATATGATGTACATACCACAATCGGTATCGGTGGCGATATTTGCGAATCGCTTTTCTGATTTAGGCTTTTTTGATATGGTGTTCACTTCTTTTGCAATAGCAGCCTCTATATCCACCTCTTCATCATTATCATCACTTTTACCATCTCCCTCTGCTTCAGCGTCAGGATACAATTGATCCGCAAACTGCGTTCTGGTTAATTGATGGCTTTCGACATATCGGACTGTAACATGATACATACATGATTGAACATATCGAGTGCCTCTCTAACCGCGCGATCTTCCTTTTTCCTGGCGCACATAACCATGACGCCGGCCCAGTTAGGTTGAAGACACATTCCACCTTTGCGGGGTGCTCTATCCTATACCGAGATTGCCGCCATAAGGAACAAGTAGTTTGACCAAAAGCCATACATAGGCAAATCTTACCTTGGCACATTGATAAGACTTGGCCTTCTTCTTCTTTTCGTCAGATTTGAAAGCTGCCGGGCGTTTTGACATTGCAGAATGTGGTGATTAGCGAAACTGCCTTACAGACCAAAAAAAAAAAAAGATTTCCAATACCGGCAACGTTAGTAAATGCGAGTCACCCACATAACCGCACAAGAAAACATTGAACATTATCAAATTCGCAACTCTCTCAGATATCTCTTTGTGAATGATAAAATTTGCACTAGCCTGCTAACGTTTATCAAACAGATATATTTTAGTCTAATGACAGAGCTTGATGACCTGACAATATTGTTATGCTTCTAATCCGTCACGTAACGAAGACTCAATATGTTAGAATCATATTGCTGCGTGCTTTCTACCTTGCTTATCTTTTAAAATATGATACAATTTATACATTCATAGAGCCATTCAATTGATGAGCTTCAATTTGTCGTTGGGTTCAGTCATTCTTTTGCATTTTCTGCCAATGCTAGACAGTTGTACCAACGGGAAACCATTGCCCACATAGCTTCTCGATCCTCTACATGTTTAGAAAATTATACGACCTTTGAGTAAGGTTGCTTCTGAAGTATAATCAGTCAATCAAAGCTTACCTTGCCGGCTACTCAGATATTCGGAGCGTATATACATCGCGAGTAGGAGGTCTCTGATTTCGGTGCTTCTGTCTTTCAAAAGTAATATACGACTCAAGGTTGGCTTTACTCTGGCCATCGTCTTTGACTCGAGCGCTTCCGCATAATTGTTTTCTTTTTCACCAATACGGGAGCAGGCGTTTTCAACATATGAGATCAGATACTCCAAACAGGTAGAATTGATCATAAAACCTTTTGTTTCTGCGCATTGTAGCCAGACGAGCACGGCATAGCTTATTCCGTCCGTTTCATCTGGCCTTAAGGCCGAGAGAATTTGGAGGAAACGTCTCAGGCCATTGACTGGTGATCCTGACCAATCTCTCTCGAAGCAAGCCATCGCGGCAGCATTAGCTTTAACCCCACATATGTCTTGCGCGTTCAACCTATCATAAAACTGCGATTCGAAATCTTCAAAGTGCTGATGTTTTGTGTCATTTTTTGTCGCCGAAGACATGGCATGACATTTATCATGCCATTCATCTTGGTCTTCAAAAGTCCCATTGCGCATATTCGTAGATAAAGTAGTTGATAGTTCGTTGCCAGACCAAAAGACTTTAGTATAAAAGTTCTCGTGTTCGCCAGGGCAGGGTTCCGAATCCAAGAAAGAAGCCCGGAAGGCATTGTCCTTTTCGTTATAGTGTAAATGAAAGTGTGTCGGAAAGCGAGGCTTGATTATGAAGGATGACAACGTTGTTTGACGTTTTGCATTGTCGGATTCCTTCGCGCTTTCACGCGTTCGTTTCATGGTGAAAAATTTCTGTATTGGGCCAATTTCTTGCTCCCACTCAATCCCTTTGCCGCCCTCTAACAATCGTTAAAGCTCCGCAGTTGCTTATTGACGGTGTATGCCTGCCGCTAGGCAAACTAACATTTCAAGTTTTATCAGAGGTTAGCTTCAAGCAGCTTAAGTTGCTCAATATTAACTTCTCAATGCATATATAAGTCTTCAAAGTTGCAATACAGAAGCATGTATCATTGCCTTTCATACGTCACCACGTAACAACCTCATGTCTGCCATGATATTGCGCTGGCAAGCAAAAAGTGTGCACCAAAATACCATCGACTATGCTCATCTTGCAGAAAACTTGCTCTACAGTTTATGGATGTAGGAACAAGCAAACATTTCCGTCTTTCGCCGGATTCCGTGCCGTTGTGTGAGACTCCAAATTTGGCCAAATCAATGTTCATATAGTATCAGAAAGACATGCAGAATCGATATCAATTCAAATTGGGTGACTAAAGCATAGTAATTATCTAAACCGCTAAATCCATAGCCGTATAGACAAAAGTAAAAAGTGATGGTCTGAATTGTTACCGTTTCGTCATTATGATCGAGATATAAAAGGTATATAAACCAAGTGCACAAAGCCTTACCAGCCACATCATAATCCCCCTTAAAACCTCAAACGTTCCCAATAGCTGTACCGTAGCCATGCAGCGACTTACCATTGCCAATCGGCATGTGCCGAGGCTACTAACACCATATTATTCTCGCTCTCTCAGTAGCTACTATATCACCAGTCGCAAACTTCATAGTAGCAGTACCAAGAAGCAGGAAAGTCAGTCTAGCTACGCAGAAGCAATGTACGAGGAATGGCAACGCAATCCTCAATCTGTCGACGCAGCTTGGGGGAAATACTTTGAAAGCGGAGGCGTTCCCGAGAAGGCAGCGTCTTCTCAGCCGAGTTCGCAACCTACTTCGATTTTCTACCCAGCTGCCAGCGCACGGTTGCCCAATTTACCGGACGCAGTGCCACTCGAAAGCAACGAGGATGTCATGGATCATATGAAGATACAGCTTCTTGTCAGGGCATATCAAGCTCGTGGTCATCATATTGCCAAGCTAGACCCTCTAGGAATATTAAACCCGGATCTTGACCCTAACACGCCCAGTGAACTAAAACTCTCACATTACGGCTTCACTGAGAGCGACCTTGGAAAGACATTCACTCTAGGTCCCGACTTTTTGCCTGATTTGGGGGCCACAAAACTTACGCTTGGTGAGATTATAGACCATCTTAAGAAAGTGTACTGTAAGCGAATGAAGGCGTCAATGTAGCAGGCAATTCGTGCCATAACTTAACACATATGGATTTAGGTGGTTCGATTGGAGCTGAGTATATTCACATACCTAGTAGGGATGAGTGTGATTGGCTCAGAAGTAGACTAGAGAAGATTAAGCCGTATGAATACAATCGCGAGGAGAAGTATATGATTATGGATCGTCTTATGTGGTCCAGCATCTTTGAGCAGTTTGTGGCATCTAAATACCCAGGTGAAAGGCGATTCGGGTTGGAAGGCGCAGAAACTTTGATATCAGGAATGAAAGCTATGGTAATGTGCTCGTAAGAATATCATGCATAACTGTTTACTATTTCTTTTTGACACCTGACCTCTGCTCAGATCGATCGCTCCGTAGACCATGGTGTGCAATCAATTGTTATTGGCATGCCACATAGAGGAAGATTGAATGTTTTGAGCAATGTGATTCGTAAACCGAATGAATCCATTTTTTGCGAGTTCAGTGGCGTACAAGCTTCGTCTGTTGAAGGCTCTGGGGACGTCAAATACCATTTGGGCATGAACTACGTGAGACCAACGCCATCGGGAAAACGAGTTCATTTGTCGTTAATTGCCAACCCGGCTCATTTGGAAGCTGTGGGTCCAGTGGTTTTGGGAAAGGCCAAGGCACTCCAGTTCTACAGCAAAGATGAATCTCATGATAAGGCGCTAGCAATCATCTTACATGGTGATGCAGCCTTTGCCGCTCAAGGTGTTGTCTACGAAAGTATGAGTTTCCATGATACTCCAGCGTACACCACTGGCGGAAGCATCCATGTCGTTATCAACAACCAAATTGGTTTCACCACCGATCCCCGATTTGCACGTTCAACACCTTATTGTACTGATATCGCGAAGTCAATCAATGCACCTATCTTACACGTTAATGCTGATGATGCTGAAGCAGCAACCTTTGTCATGCAACTAGCCGCTGATTGGCGCAAAGCTTTTAAGAAGGACATCGTCATTGATTTGGTGTGTTATCGAAGACATGGACATAATGAAGCAGATCAGCCAGCATTCACTCAACCGGCTATGTACGATGCTATCGCAAAACAACAACCTGTACTCGAACGATATCTCAACAGCCTCAAAAAAGAGGGCGTGTTTACTGACAAGGAAATTGATGAGAACAGAACTCGCATTCAAAATTTACTGGATGAAAGTTACTCTCGTAGCAAAGACTATAATCCAACTTCTCGCGAATGGTTATCAAGCTCTTGGCCGGGTAAGTCACGCTCAGAAGAAGTGACCATCTGTATCCTTCATTACTAATAGCTATTTTAGGTTTCAAGTCTCCCAAAGAACTTGCCGAGCAAATACTGCCTCAGCCTAGTACTGGAGTAAGCTCAGATGTATTGCAGAAAGTTGGCAAGGCCATTTCATCGGTGCCTGAAGGATTCAGTGTACATAGAGGTGTCAACCGAATTTTGTCGACCCGGTTAAAGAACATTGAAGCTGGCAAGGATATCGACTGGTCCACTGCTGAAGCGTTGGCCATCGGTACCTTGTTATTGGAAAACAAGCACGTTCGTCTGTCTGGTCAAGATGTTGAACGGGGTACGTTCTCTCAGAGACATGCTATCTTGCATGACCAAAAAAATGAGAATCAGTACACTCCTTTGAATGAGATCGCCAAGGATCAGGCTAGGTTCACCATCTCGAACTCCACTTTGTCAGAATATGGTGTCCTGGGTTTTGAGCTTGGTTACAGCTTGGCTGATCCTAATGCTCTCGTCGTTTGGGAAGCTCAGTTTGGAGATTTTGCAAACACCGCTCAATGTGTGATTGATCTGTTTATCGCTTCTGGTGAAAAGAAATGGTTGCAACGTACAGGCCTCACCCTGTCTTTACCGCATGGTTATGATGGTCAAGGCCCAGAGCATTCTTCTACACGTATCGAGCGCTTCCTCCAGCTCTGCGACGATCATCCTTACATCTTCCCCTCAGAGGAGAAAATCAAACGCTTACATCAGGACTGCAACATGCAAGTTGTATACCCATCTACTCCTGCCAACTATTTCCATGCTTTAAGGCGTCAGATTCACCGAGAATATCGCAAACCTGTAAGTAGCAACAAGCATTTGTGAACTGATCGTGAAACTCTTATTAACCATACAAACAAACAGCTGATATTGCCATTCTCTAAATCTCTTTTGAGACATCCTTTAGCCAAATCCGATTTGAAAGACATGGCTGAGGACAGCACTTTCCAGCAGTATATACCGGAGCCCCATCCATCTGATCTTGTATCACCGGAAAATATTAAAAAGCACATCCTTTGCACCGGCCAAGTATATTATGCGCTATTACGTGCTAGAGATCAGAACAAATTGGACGATGTCGCTATTTCGAGAGTCGAGCAATTGAGTCCATTTCCTTGGGTTCAGGTGAAGGAGCATGCTGATAAATATCCAAACGCTCAAATTATTTGGTGCCAGGAGGAACCGCTCAACATGGGAGCCTGGTCATATGTACAGCCTCGCTTGATCACCACTCTGGCTCAAACTCAGCATCACAAAAACACTGACCCATTGTACGCCGCTAGGCCACCATCTGCATCCATTGCGTCAGGAAATAAGAAACAGCATAAGCAAGAAGAGTTTGCATTATTGTCAAAAGCTTTACTAGGAGTGACTCGACCTGAACCAAAGGATGTTGAGTCTGGCGTACCAATTTGGGATGATTCACAAAAAGCAAAGGACCCAAAGGACATGGAGAAGTCACCCATGCCCCCACAAAAAATACAGCAAGCCGGAACTCAAAACACTTCAGGTAAATCAACACCTAGCAGTGATTCACCATCTGGTGGTGACAATACTAAGGAAGAAGCACTTGAGGCAATGGGCGCGTCGGTGGAAGCCATACCCAAAGAATCTGCACAGGACACTAATGTTCAAGACAAACAATCATCCAAAGGATTTTTTGGTTGGCTGTCTGGTAAGAGGCAATAAATTATATCATAGTCTTACGAATGGCAATTTCAAGCATATTCAATAAAGTAAAAGAAGAAAAAAAATATGCTATGAGAAATAAGTTAATTTATTAGACGTTGTTAAATGGTCGTGATATTCTTAGACCGGCTAAGCATTATGAGGATATGGGCAGTTTACGAACAAGCCTTTCGCATGTCAATAAACAGCATAACCTACAGCGCTGTAGTCACAGCACTGTGACTAAAATTTGCGGCCAGCATAGAGTTGACGTTTACGCTTGGAGGCGGCGCAAGCACCTTGGGAAACCCAGACATCGCTTGTAGAAGAAGGAACCTCATCCTGAGTCCACCACGAGGCTTTCCACAAATATCCGTTGTAGGTGACTTCGCTACCGCCAACATAAGCGGTGCTGCTGCTCCAAGCAGCCACACCGCTGCAGCTACCGCTGCCACTGGTAGCGGTTGCGGAAGCGCTTGTGGTAGTAGTGGTGGTGGTCTTACTGACAGTAGTGCTTGTGGTTGTCTTGGAGGTAGTGGTCTTTGTAGAAGAGCTGGAGGTGCTTGCAGTAGTAGTGGTGGTAGTGGTGGTAGTGGCTTTGCTTGAGCTGGAAGAAACAGAAGAGCTTCCAGATCCCTGGCATGCGCTGACTGTAACATGATGGTTGTAAGAAAATTGCAGTTTGCAGTTTAATCGTTGAGAGACAATACTTACTTGCCGACCAATCACCGCTAGGGTTAGAGGCAGGGGCAGTGTTGGTCCACCACTTGGCTGACCATATATATCCATTGTAGGACACAGTTTGGCCAGCAGTATATGTGGAACCAGACGAGAAAGCGGGAGCAGAGCAAGCAGGGAAGGTAAAAGCACCGCACGATCCAGAGGCAGTAAGTGCTGATTTGGCAGCCAAGTCATAGCGGTTGTTGGCGTAAGCTTGAGATGCATCCCACATCATCACACCACCAAAGCTTGGGAAGTCTTTTTGGGTAGTTTGCAAAATATTGGCAAGAACAGAGGGAGAAACGTAGCCTGTGCCAGCAGCGGTGGAACTGGCAGGAGCACCAATATAGACTTTCACATTAGGGTTGGGAGAGATGTTTCTGGCCCAGTAATCCCAGAGACCACTAAGGAAAATATGTTAGTCCCGATGACATGGGACGAGCGAAAGGTAGTTTTCAATTATACTCACAAATCCCAGTTAGAGGAAGAGTTAAAGTTCTGGAGACCGCAAGGATTGTTATCTATGAAGCAATGCAAGTCAGTAAACCAGATATTACTGAACTTGGATTTTTAATGTACTTACAGAATTGGACATAGACAGCATCGACGGAGACATTGTTGATAACAGCTCCAAGATTAGCATCTGGGTAGACACATTGAGGAGCGGCGGTCACATAGTACTTTTTACTAGCACCTGAGAAATGAGTCTGGAGCTGGTTGACGAAGGCGACATAACCTGGATGAAAAATGCAGCGATCAGTTTAACTGTTCGAACATTGGGTCAAGGGATTTGAATGGCACTCACCAGTGGAACCACCGTTCTCGATATCCAAGTCAACACCATCTAGAACAGCTGCTCCAAATGGTCTGGTTGATGATGAGCCTCCAAAGAATAGGTTCCAAAGCTCATCAGCAAAGGAGGTTGCATCAGCATCGCTTATGAGTGGAGTGGAATGTGAAAGATGAAAAGTTAATTCGACTGCCATATTAGGCAATTGGAAATGTAAAAAGATTTCTGAAGAACTTACCTTTGGAAACCAACACCACCACCAGCACCACCGAGAGAAAGGGTTACAATCTTTCCCTTTGACTGACAAAACTCGATATCAGATGCAATGGAGGAACAGTTAGCGAGATCGGAACCAGGAAAAGTGCTATTGTCAACATTGTTACAGGTCTACAAACATGTCAGTAAAAGTCAGGGCACAAACCGAACCATGTACTTCAAGCCTTACATTAGCAAGATTAATTTCTGGGAGGTTTCCAACAGAGAAAAACTTGTTGAGGAAAGCAATGGGAATGACATCAATGCCATCATCTTGGCAATAGTAAGACAGCGGCTTTTGCCAGTTTGCGGTGTCAGCAGAATTTACAGCACCGTAAGAGTTTTGACCCCAGTCTAAAGTCGAGAACGTAATGTCAGTATTGAGCAGTGTTGCATACTCATTTATAATCACTTGACTTACAAATAGCAGAGTTATCATTGCATTGATTCTATTCATCTCGAATATTAGAAAGAATAATGGCGATGTTGTCAGCATCACGATGTACTCACGTTGAAAGCAATTGCAGTGGAAGCCAGGCCAGCCAAGATGGTTGCAGAAGATAGCAACAGTGAGCTAAGCATTGTTAGCGAGTTTAAGGAAGGAAAGTTGGTGATGTGACAGAAACTATGGCGAGGCAGCATTTCTTTTATATTTGATTTTTGGCTGCATGCGTGCGTACTACCAAGAACTGGTATATTATTTGTCCCTAACCCATCCCATCATTTGAGTAGCGATTCAGGGTCTTTATCATCCGAAATAGTCAGCTTGCAGACTAGATATCATAAAAAGTACTTACTCGACTTCTCGGAAGGTAAGGTGGTACTAGTACGACACGGAGAAATTCACGAGTGGATGGTCTCGCGGCACCCCTTTCTCAAATGTCGTTTGCCTTTTTTACAGCTCTAAATTTTGAACGAAATTGTACATTCTCAGTTGCAAACAGAAAGGCTCCTCAGGGGATGTAAATGTACTACTCAAAAGCCCATTGTTCAGCTGTACGAAGTGCTTGCTTCAGGTTATCTTTGCTTAAACAGCAGCAGACCCTGCATGGTCATTAGCTTGTGCACTTGTGGCAGGTATTTCGTGTATCGGTGGAAATTAGTATGAAGTAACACAGAGGAGTTGATAAGGCAATTTGAAGCATGTATTAACCAGTGGGAAAATGCGTACAAGCCCTGGTACCATCCAAGTTGTACAACGTTGCTCTAAGACCCTTTTACTAAATTTTGCTTTGTGCAAGTACATGACCAATCCGTAGCCCGGAGAAAATTTGGAATTAATTCGTTTCTCAAGCTCAAACAGGGTCGTCCGACCAAAACTGTACCACATGGTTTATTCTTCTCATGCTCACTTCTTACAACATAACCACTTTTAATCTCGCATTATACAATTGGTAGATAAGAAGATATACCAATAATTCCTTACAAGCCTTCTACGTCAAAATTTCTATTCCGGTTTCAGTAACGAGAAGCGTATGCTCAAATTGCGCGGATCTCAATCCATCATGAGTTACTGCAGTCCAGTTATCGGGCCTAAAGTAAAATAAAATGATGAAAAACCTGTAACATGCATATGACGGTGGCGCAATCACTCCCTTTAATATGGCGCATTTGGTAACTTACCATAATTCATCTCTCCAAGTTCCTTCGCAAATCATTGGCTCGATTGTGAAGGTATGACCAGGTTTTAGGACACCGATAGCCTTGTTGTCTAGTATAAGGTGTTAATTATATATGTTCCACAACAGTGTCCATGTATGGGAGAGCTCTTTCACTTACTAGCATAGTGAGGGACATTAGGAGCGCAATGGAATAATTCTTGGATACCGTGTCCACAAAATGTTCGCACAACAGAGAAACCATTTTTCTTCGCATGGTCTTCAATGACCTTACCAAAGTCGCGATATCTGACACCAGGTTTGGCTATAAGATTGCAATTAATATCGCATTAAAATACCAAGACTATTGTGAAGTTGCACTAACCCATATCGATTGCCTTCTGCAGACATTCACGGGCGACGTTAACAAGCTTGCGGCCCTTTTCATCGACATTACCAACTAAGTAAGTCTCATTCAAGTCACCATGGAAACCATCCAGATAGCAAGTGATATCAAGATTGACGATATCGCCATCCTTCAAGAGTCGCTGATCAGGAATACCGTGGCAAATAACTTCATTCACAGAGGTACAGCAAGATTTAGGGAAGTTGTAATAGTTCAATGGAGAGGGATACGCTCCACGTTCTATAGTTGCCTCATGAACAATTCGATCTAATAATGTATGTTAGATTCAAATCACTATACTGGTGTTGCAATAAAATGATCTTTACCAATTTCATCCGTGGAGATGCCTGGTCTGACTGCTGCAGCACCAATGTCCAAAACTTCGCGGGCGATCTGAATGTAGCACTTAGCACATATCCAAACAAACTATAGGTACTCGTGATCTCAGATCACAACTTACCTTGCAGACTTTTCTCATTTTTGCTATTTCTTCTTCATTCAAGCATTTGATTACAGAGCTGCCGCGAACATTTTGTTCTGAAACTGGGATACCTATAGTTCGAAAAAAGTTGAGCATCTAGCACGATCAAAGTCGCTCTTGCTTATAAATACGAACCAGTCTCGGAATAGTCAGCTATTGATAAAATGGTAAGTCAGTGACCTATATCTTATGGCATTCAAAAATAGTTGACACTTACGTCTTTTGATATGCTCAGGAACTTGTCTTTTTGGTGACAGAGGATAACGAGCTCTGAGGGCACCAGTGTAACGGTAGTTCTTGAATGGGTCGTGCGGGGCTGGAATCAGTGCAATGTAAGATTAAAATCTTTTCAAGTTCTCGCATGTGTAAGGTCACGATCACTAACCAACTTCCTTAGCCTTGTGCTTGGTCTTGTGAGTGGCCTGAACGATGGGAACGCAGCGAGCAACAATAAGAATTTTAGCAGTTTCAATAAGCAAACATTCACTTTTTCACACATTACCCAGTTTTTCTTGAAGCAGTCTTGGGAACAGAAGAATGAACCGGATATGCCTTGCTTCAGGCATGTAGGGCACTGAAGCTTTGCAGGCTGACCACAGTCAGGCGAAACACATGTTTGTCCGGCAATTTCAGCTGACATTGAGTTCGAGGTTAAAAGCCACGCAAATTTGTTCCTGTTTGAATTTTGGTAGTGGTTGGAACTCCCGAAAGCGGTTGGGACCGGCTTTTTTTATTTTTGCACAGATCTTTAGAAACTGCAAATGCTATGAAACGATTACTGTTGAACATAGCATTAGGGCAGGTACTGAGTATATGCCTAACTTTGACAAATACATCAACCTCATTGCTGTGGTTATATTTCAACGTTAATATTCCACCATTACAAAATCTCTTGAACTATGTGCTGCTCTTCGTGGTATACACCGCAGTACACATAGGCAAGCATGGCATAGAAGCTTGGAAGTTGATGCTGCGGGAGAGAGCTTGGAAATGTAAGTTGAACCAGGCCGAACTGTCCTCTCGATCAAAAATAACATTAATCTTTCTGCTACAGATATCCTGTTTGCTATGGCCGATCTTCAAGGTCAGCTTCACTTGCATGGCGGCACTTCAAATTGCGCGATAATCATTGACTTTTCATTGTTTCCAAACAGGAAATCTATTTGTTCTCTATGCGTTTAGGAACACTTCCATATTATCAGCAATTGTGTTGCTATCATGGACTGTTCCGTGCGTTGTAATATTATCTGTAGTATTTACACATGCTCGTTACTCAAAAGCTCAGTACACTGGCGTTGTCCTTTGCATGAGCGGGCTGGCTCTGCTTATTTACGGGGATTATGTAAACAATAGACTTGAAACAGGTTTGTGCTTAAAGGCTTCGCTATATATCACAGCTGACATATAGGAGCCTAAACAATTTATAACACGTGTAGATAACCACAGCTGGATTGGCGACCTTTCCTGTGTGAGTGTTGAAAGCGAATCGACTATTCGTGTAATCACATAGCTAACATGGCTGCTTTGATAGCTTACTGGTGCTACATTATATGCAATTGCCAATCTAATAGAAGAGCACCTCGTTGCAGAAAATGCAATTGAAGAAGTGCTTGGACAACTGGGGATGTGGGGCACTATCATGTGCAGTCTGGCAGTGTAAGCGATTTGTGACAGAAGCTTTACTACAACCTTAGACTTACTAACATGTTCTGTGCTCCAGAATACTTTTAGAAAGGGAAGCCATTACAGAGATATCCTGGTCTTGGAAAATAGGTATTATTTTAACCTGAAACATCGTTTAATGCCACAATTTTTGACTTCCCGCCTCTCGCACAGTCGGCTTGATGCTATGCTACAATCTTGCTCTGTTCACCATGAGCAGCTTGGTGCCAATTGTGCTGCAGCTTTCTTCCGCCACGTTTTTGAATCTAAGTCTACTCACAAGTAACTTCTTCTCACTATTGGTCGGCTTGGCTCTGTCTAACATAAGCATTATCCCAGAATACCCTATAGCTTTTACATTAGCTATACTCGGCATCACCACCTTCAATTTGTATTCGCATCCTCCGACGATACACCTTTATAACCATCATCCATACCAGTCAATTTCACACGAACACTAGCAATTCGATATCTCATTTGGCGATTGATGCCATAATATGGTTTATATAGATTATGTAGATTGGGTCTATAATACAGATATTATGTTTACTATGTGCCTGAAAGGGCTGCAGCTGTTTTATACAGCATATCTGAGTGTATTTCAATGGGGAATCGTGCGTCATCTGTATGGTAACCTATGAAACATGCCTTTAGCAATTCATCTCAATATCATTGCAAATACCAGTATCATTTACCTGTGTTGGAGGATCCAGGATAGTTGCCTGGAGGTGTAGCCCACACAGTATGAGATACAGCAAAAGCCTCGTCCTTTACAAGTTATGAGATAAGTCTGTAAACGCTTTTGATAACTTCACAATCATACGACCAAAGTATACTTACATCCAGAAAAGGCGTTTCTTCCTTAAGTAGCTTTAACTTCGATCTATTCAGTTTCAGTTTTATGATTTCATCAAACAACAACACCTCATATTCACGAGGAGACCTGGTCAGCCGGTCGGTGATGAATTGTGTGAACATTTGAGAGTTTACAAATTGTGATAAATAATCCTGAAAAACATCGAAAGTCTAAGTGTATTGTAGTGCATATGAGTTGTTTAGAATTCAGCAAATTACCCTTGTATCTCTGTCGCAGCCTTTGAGGAAACGCTCCTTGGAGAAAAACTTGGGCAGTTTTTCCGGATCTTCACCAGGTGGGAACGGTGTCCCCACATTTGCACTGTCCGCTTGGGCTAAAGGCGCATTTCCATCCAGCTCTTCAATGCTAAAAACAAAACCTGCTCGGTAGTTCCATAATAGAGACGAATACAGTCGCAAGAATGCACAGATGATTTGCTGTTCATCAAAACACGCCGGTGTGCATGGATGCAGTATCTGGTTGGTACATGCTTCATGAGTAATGAGCTTACAAGCTACATGGGCAAACTTTGTTTAGCAAAACTGGAAATTGATCAGACGGCAACAGCAGCATACCTTTGCAGCCCATAAACATTTTGTTAGAAGCGAGAGTGTTGGTCCCGCTTGCTTCGCCGCCAAAAGAACCTTTGTTAACTTCCTTGCCGCATATACACCTATAACCAGCATAATTTGCTAATTCATGGCTGAATATCTCCGTCATACAATGCCCTTCTATCCATGCCGTTCGTCTTTGGACCTTTGTATGCTCTGAGAAATTATTCGTCATAGGTGTAAAGCTTCCTCGGCCAGGATTGATCCCAAATGACGAAACTGGGCCGTTATGTGTCTGTTGTCCTGATGAACGTTTCGTTTCGGGTTCCTTGCGGTGAAAGTGATGTGAGCAGCCCAGTCTATAAAATTGAGAACTTACTTACTGTTTAACATACCTGGAAAGCCGCCTTAGGCTTAGACATTAAGGTTGACAGTCTTTTCTTCAACTTTGACTACATTAAAAGTTAGTCTATTATCTCTTTTGTGAATGAGTATTATGGATGACATACATCATGTACATCGCTATCACTGGCGCTGGTAGCTGAAGCTGCGCTCGATTGCGAGTCTTTGCTATCATCGATCGAAAACCCGTTGCGGCTGCTAGAGGAAGATATATTTGATTGATTTTGCTCCATAGCTGATGCGAATCGGCTGAAACTGGCATCATTCGCGCTGTTTCGAGGGGATGGTGGGGCGAAATAATTACTCATAATAGCTGTACCTGGAGACGGTGGTAGCACTGTCCTTGAGTGTAACCCAGTATACGATTGGGTGCGAGTTGGAGTTGGCGATGGATTTGTGACGTTAATTTGTGCTAATACCGCTGATCCTGGTCTCTGTGGTAAGACAGGGTCGTTAAGATCTGTCTGGCTTATGCTTGTGTGCAATGTTTTGTTTGCGCCTCCGGGACTTATATGTCCTGGTAAATAATCTGACAGAGGTCGTGAAAACAAGCCATTGTTCTGCATGTAAGGGCTGGAGTCTGCAATGTTGTCGAAATGCATGCGACGTTGTTCGGGAGGGAGCAACGTCTTCGATCTGCTGCAATTCAGTGGCAAACGTCCATTAGGATAAGCTTCTCTAATAGGTAACGGTATGCCATAAGGAACCTTATATCGTGTGTGCAGAGCTGCATACTCTTCAAAGGCGCTGAGTAGTTTTCTACGCTGCCTGATTGGTATTGCTGGTGGTGGTATCATTTGATGAATAGTGTTTGTGTCCAGGTTGACCACACATGCCTAATGAATATAGAATTAGTATCATGAAGTAAGATAACGTCCAAAAATGCAAGTTGTAAATTTACATCTTCTGGAATGTCTTCATTAATCTCTTCCATAGATCCATGGAATCCAATAATGTAAGGCACAGGCGCCTATATGTCAATGTAAGTATTAGGATCTCTTCTCGCACCTTGTTAGTATGCAAATTGTAAATACCTGCAAACAAGTCGATAATCGTCTGGGAAGCACGGGTATATACACGAATTGCCAATAAAGAGGGTACAAAAGATACTGTACAGCTTCACCAGCTATAGAAAGTATGCCTATCTCCTTGCTAAGAAATATCACCTTTCCCTCCGTCAGCAGTACCTGGGTTGCATTTCAGTCAGAGAGCTCTCAACTCTGCATGAGCTTCAAGACGACTTACCTCTATAATGGCAAGAATCAAATGCGGTGACAGGCACCGAAATAAAGGATAAAGTGAAAACTAACATTGCCAGGCTTTAGTACACAACCTGCACACACAATAACCAGAACTAAACTCACATTCTTCAATATTGGGATGTCGTTAATACATGGGCGTGATAAATATAGCAGTCGATCATTGACAGCCATGCCTATCTCATATATACCTCGAGGAGGCAGTTTCACTTCGTGAATTAGATTAAAGATGGCACTGCTAATTGTCAGTATCAACGGTGGGTAGAATAAGGCTCAAAATGTGAAGTTACCTTTCTAGATCAAATTTCTTTGCTTGTGGGTTACGCTTCCCTTTAACACCAATGACGGCATCTATCACAATACGGATCCAGTCGCTTAATAGTTCGAACCATGGTTGCTGGCTAATCACGCCCACTGATTTGGGAACCCAGCAATAGTCGGCATTGAAGGTCGCCAACTTGACGGGATTCAACAACTCCGTATACAGCTGGACTTTTTCTTGTGACAGTCGCAGTAGCTCTTCAACTTCATCTCGCTCTTCCTGTATCCAAGATGTCGTCTGCAGGTGCGCCAATTGTGCTTGCTTTGTCCGTAATTCTTTGAGCTGAGTTACCTCAACATCTATCTTTTCCTTCAAATGCTGTGCATATTCTCGAGTACTCGCAGACTGATGAAAGGTCAACATCTTTTCTATACTTCATCGAAAATATTACCCAACCTACCATGTTCTGCTTTACCCAATTTGCAACGGATTTTTTAAATTCTTCATGGAGTGATGGAGATAAACGCTCATAAAATCTAACGCAGGTACCATACTTTTTGTTGCCGTCTTCATCTGTGATAGACTTCATATCGTGTTACAATGACCGGTGTGAACATTCAAGCACTCAGGGGAGGAATTGGCACTTACGAAAGAATGCACAGTTTCCGCAGGCGGACTAGTACCATATTTCAGAGATATATCATCCGGAAAACAAAACTATGAAAAAGTTTATGTCCTTGTTAATTCCAGTAAAAAGCTTATATTTAGTAGACCGACACTAACCATTGGAGTGTATGATGGAAAAGCATCCTGTGTTGAGTAATCATCTTTTGGATAACGTAGCAACACAGCTGGTGGAAACTTAGCATCAAAGATGCTGAGATTTTTGTTATCTTCTGGTGGGATCGCTTGCTCTGGAGAACGGACAGCTCCATCTTACAAAGTTTTTGCGTTAGGTGTTCGTTACAAACCAACGTGAATGGAGACGACCAACTATACCTTTACTAGCAAATAGTCGTGCATCGTCAACCTGTGGCGAATGTTCGTGATCGCTTATGGCTTTGTCTAGAGATTTGATTGATTTGCCAGGAGACCTGACCGACTCAGAGCTGCTCATTCTTCTTGCGCCGGATTTTAACACCGAATCAGTTGCCGCTGCTATGCTTCGACGACGGTTCGATGGACCAGTGCCGTCCCAAACAGCAATAACTGTATCTCGAGCAATATCTCTGTCCTTGTCAAAGTTGTGCATGACAGTGGCTACGTGATCGAGCATGGTACCGTCCAACGTCGCAGAACGAACTTTCCTGGTGGTTTGCTCTTTCGGCATGTTGAAGTATGATTCATTGGTAACGTAGCCACCAGAAGATTTGGCAATGTCATATTTGTCTAACAGATCCTTGTCGTGAATTCCCACCACGTAGAAGTAATCAGCCAGTCGCGCTGGCGGATTGCTTGAAGTCATGAAGGAAAAGGGTGAAACTGCGACAACCCATTTGCTAAAGTTACCGGAAATGGAAATCATTTGTCCATTACATGACCTCACCAACTTTAATCAAAAAAATTGCGTCGTTTTTGTACGAGGTTGGAAAGACAGAAGGTACATAAATGGTACGTCGCCCTGCTATGTAATTCGAAAGCTCTGGAAAAGCCTAATATAGCCTAAATATAACTAGCAGGACTTTACTGATAGTTTTGGACGCATAAATGATAACCAATAGGTCCACCGTCCAACAAGGATCAGAATGAACAACAAATGCAAGTATCATTGGCGTTAAAAGAAAACTTCCCAACAAGCCAATAAGTTGTGCCATGCTTGCTAGATAAAGAATCCTTAGTTACATTTGCTAATATACAACCTGAGACAAAGATGCTCGGCATGATCCGCCAGCTTTGCCTCAATGCATGCATGATATTTAAACATTTCCTGTAAATTGCAAATGACTTATTTTTATAGACCGACAATTGAGCAAGTAAATCAGTTTCTGCTTTGTGGAACCACATCTTATATGATAACTTAATAATAATATTAGGTTAAAAGTGCCAATGGCGCATTGCCTTATATTATCTTTCATGAACCATGTTAGGGGCGATGTGAACTATACCATCAATGCTTGGGAAAAACGCATTGTACAGTTGACCAATCTTCTTACTAATACGACTACGCCAGAGAGCATGAAACAATAAGCATTTCATGGCTTTGAGGTAACAATGATGCCATATTGTCTATAGACAACTATATAAAAAGGTGACTCATGCCTCAGCAGACTGATTTCAAAAAATCTTACACAATATGTCAAGAAAGTGTGCGATTATCTTTGGAGCAAACGGCATCAGTGGTATTGCTATGACCAAGGTCTTACTTGAGAGCGATGAATGGTCCCCTATTATTTGTGTCTCGCGGCGACCCCCGCAATTGGAACAAACCAGTGCCAATTCTAGAATACAATTCGTGTCTATCGACATGGTAAAAAGTAGTGCGGATGAATTGGCTAGTAAAATCTCTGCAGCTGGCGGAGCGATCGCCCAGTATGCATTTTTTTATACTTACATTGAGAAACAAGATCCAAAGGAGCACATCGATGTCAACAAAATGCTGTTGGAGAAAGCACTTCATGCGGTATCACTGGTCTCACCTAAGCTCAAGTCGTTCATGCTACAGACAGGGTACAAGGTATCTTTTTAATTTTATCATAATGATATCAATCTTTCATGTCTATGGCAATGTGATCTTAATTCAGATATAAAGCATTATGGAAACCATCTTGGTGGGGACAAAATGGTACAAGAGTATCCGTGGAAAGAGGATGCTCCAAGAATTTTCAAGGACAACTTTTATTTCCATCAAGAAGACTTATTGTACGAGTACGCGGTTAACAAGAATTGGAGGTGGTTGGTTACCCGACCAAATATCATTCTTGGTGTATCCAAGGGTATAATGAGGGTTCCTTGTTAGCAGCATTGCTTGGAGGTGATTAACACGTCCATTTATCATCTAGGTAACTACATGAATTTTGGGGTCTCGGTTGCCCTGTATGCAAGCCTGCAGAAGGAATTGGGAAGAGACTTCATTTTCCCTGGCAACCAAGTGGAATATAATGCTATATTTGACCACTCTTCCGCCGATAACAATTGCAGATTTCAAGTATACCTTTGCACAAATGACAAAATCCCAAGCGGTGCGTTCAATATCTCCAACAATGACAAACCAAAGTTCTCAGAACTGTGGCCCAAGATTGCAAAGTGAGTAATCATATACCAGACTGGTTTTGCTAAAAAAATTTTAGTATCTCAAATGTTAATTTACTATATCCTAGCTATTTCAACTTGAAGCTTCCTGAGCCTCTTTTCAAGGATGAGAAAGCCAAACATCCTGAACCAAATTCTGTATACTGCCAATTTCCTCTCACAGAATATGCCGAAAAAGAAAAACTCGTTTGGCACAAGATAGCTGAAAAGAATGGCCTGGATGCCAATGCTTATGACTATGGTAAAACACTCAAATTATATAAAGATGTTCCAATAATTGTACTAACCCGATCATGTCGAATCATAGCAACATGGCAGTTCGTAGGTAAGTAATAGTTTGATATTTTTCTCATTTCTCAGCAGAAGCGGAAACTAAAAATGATCTGTGATAGATGCGGTTGCTGGGCGTACCTGGCCAGACGAGGCGTCCATGGAGAAGGCCGAACATTATGGCTGGAAAAGAAAGGTGGACACAGTTCAGGAGTATTATAAACTTTTCGATGAGTTGAAGGAAATGAATGTCATTCCAAAGTAGTTGATAACTGCAATAAATAAACTTTTGATCAATAAATAAGAATAAAAAAAATTGTTGCTCTGTCAGCCAAAATTGCGTCCATTAAATTGAAAGTGTAGAAATTAACCCCCGCGCCTTTGTCTGTCACTTTACAAACGTGGGTCACAAAGCATGGCAACAATGCACGACAACCAGCTACTCGACAATGGCCAAGGGGTCATTGACCCCGATACATATTTTCTAAGGAACAGCCCGCCTAGTAATCTTGCAGAGTTTGAAGCCAAAACTAGTGAGTTCGTACAGTATCATAAGGAAAGAAACACTCCTGTCGTCCTCATCACGGTAAGTGAGCATGCTAAAACAGACGTAAAACTGCGGGCGCACTATTTATCTCATATATCACGTCAGAGTGGAGGAACCATTGTACCGCTTGAAAACCAGACTGTACGATTTATTGACAACTTCAGTGCTGGAACTCGTGGATCCGTGTCTGCCGAGAAGTTCCTTGAGAGTGGCTATGCCGTTATATTTATGCATCGCCAATTTAGTTTGCAACCTTACAGCAGACATTACACGCATTCAACCAATTGCTTTCTGGACTATATGACCTTGACAGAAGATGGAAAGATTGAAGGTGAATTTTTTAAGTTTATTTGCTCGAGTTGAAATTGCCGCCTGTAAATTGACCTGTCTGACTCACAGTCGATGCGAAATACGCTGCTTCTATGGCTACGACTCTGGCGAAATATCAGAAAGCTCGAAGCAACAACATGCTTTTGTTGCAAGATTTTGTAACTCTGAGTGATTACCTTTTCAAATTGAAGAGCGGCACGCGAATCATGGCTACTTTGGGTCGCAGTGCCATGTATTATCTTGCTGCTGCTGTCAGTGATTTCTTCATCCCCACAGAGAAAATGGTAAGTTGACCGTACCGATGGCATTCTTTCAGAAAATAGAAGATTTATATTTCGCAATTCAGGCTGAACATAAGATACAATCAAGAGATGGTGCTTTGACTTTGACATTGGATCAGGTACCCAAGTTCCTTAAGCCTTTGGTGAGCGTATGGGCCAGTAACGGGCTTATTGTGTCCTTCAAAGTGAGTTGAAAATTACACTAATGGCCTTGGGTAGAAGGTAACAAAACTGACACAAATTGTAGCTGGAGACAGACGAGAAATTGCTTGTGCCTAAGGCTCGACAAGCTCTAGAGAAATATGGACATCAAATCGTTGTTGGTAACATGTTAACAACTCGCAAGAAAACCGTAACGTTTATTACACAAGATTCCGAACGTATTGTGAGTTTAAGTCAAGAGGAGTTGGATAATGATGTAGAAATTGAAAGCAAAATAATAGCAGAGTTGCTTAAATACCATAGAGCATGGATCAGCCATGGCACTTTAGAAGGACAATAATAAATGTTTTATAGCCTCATTTTTGTAAGCAATATAGTCGAAGAATTAGGTTGGGCCATATCTCGAGCAGAAGTACCAAAAATCCATCAACTTTGGAGCGAAGTCATTCCGTACTTATAATATAAAAACTGGTACCAATCAGCAAATTATTTAACCAGCACAGCTATCTTGCATAGCTTTCCTCAATGTCGAAATTGATGGCAAAGTCACTTCAAGGATTCAGCATTGTTACGGTGAAAAACAAACAGTACAGAGTAGCAACCGCTTCACTCGATGCAAAGTCAACGACTCGATCTTCTGCTCCCAGGCAAGGTATGCAAGCCATTCAAAGGAATTGGCTGTTTGACATGCCGCTGTCGCTGACTACCCTTACATATAGAAATACGACACCCTGAAAGTCAAGCGGAAGAAGACACAGAACTCCATCATTGGGTCGAGCACCCTGTTTCGCGCTCAATGCATGGCTATATCATTGGTGAGCTAGCGAAAATGTTACTGCTAAAGTTAGTTTGATCATGCTAATTGTTTCTATGCTCTCAGGCAAAGCAGGTAGCACGTTAAAAAGAATTAAGCATGAGACTGGAACTCGAATAGATGTCCAGAAAGGAGAGGATTTCGTAAAGATCAAAGGCACTGATGAGAACATTGAACGAGCCAAAGTTGCTATTGATGCGTTGGTGGCGGAGGCAAGTAGAAATCTGTATTGTACTATGATCAAACTATCATGCTAACAAGCATTCACTTTAATTTACAGGTTATCGCGAAAGCAAACCCAACACATTTCTTGTCATTTCCTATAAGCTCGCCAAGCGTGACGAGGAAACTGGAAGAGTTTCACAAGGTGCTGGAATCACCAAGTTTTGTTGCTGATGGCATCACCATGGACTCAATAGCACCGATTCCATCATTACACATAACGCTCGGCGTCATGAAACTTATGGGCCAGAGTGAGATCGAAGCTGCAGTGCGTTTTCTCAAAGAATCGAGTGCTGATTTAATTCATGAAACCATGAATGAACGAGGTATTGCTGTGCGATTGAAGAAATTGAGTATCATGCAAGGCAACCCAGGTATGTGAAAACTATGTCGTGGATAAAGAGAATGAAAACAGCATGAATTAATCAATTCTGAAACAGCAAAAGCTCGAGTCTTATACATCAACGTACAAGATGAGTCAGAAGGCAAAGTGCTTGACCAGCTATGTGGTAAGGATATTATCTCCTGTCTCATGCAAACGTCAAGGGACAGTTAACCGATACGTCATAAACTTTAGCCCGCCTGCGGACACAAATGGTAGAGGCTGGGTTGCTTGTAGATGAAAAACGGCCTTTCAAGGTATGCCAATATGCAAGTGTCTGTACGTGATAGATAGCGATAAGAACTCATTGGTTTTTATTTATTGAAACAAAATTAGATGCATATTACTTTGGTGAAAAAGAACGGCTTCAGGTCAAACCACAGTACGGTGAAGGATGCCAACACTGCTGAAGGAGAAGACAATGCATCAGAGCAAGCTCACAACGATGACAAGGCTTGGTTTAATGCCAGCAGTATTATGAAAGAGTTTGGCGACCTGGATCTAGGTACCGTGACGTTGGATAGTGTACATATCATGAAGATGGGCATGAACAAGCAAGGAGTGTATAAGAGCGAGGGAGCAGTTGTATTAGAAAAGTAGTTTCCTAAACAATACAGTACTAGTATGAGGTTTATTCCCATTATTCCAACTTGTTGACATAATGAGAGGGTACCAGCCCAACTCATAGCCAAGTACTTGAAAGAATTCCACAAGAAAAAAAAATGCGAGATAACCAAGCTGAGCTAGAGCTTTTGCAGCCAATCAATATATGGTAAAATGGATATCAATCCACAGGTTCATTCTTGACGTCGGATGCAGAAGAAGACGAATCTGATGATGTAGACGGTGAAAAGGAAGGGTTTGGTCGAGACAAAACTGGTGCAGAGTTTTGCTGTGGGGGAATATGTTTTGAAAAGCTGGTATTAATTGGTGGCAGGAAGGGCTTGCTGGATCTGGAATCATGTAGTGAATTTGCTCGGTTGATTTGCCGGCCCTTTTGAATTTTAGCTTTAAGTGCCTCCATAACTTGATCATGCGAAGGTGTAGGTCGATTAATGCCATGGGTATCGAAATGGTTTGAACGTGAGCGTTTACGAGGGCTAGATGCCTGCGGGGAAATAGGTGATAATTGTTGAGAAGGTTGTACGTTATGCGGGGATAAATGATGTTGTATGGGTGGTAACACGGTGGGGGAAGGATGCATTGATGATGGTGTCGCATAAGTTTCTGGTTCCTTTCCCGTAATACGAGCAAGTAGTTGTTGTTGCATGGGAACCAGACTAGGTTCCGTTCGCTGTCTTGTTTGTTCCCTTGCTAATTCCAAATCCAGGTGCTTTAACTGAATGCGAGCTTGTTCAACCCTCAGAGTCTCTTCAGCCGCCTTTTTCTAACAGGCGAGGATAACATCAGATGAAACAGCTTTGGCACATTACAAATGATCCAGGATGGGCTTACCTTATCTTCTTCAGCCTTAGCTGCCAAGACGTGCTTCATAAGATCTTTGTCGTCCTTATATGTTTCGAGAATTTCTTTAATGGAAATGTCTCCATACTGTTGTGGCGATGCTTGTGGCCGTGCTGATAACGGAATGGCATTACTAGTGGGAGCGTCTGTAGGCCGCCACGGAGATGATGGCCCTCTTTGTCTGGTCGGTGAAGACATGATGGAAACCAAGTTTAAATGTAGAGAACAAACAAACAGATAGCCGATATGGATTATTTTTTTTTATTTAGTTATTTTCGCTTTGAGGTCCCTTGAAAGCGTAATTTCGGTCTCGAATCCAACATGAAATTAAAACCAATTTAATGATGATTTTGATACTCGTAATAAAATATATATTCAAAAAAATAAAATAAAAATAAAATAAAATAAAAAATATGGTCCAAAAATGCAGAGAATAAAAAAATGATACATTGGAGTGGTATATATGAATGGAAACAAACAGCACAATATTGGTGATATATGGGGACTATGTATAAGGTATTTTTAAAAATAAAAAGGTTAGGGAAGAGTCAAGTAAATTTTAATCTTGCTCTTTATACAGATGGGACAAGCCGTGAAAACTATGCCACCTATTGAGCGATGGTTTTCCTTGGTCACTCATGTCATAAAAAGATGGCGGTGTATAGGTTGCTCGTTGCGATACAGGCGAGATGGAAGGAGGAGGCGTTGGTATTCCGCCATTCATGGGGACGAACGGAGTAGCGCTGAAAGACAAGCGCCGAGTTGGAACCGGGTCTTCTTCTTCATTAGTGCTTGTGGAAACTGGACTGGCATTAACACTGCTTCTTTGAACATACTGCATATTCAAACTTGGATTAGAAGCCATGCGAGGTAATCTTTTGCTAACATATAGCTTTTGCTGAGTTTGTTCCACTAAACCATCCATCGACATGGCTTTCGGCCGATATCTCGGATTCTCATACAGTGAGCCACCTTTTCGGTATTCTTGATCCATCCTATTGAGTTTCAGTAAATGATCGCCATATCGTTGTAGTTCAGCTATAGAGATATTCAGGCTGAACTTGTTAATCACTAAGAATTCCAGTTCGAGGCTGTTGAGTTCAGAAACTGGCAGTCCGCCTACTTTGGCATAACGAGAGTTGGTATAAAAAACATCATCAAAATATTTACTGGCCACTGTGATACCAGCAATAATCAGCCGATGTATATTGTAGCTATCGATCTTGAATGGCTTTCCAGTCAGGCTCAGGGTATTTTTGCTCATACGATCAAAGTAAACTAAGAGACTTAGGAAACTCTCGTTCTGGCAAGGACAATATTTTGCTATTCGCGTGAGATAAGATTGGATATCGACGCTGGGTATCGACCGGGCATGGAACCTGGTATAGGAAGACCGCCTAGGATTGCTGTTCAGTTGATCGTTGGCTCGAGTCATACGTTCGAGTAAAAACGCCAACGCCTTGATGGTATCAGCTGTGGGGTATTGTGCAAGGTCAAACGTGGTCGATGACCACATGTTGCAATTATTGTTGGCGAGAATTTGCGGTTGGATGGGTGTGGGTGGGGGATGCTGAGTTCTGTGTTTAGCGGTGTGTGAGCATTGGCTGGTTTGGGTGAAAAATTGCAAGTGACTGCTGAGGACAAATACGGTGCACATTTGAGTCTGTGTCGTGTGGCCAAAAACAAAAATGAGGGCGTACAATTACCATTGATAAACATGATCTACTCAGTACTAAACGTAACACGTAGCTTCTCAATACAGAAATTGCAACCAGCCATAGCTAGGGATCATTAATATAGTGTAACTGAACCTTTCCGAACCTTGTTAAAATGGCAAAATATACCTGGTTCATCTACAATGCAAGACTATCATAATTGTGTGAACCGCGCTCAGCCTTTAAACAAATATATGGGTTAAAAGTTAGATATGTATGAACTGGCAAATTAACTCATCGGCTCATATACTAGCAAATCCTACCTAAAGGCACGCGGCGCAGCTAACATCTCATTTAGCAACCCTGACAGGATAAGCATATTCACTCTGCACTGTTTAGGTCCAAATAAATCAAATCACATAACTGTATAGTAATATCTCTTAACGTTGAATAATATTTTTGCAACATCTCTTATCGTTTCCCAGTCTTTATTAATTATCTGGTACGTGCGTTTTCATCGTCTGAACTAACTTGCAAGGTGACGTCGGCATGATTTTGACGACTGTGCTCCTGCTTGAAATTTTTGTCATTTTTTTCTGGTCAGGCGAGCCAAGCTGATCGTTCCTAGCATCCGGCGAAATCATTATCTTCCCTTTAAATGTTTTCAAACCAGGCATCATCGAACCAAGGATCCAACGTTTCTTCAATGTTTGGAACGCCAGCAGCTAGCAGTGCTCCTGCATTCGGCACGGCCCAGGCAGCAACTACCACTTCTGCACCACAATTTGGAAATACAGCCAATAAACCTAATTCATTGTTTGGAAATGCCTCTACTACAACGGCAGCAACTCCTTCTTTATTTGGAGGAGCTTCTGCAACTACCAGTTCGGCATCAGCGTTTAACTCCACCCCAAGCATACCCGGAACTTCTAGCTCATTTTTTGGAGCTGGCGCGTCTACCACTACAACACCGTCACCTTTCGGGACGTCTACAGCCACGACTAAGCCAGGCACTACTCCTGGTCCTTTATTTGGAGCCAACACCACGTCAACTCCATCTACTGGTTTTTCTTTTGGTGGTGCTGCGTCAGCCTCTACACCAGCACCCTCCGGTGCAACACCAGCAACATCTACCGTCGATACCAAAACGGTATCTTCCGATAGTACTGTACCTCACTATACCATTGGCCCACATTCCATAATGCGACAGACTGCTCCTCCTCCCTCGTCTGGTTCCAGTTTCATAGCACCAAATCAGAAAGTAGCCGATGCAAAACCGCCTAGTTCAGATACCATCACGAAATCAGAAAATAACACATTCCAAGACAAGCGCACAGTGTTGCCTGGCTTTTTGACCAGTGCAGGAAATCCTTCTAAATTGGACTCTAGCTCACAAGCTGGTAATGAAAAATCTATAAAGAGGTATGTTCAGATCACACTAACAACTTGTAATACTTTACTCCCTCAAATCAAATATTGATACCTACATCTTGTTCTAATCTGTAGTTTGAGTACTCAAGTAAATACCACTTCATCCGGGCTGTTCGGTACCACAGGACAAGATTACGGCTATGGTAGTCGGTCATTAACATTTGATGCATCAGATGATAGTGAGGCACCACCAATGCTATCTATGTGGGATATTGGTGTACAGCAAACCGTTCCTAATACCTTTCCAGCCAGACCACTTCAAGCGGGTCTGTCATGGAATCTATCAGGACCGACTAATATCCTTGGATCATCTAATATCAACCCTACAGGAGGCATGACTGCAAATACTGAAGCTATGTAAGTTGGACTCTTCTATTCTTTATATGCTACGTGCAATTGCCAACAGTGACATATTGACATGTTACAAATTCAGGCAATCTAAAATACCATCTGCAGCTCCTGTTTTTGGTCAAAGTAGCTTTGGTTCATCCAACAATGAAATACCAACCAATTATGCGGATGTTGACAAGGCTACTATCAATGTATGCGGGTTCCCTCCAAGCATGACTTCGTACATATTAGATCACTTCAGACAATATGGAGATATAGTTGATTATCGTAATTCTGGATCCAATTGGATGACCATCACATATAGTACAAGACTATCTGCACAGAAAGCACTTAGTCGAAATGGAAAGATTATTGGAGGCAACTGCATGATTGGTGTTTCGCCAGCTAATCAACAAAATGTTTTCGGGTCAGTGACTTCTCCTGACTTGAACAAGGACGATAAAACCAACAGCCAGCAACCTATGGTTGGTCGACCCATTCAAGTTGACCGAACTGGCCAGATTTGGCGACCAAGTGGTTTGGGAAGTGGTCGCGCTGGGCCAAGCGCCACCAATGCCAATGGTCAAAATAATAAAGCAGCTGGAGTGTTTGGTGGTGTTATCGCGCATGCTAAAGATGCGCTTTTTGCGTGGTAAATTTTTAAATAAAACCTCAGTGTGCATAATTCAACATTATTTTCCTTTCATGGTAGCATCGGGAATTGGTTAACATCGCGTCCTTTGATCGAATTTGAGCTTTAGACCGCAGAAATATGCGAGGCGGAATACATTGACTTATAAACTAGCTAGCAGTACATATTTCTGTGGATGATGGCTAACACATTGTAATGGATATCACTTGTTAGCTCAATAAACCTCGTTTCAGAGATATGTAAGAAAGCGTTACTGTCCAAGGCTCGTCGGAATTCCAATACTCTAAAATGTCTTCATTTTGATTGGACAAACCGAGTTTGAGTCAGACTTGCGATTCACTAACTTAGGCACTGGAGATTGGCCAATTGTAGATCCAATTGGTTGACGATATAAATCAAATCGTAAGTTCTATCAAAAACGGTTTCACTAGACTCTCTTTCTCTCTTCATACTCCTGTTGTTCCTTTCATACCAATTCACAATATCATCAAAGAGTTTTAACCATCATGCAAGAACCAGTTGTATCGCAAGCAGAATTATTTAGAAGTATGTACATTCATTAACTCCAGTGCTTGTCTGCAAATGAATGAAAACTTACCTGTTGCGTGTCTACCAGATCATTTCATAGCGGGCGCTAGTGCCCTGTCCTTTTCATACTCCTGTATGCATCCTCTGGATACGATTAAAACTCGAATTCAGGCCAATCCAACGGTTAGCAGTATGACTACGATCTTTTCTCGAGAAACAGCACGGTCCTTGGGCAAGGGTTTTTTCGTTAGCGCTATTGGCGCTGCCGGCCAAGGTGGTGCCCGTTTCAGCACGTACGAATACTGCAAAAGCCATTTGCTTCCAACCAAGAAGGGAAATGGAACATCAGTCGGTAAATTAGGCGTTATTCCTGCCACAGCTCTCTCAGCAGTATTAGGAGATTTGGCTTCCAGCGTTATCAAAGTCCCCCGCGAAGTAGTCACAGCCAAGTAAGTACTGATTAGCCAAGTGTGATTGGCCAAGGGTTTCTGATCTCAGATTGATAACTAAAAAATCTGATTATTTTTCCTAAAACAGACTACAAACCGACCACTATGCAAAAATCACCCAAAAACCAACTGCAAGCTTCGTTGTTCGTCAGACTTTGCTGGAAGAAGGCCCTCGAGGTCTTTTCAAGGGTTTCTGGGCCATCGCGGCCAGAGACAGCCCGTTCATGGTCATCTTGTTAGTTTCTTACGAAAACTTCAAGGCCCTTCATCATAGATCAGTAAAGCGCGACTTGCTGGACCGAGTCAAAAGAAAAAATCCTCATGTTGTTGCCACAGCAGCTTTGGAAGACATTGAGATCGATATTCCAACCTTCCAATCTATCATGTTCGGCGGAGTTTCCGGTTTTATGGCTGGCTATTTTACTACACCCATGGATGTTTTGAGAACACGAATGATCACCGAGAAGCATCAAGCAGGATCAGTTAGATCACCCTCAGTTTTGGAAACTGCTCGAGGCATGTATAACAAGGCCATGGAGGGCTCATCTTCAGTTGGCAAAGCAAAACGAGTCTACGGCTCATTCTTTGCTGGCGCAATCCCACGGTCTCTGTGGTGGTTTGGTATTTGCGGCATCTTTTTCCCCGGTTATGAGACTCTTAAGAGTATTCTGGACCCAATATCAGAAGAAGCCAAAGCCCAGCGCCAAAAGGAGCAGGAACGAGTTTTGTTAAGCCTGGTTGAACAACATGCATAAGTTTCAGTATAGACCCATGCCGTCTAACCATTACATATTCCCCAGTCATTATCCCGCCATTGTACAAATTCCCATTTACCCAACAAACCCAAATGATTAGATAATCCAAAAAAAACAAACCCCCAATAAATATGCTATTGATATGCATGAAACGTGCATACGCGCATAAGAAACTTGATAACACATTGTCATGAATGGGGTGAAAGGTGGAAATAATATTACCACTAATTCGACTCAGAGTGAGGGGGAAAAGCAAAATAATACAATGGTTGAATATTGAGCAAATGTTAGTGCCGCTATTAAGAAAAATTGCAAATATTCATATGTTGTATATGTATCTGTATTGTTCAAATTGGTGCCTTTGAGAGCTGAAAGCTTTGGTAGACTCTATTGATATGCAGTTTGGAGGGCTGCATTTTTCATGAGAGCTGAATCTGGGATTTGACAAAAATCAATAAATCACGTGGACAACGCGTACAGACATTTTTCGTGTGCCTGCTTGAAAGTCAATACGTTCTGCTTTGTGCCTTATTCCTCGACTACTTACAAAACTGGCTCATCACGACCTTTAGCACAAAACATACTGCATTTGTCAATTGCGAGGGAACTACATGGCCCAAGAAAAGCCAAGTACCTTGCTTGCTGCGCAAGTGTGGGTGGCTGACCAACGTTCTCGTTGGAATGACCTAGCGTCATTACACTTGGCCGACATCGACTTATTATTGGATAAACAATTAAAATGGGTGAACGATCACTCTGACATTGAGTATGTTGCATGCTTGTGTTTTAAAAGCGTACATATCATTATTAGTTCACTAACTAGGTTATTTTATCTGAATTTCTGCCAGCACGTTACTGAGCACCTTGACGATATGGACTGATACTAGCAACGACAATACTGTAACGCAACCTATACCGACAGCAAATAGGCAGAGCGTCAACGTCTTCGATGGAACACATATATCCCCACCACTACCACCACTAGAACATAACATCACAATTCCCGACACCCAATCCAGTGTTCACTGCGTCGAGTTGCCACACCATCCAGATCCACATACATCGACCATCACTCCCAACCCAATGACCTTTATACCTGAAACGACTTATAACAGTGATGAGAAGTCCGCACCTAATGACAATAATACTTCTAATGCTACCAAAGATGTCAAAATACTACAAATCGCAAAATCATCAATCGCCACAAAAGATGATGATCCCATGCTACCAACGCGAGAACCCAGTATCTTTGAAGAAGTCGAAAGAAACAGACAACCTTACTTCTTCAATGATGATTATAATAACGAGCTGTCAGTTGAATTAATTTTAAACAATCTCGATAACGAGCCCCAATCACATCATGACACAATTTCAGACGATGAGGATAAAGTAATGGTAGATATGAAGAAGCAAGAAGGTGAACAAGAACACCTACAACATAGTCGGATGGAAGAATCAATTGAGCTCGACGAAAGACCAGGGATTGATTCAATGGTCGACAATCCAACACTCCCCAGCCCTATCGATGTTCTTCGTCAGGAAGGGGGTCCAGATATGGAAATTTCAGAAATATCGACAAAGGAAAACTCACATAAGCCAGGAACATTTTTCAGTGATATACATATTGTCTCACACGTCGGTCAAGACGATGAGTCAAGAGAGATGTCGCAAACGACGAAACCGATTGTTGTTGAAGACAGTCCAAGCAGTGTCAAACACCTCGGGCAAGAAAACAAGAATCCTACAAATGTTCAAGAATCAAAAACCCAGTATGAAGAAAGTGACAAGTTAAAATCTGTTGACGCTGTCTTAAACATTGAAGAAAGTCACATTCAAGAGCCTATTCATATTGATGACAATGTCCAGGTGTCGTCACCACATAAGCTAGATATATCACCGGAAAACGAAGTAGTGCCAGCCACTAACGGTCTGTATCCCCGACAAGAAGATGCCTCTTGTGATGACGATAACCGCCATGTTTCGAGGTCACCGCTAAAGAGGTCTTTAGCTGAAATGCTGTCACCTTCACCGGATATTGAAAACATCAGACCAGGTTCATCGCCACGGCTGAATAAAGTCATGGAAAATGCGCTATCTCCTCGAACAAAGAAAGATGATATGATGACTTCGACTCTATCAAATAGACCATCAGATATGCTTTCTTCTCCGAAGTCAGCAATCAAGTCGTCATCAAAACCAGCATCACCTTTGAAAGATGTGCAAAATCTCAGCCATAATCATACTCCAACTAAAGAGGATGAGAAGCAGACATCTTCGAGCCAGTTGAAGGACGCCTCGCCCAATGATGTGTCTACTGTACAAAATATCGAAAACATTAAATACGTTTCTCCACCTTCCGGTGATGATATAACGCCTGAAGGTCATGGTAGTTCTACTTTGAAAAGTAATCAACCTAGATGTATGAGCAGTGCTGATCATGACGACGATGAAGATGATATGGACGAGGTGATTTTGGTTGGGGCTGACAATTCCACTAAATGGACGAGGCCAGCTCCGCAACGTATTTCGAAGATGGTGAGCATACTTTCCAGAGTCTGCAATTGAGCTTTGTGAGTTTAACCTAAAGTACTCTTCTTATTCATTGCCATTTTGTAGCCTGCGATTCAAAAAGATCGACACAACAAACCTGTAGCGACGAAACCTGAACAAGCAACCAAGTCTCGAAAAGAGCAAAATTCAGGACTAGGCAAAGCTAATATTTTGACAGCAAGCAAGTCTCAAACGAAATCTCTGTCTTTGAAGAAACAAAAGGTGCCACACATTGAAAAGGCTGCATTGCCGCTGGACAAGTCTATTGACAGCAATGTCGTTTCACTGGCTGGCAACAAGCAGATTGCAAAAAGAGAGATAGGCTTATCAGCTAGCAAACCAATAGCAAATGGTGAATCAGCATTAATGAAAAGATTGCTTGGTGCGTACCAGGACGAAAAACGTAAAATCCCAGATGAAGATGAAGAGATTCCACTCGATAAATTGGAGCGTGGACTTGAAGAGGTGCTGCAAGATGTCAATCGCAACTCTTTAGAGGTCAACAAATCACTTTGTATATTAGACGAAAATAGAGATTACCTTCACGCTGAACGAGATATTGAACGTCAACGCCATTACATGTCACCGACAGTGTCACGCCTTAAACGACTGCAAGTTCAGGAAACAAACCAAAAGCTGCAATCCAAGCTTTTAGCTGCTCAATCTACTCCACGCTCTATGTTCAACAATCATGACAAAAATAATGCTAAACCCAAGCTAACCGGAGCTGTAGCCCAGTCTCACATGTCCAATAGAAAAGCAAACCCTGAGCACCAGAACTTACAACAGCCGAGAAAGAAACGATTGGGAATACTGAATGGTAGAAACGCCGAGCGTTTGAAGATTGTACAGCAACGGAGGCTATTACAGGAAAAGGAACTTGTTGATGGACCTAATGGTGAAGTGAAACTTACAACATTTGTACGTATTTCGATGTGATATGCCATTATGTCTGCTTCATTTCTTTTGGAGTATCACTAACAAAAATTCTTTTCTACATCATATGACAGGATTCTTCTCAAGATCTCACAAAGCTTGCATCATCTCAATCGTTTGCGAAAGCTACACTATCAACGCAGCTGAAAACACACAAACTTATTGAAAGCTCCTCCAAAGCTCTACACAATTTTCATGGCACTTCTAAACCGCAAATATCTACGGCCTCGAAGAACGTTGAAACACAAGCAAAACAAGTAAGCATTTTATCTGCATTGACCGAAGATTATCATCATGGTAACTAACATAGGGTTACATCAGAAACCCTTGGACATATCTCATCGTAATCAACAAGCTCATTCTCAGCCCAAACAAACAAAACAAGATATCAACAATCCTCATCACAATTCAGCATCCAATCAACATGGCATCTCGATACCCAACACCACCACTTCAGATAAGAACAGCCAAGAAGACGAGTAAGTACATTATTTATGGGGTGGACGCATTATGTTAACGCCATAGTCTGCTAATATAACTTCATCTAGTCCTAGACCACGCAAACGTGCCAAACTTCCTCTGCCAGGCTGGGCAATGAGTCCTGAACTGAAGCGGGCACTAGAGGCACAATGCACGCTGAATCCCGAGGAAATCTTTGGGAAGATGGCGCCACTTAGGATCGAAGGTAAGTTTCGGGTCCCTATTACATGAAACGTTTCAGAAACGATGGGCTGTATTGAAACTGACACTGTTATATCATACCAGAAATTTTTAACAAAGGCAAATCTTGATCAAAGCGGGTTCTGTTCGTGGTTTGTTATGGCCAATAACTTGTAAAGATTAAATTGATGATACCTGGGTATCCAATTAGATGCCCACCAATACGTGTATAAAAGCCAAACTTCTTCATAGCATAAAAATGAATGCCGAGCGGAGTTAGTAAGGGCGAACCTGAACTTCCTTATTGGGCGAGTCACGAGTTTTGACGAGGGAGGAGGCTGAAAGCCTAAACGATTCTCCTTGTTTGGTTGGTTTTTTCGCCGTTTGGCTTGCTGAGTAACATGACTTTCATGGACCTGTGTAGAGCAGACGACCTTTCGCCGCCTGCGACTCCTCCAGGATCTAGCATATCCTCTTCATCGCCTTCTCCTACGCTGTTGACCCGACCGCCTCAGAGGATGAGGCAGTCATATCCTGATCATTTGTTTGGAGACATTCTGCTGCAGCCTTCCACACTGTTTGATGGCTGCGAACTCGACCATCTTCAACAAATTAAAGCCAGCTTCCAACAAATGAATGCACTTCAAAAGCAATACTTTTTGTATGAGATTTTGAATTGCTGTGATACCCAACAGCTTAACTTTGTTAGCTCCTACATTGCTCCCAGGCTCAAAATTGATTTTTTGAAGGAGCTACCTATAGAGATATCTCTATATATTCTTTCGTTCATCGATGACCCGAAAATCTTGGCTCGTGCTGCTCGCGTGTCTACCTTTTGGAACTCGTTACTTAAAGATGAAACCACTTGGAAATCGTTGTGCCATAAACACCATTACAAACGCCGCAACTCCATTATCAACGGTACATCTTTGTTGGGCCCACCAGCCAGACGAACTAATTTCTCATACCGCGAATATTTTAAACGAAAATATGCTATTGAAGCTGCTTGGGAGAACGGTGGTAAAGTCAGCACGTTTCTCGATAGACTGGATCCCGGCCTTGTAACAAGTCTACAATTTGACGACGATATTATTGTTGCCGGCTGTGATAATCATAAAATCGAAGTGTTTGATGCACGGACTGGCAACAAATTACGGACAATGGAAGGTCATGAAGGTGGTGTGTGGGCGCTTCAGTTTTGTGGGACAGGAGGTCCCGACGATCACCGTATTCTCGCCTCCGGTGGATGCGATAGGTAAATATAAACATATATGCAGTTTATGAAACTTTTTTGCATGGACGTTCAACATTTATTAACGTGCTACGTTTTGCGCTACTTAGAAATGTTCGCGTATGGGATCTCGATACCGGTCGTCTTCTGCATGTTTTGAGAGGACATACCTCCACTGTGCGTTGTTTGAAACTACGAGACCAGAGAACAGCTGTTACTGGATCACGGGATAACACTTTGCGCGTGTGGGATATCGAACGAGGAGTTCAAAAGTTTGTGCTACTAGGACATCAAGCGTCTGTTCGATGTTTGGAAATTCATGACAATTTGGCAGTTTCTGGATCATATGACTCTACTGCTCGGATATGGGATTTGGATACCGGTCGTTGCCGACATGTTTTATCTGGACATTACTCGCAAATCTATTCCATAGCTTTTGATGGAGAAAAGGTCATTACTGGTTCGCTGGATACGAACATACGAGTATGGAACGCCACATCTGGTCAATGCGTTGCTACTTTGCATGGACATACATCGTTAGTTGGCCAACTGCAATTGAGCGGACATACATTGGTCAGTGGAGGTTCAGACGGTTGTCTACGTGTTTGGGATATCGATAGCTTAGAATGCATTCATCGTATATCCGCCCATGATAACTCTGTCACTTGTCTGCAATTTGATGACCGTCGCATCATCAGTGGTGGCAACGATGGACGAACCAAGTTATGGGATATCAAAACTGGACGATTAATTCGTCATCTGACTCATCCTGCCAAAACTGTGTGGCGTCTTCAATTCAACGATACAAAGGCTGTTATTGTGATGCAGCGACGACGAAGCAGCAATCCTGACGAAGGCCGAAGTGCTATGGAATTGCATAATTTTGATATTTTGGACGAACCAAAGTTGTTGCCTGACGAGGATG
The DNA here is from genome assembly GCA_037039815.1 of Umbelopsis sp. M5902. NCBI lineage: Eukaryota > Fungi > Mucoromycota > Umbelopsidomycetes > Umbelopsidales > Umbelopsidaceae > Umbelopsis > Umbelopsis sp. M5902. The sequence continues at coordinate 834,636 of JAXQGL010000051.1, forward strand.
TCAAGATGGATTAGACAACTATTTTTGTATTTTTGCGCCTACGCCGTTATACCAAAGACGCTCCACTTTGCCTCGAGCGATCGATCCAGATATCCCCCAATTTCTTTCTGTAACTCCTTCCCTTATCCTCCCGCTTTTATTTTTCTATTGTACTTATGATATTTCTCGTTCACCCGTTAACTCCTATGTTCTTTCTGCTGTTTTTTTTCTTTCATTGTGGCCGCTCATTTCTAAAAAGCAGATCCCTATTCAAGGTGGCCCCTTTCGTCATTATGGTGTCGAACCACTCTGCATTTACCTCTTTCCATTCATTTGTTCTTACTTGTTCATATTTCATTTTTAGTTTCTTGTTGTCAGCTATTTTTTGCTTTCGTGACCTTGTTGGTTACGTTTGTGGAATGCATTTGATTGATAAAATCACATTGTAAAGAGTTTCCACTGAATGATTGTGTATGACGGACCGCAACACCCAGACATCACAAAAAGGATAGTTTAGACAAAATTGTAGATTATGGAACATGTGTGTTTGTACAAGCGTATAGAATATTCTCTTCAAATTAGCAATATTTTTTGTTCTTTTTTTATAGTTGTCTAAAATATAGATTACACGCTCCATGACATAACAACGTCAACTTCGTCTTCTCCGATAAATGGTTGATCAATGGTCTTGATCATGATATCGCCACAAAGCACACATTCTCCGGCCACGATATCATCTAGTTCTTCTTTCAACTGCTCTGACCGAGCTACCCTGATGGCCGCGTCGTCATTTCCATGCAATGCTGCATCACCTGGGAAAATGACACCCTTCAGGTTTCCAGCAGCGTGTATGAACTTATTAGCGGTCGAATTGAATCCAGATGATGGCTGTTGATTATGTTTAGAGTTAAGTTCTTTCGATAGCTGCTCTTGCAAGTCTAGCAGACGTCGGATTTGGCGAGTGTTGAGGTATTTTGTGATCTGTGTCACAGTGTGTTAGATAAATGTCAAGTTCCGAACGGACTAGATAAGCAATTTAGTTTTACCCTGTCTACCAAGCAGTCGGCATGGAAGGAGTGTTGGCATGGAAATACGTAGAACTGTCTGGTGAGCAACGGCATATCGCAGAGACAGCATCTCTCCATTGAACCGATGACAGCAAATCTATCAGAGTACAAAAAGTATACGTGAGATCAACGTGCATATATCGCTAATCCGCTTTTCCAACAACCTACCGATTACGCAGTTGACGGATATCCAATCGAATGTTTTCAGCACTACGCGTTGCTTCATCCATGTCAGTTTTAAGCTCTTCAATGTGAATATTGTATTCTTCCAAAGCAGAGCATATCTCGTCCTTAAGGTTGACTGGATAAGTACAATGAAAAAAAACAAAGAATAATGGCATATTCAAACAATACCTTGAAATCATCAATCAACACGAAATCTGGGAAAAAGGGAAGGATATCTTCAATTTTTAGAAGATCACTCTGCTTCAAAAACTCCATAGCGCTAAGAGAGGTGTGAGTGTATAAGTAAAAATATACAGCTTCAAAGCTTAACATCTACTTAGACTTACGTTTTAATATCGTTCTTCTCTTGGACAACATGTTTTGCAATATTCAGCCAAAGCCTTTTCCTCAAGACATCATCATCTTCTGGTTTATCAGCGTTGATTCTAGCCAGTTCCAAATCATGATACTGTTGGTATGGCAAAACTGGATTAGAGAAGGTATACGATTCCGAAAGTGAATACTACTTTTGTACCTTAAGTGACAAGTTGACTGCTTCTTCAAACAGTCCCATTTGGCTGTAGATATGTACGCAGCTCTGCATTCGATTGTTCTGGCTGCAAAGTCGCAATGCGTAATCAAGATTATAATGCATTTCTCTTCCCTAAACACCTTGTTGTTAATATCTCCCAAAGCATTAACTGCACGTACAAACACGAAATAAGAAAAGCACCTCGTTCTTCAAAAAGACAAGTAAAGCTGTTTCATCTTTGGTCGGCTGAGTTGCATACAGCGTTAACAAGTAGTTGTGAATTGCTGCATCAGTATTGCCTAGAGTGGTTACTACATAGGACAAGTAGCGAATGGCTTGATTCTGCATTCCTTTCTCTGCTACTTTCGAATGATCATACCGCAATAAAGACGGAATAAGTTGTCGCGGATTGAGATTAGATTGCATCCAAAGTGTCACCATCTCATTTGGAGCATTCTCCATCAAAGCAGGCGAATATTTGTAGAATACATCGGGATTTGCCTGCAACAGATGAATCAGTAACACTAACCAGGCAAGTTTGGGCCCATCTGCCCAGATGCCTCACCTGTTTGCCAAGTACTTCGAGAGCCTTTCCCCAATTTTGCTCAATGATCCAGTGAGAAATAACACGGTCGTAGTCCCCAATGAGGTCCGCATAATAAAGCATTGCACTACTCCTTCCGTGGCTGGCGATTAGTTTGTACGTAGTTGGCTTGTGCAAATGACCCTTATATGTCTCCAAAAATGTCTTGAATTCATCTTCAACATCTTCCTTTTGTTGTTTGTAATCTGGAACAGTGCTAGCCTGGGTGGAGATAAGATCAGTTGTACTCATAGCTGATGAAGTGAGATCCTCAAGCTGATTAATTTTGGATAAGTAAAGCTCTACAAGCCAGGTAGCTAACATAGTTTTTTGTGTAAGATCCTAAATAGACAGAGTGGTCAGATTTTTTCTTGACATAAGTTTCCTTTCAAATTGTAACTATAAGCTTACCCCCTTCTTCAACCGGTCTAGTTTGTTTGATACATAGTTTCGTAGCGCATCTCGTTCATCACGCTCGACAAATTGCAGCGCAACTTCTTCGAAAGGCACCGCACTTTCAGCAAAGTATTTTGCACTAAGTTGGTATCGGTGTTGAGCGAAATAATCATTAGCTTGCGTTGTGTACACTTTATCTCTTTGTGCATCATCCCGGCAATAATGCAGCGCCGTATCATACTGCTTCTTTTCCAGATATATTTTCCACACATCTCTGCTTTCCTGTTCTATGACCAGCTGATATAATGACAAATTGGTGAATACCCAAGATGTGCCAAGAGCCTCATCCATAGTCAAACCAATAACATGTTCATCAGCGGCCTAATGACACGTGTGGTAACATTAGTAACTATGCTAATATATAAAATAACCAAGCCAGAGTAAGATTTACCAAGTTGATCATTTCTTCATACACAATCTCGTCGTTGAGATGGCAGATAGCACGCAATCTATCTTTGTACAAAAGTATGAAATGGAACTCTGTCATGGCAATGGAAAGCGGTACAAAGTCCAATTGCGGTTCGTCGCTTTCTGCAGGATTTGTTGGATATTGGAGCAGTTGCGCATTATCAATAACGTGCTCACCAGGATTCTGAGAGCCAAAAACAAGGCTACCATGGTAAATACCGGGTACTGTCAACCAGGCAAAGCTCTGTGCCACACCACGCTGCTGCAAATCCTTAAACTGACTATAGAAATGCAGTTCACTGTAAGACAAGTCACCTGGTAGCTCTTGGAAAACTAACATACACTTTTCAGTTTGCATAGTCCTGACCGAAAAGCACTTGATATCCTCATTTCACTCACCTGGATTGTTCTCATATGGAGTGAATATGCTCTCAAAAGTAGCTCTCTTGAGTTTCTCTTCCTTGTCGACAGCTGCTTTCTGACTAGTACCAATTGTTCCAACAAACTCATAGATACGTGTTGGCGTTGCAGCAATGATAAAATATTTTCTAGAGTTACCGGGAAACTGCTCAAAATGAAGACCGCTGATAGGTGATGCGGGTTCGTTTATGGCGTATAAAAACCGTAACGGCTTTTCTTCACGTCTGAACAAATCATCGCTTGGCTCGAGGCATGCTTCATGAATTTGCCCATTTTTTGTACCGATCAATATCTCTCGCGTAGAAGGGTCGGCTAGTGTTGCTTGTTTGTTCCACGCTACAGATGTAATAACATGGCCCTTTTAAACAGAGGTGAGTCACAACTTTTATATCACCATTTGCATCACCAGCGCTTATACTGAAAATCCTTACCTTGAGATGCTTCAAAGGCTTACACTTCTGCCATTTTTGGTACAGGTAATAGTTTTCACCGCGATCAGTTGTAATGATGAGATGGCGACCAGTCGGGTCAAAAAACGCATCAGTTACCAAGCCATCAGTTGGTTTTCGTGGTATATCAATATCTACAAGGCAAAGAATCCAAGATGTTAGACGCTTTGAGCACTATACCAGTAAAGAACAGCACCGGTACTTACATTCAATTTGATCTTCTTTCTGCAGATCTATGCGAAGGATTTGAAAAGTTTCCAAAATAAGCACCAGGGTATCATTGGACACTGTAACAACAACAATAGGCGCTGACACTGCAAGTTGTACTCGATCCAGAATGAATATTCTGTTATCTGTCTCAGTCAGGCCCGTCGACACAAAGCCAGTTTCCATCTATACGGTAGGGATTGTCGGGATAAGTAACGTTGCTTTTGGCGCAAAGCCGACTCAATGTTTTGCAACTTACGCGAACCATGTCGTCGTTGGGGTAATCATTAGAGTACAATCCCCCTGCGCTAGCATGACCATTGTAATTTGCGAGAGTACTTGAACCCCCAGGTTCCGTTGACTCTATAAAATCATCAATGAGTGACATGAGGTAAGTGTATGGTCGGGAAGCGGAGTTTTTACTCTGTGCTTTTCAAGTGAGAGGGTTGCACTTTGGAAAAATTAAGCACACAGCGCAAACAAGTACGACAATGGCAATGCTCAAATATCTAAACTGCCAGCACATTATATATAACTTATATAGATCGCATGGTCTATCACATTTTATAAACAATTTGATTATTTAAAAGGTGCCTTGGAAACTTTTTTTTTTTTTTTCAGATCTATTCTTCATCAGCTTCCTTGGCATTGAAAGCTGGGTAAGTCTCAACAACCTTCTCCCAGGTTGTGGTCTCTTCAGAAAGCTCCTTAAGAACTTGCAAAATGACATCAGTCTTTTCACGGATCTGCTTGGTAGAATCACGCTCACGAAGGGTGACAGTGCCATCCTCAACGGTTTGGAAATCGATGGTAATGCTGAATGGTATACCAAGCTCATCGTTACGGGCATATCTGCGACCAATGGAAGCCTTGCTATCGTCAGTGCGTGTTGAGATGTTCTTGGCACGGAGTTGATGTGAGAGATCACGAGCGACGGGAGCGAAAACTGCGTTACCGGACAAGGGCAAAAGGCAGCACTTGTAAGGAGCAACAACAGCAGGGAATGACAACACATTACGATCCTCATCGTTATCACGCTTCCACCAGGCGTGTTCCAAAAGAGAGTAGAGGATACGACCAAGACCGAATGAAGGCTCAATAACGTTGGGTGTGTATTCACGAATGTGCTCAGTCACTGTGACACGGTCAATGGAGATCTCGTTCTTGGTGAGTTCATAATCTTGACCATCAACATTGATGCTGGTCTTTTCTGATGCATCGAGCTCATCCTTGAGCTTTTGAAGACCATCCTCAGGAAGTGCAAGAAGCGTTTCCTCAACGGCCTTGGCGGTCTTCTTGAACTTGGGACCAAATACCTTCTTGTTGACTTCCAATTGAAGTTTGTTGACAACCTTAGGCTCATCGAGCTGCTCACGAACGACCAACTTTTCCTTGGTCTTCTTGGAGTGAACAGTCAAGTCATAAGCTGATCGATCAGCACAACCAACACATTCAATCCAACCCTGTTAAAATGATGTTAGTAAATAAAATGTGTTAAAGGGAGCAAAATATTCATCGTATGTACGTACATAACTAGAGCGGATTTCAGCATCCCAGCAGTCGCAGGCATAGTGAGCCATTTCGTTGCTCATATGTTGACGGAATCTGAGCTTGTCAGTCTTGATACCAATCTTGGTCAAGAACAAGTAGATACGACCAAGGAAATAACCCAAAGTCTTGTTGTCGACAACACCTTGCGCAACGGCGTCACCAATGGTCATAACCTTGATATCGGTCTTGCCTTCAAGTTGGACTGAAGAGGGCAACAAGTTCAACTTAATATCCTTGACTTCATCGAATCTAGGGTGGTCCTTGTTCTCAGGGTCAACAAAGTGCTCAATCTCAGCCATGGTGAACTCGCTATAATGATGTATGCTTAGTAAAGGCAGATTAATGAGCAGCTGCAGCGATGTTTAGTTGACTTACCGAACACGAAGCAAACCAGATCTGGGAGAGATTTCGTTACGGAAAGAGCGGCCAATGGATGCAGAAGCAAAAGGCATCTTGTCGTTGTTGAATTCCAAAAGCTTCTTGAAGTTAAGGAATTGACCTTGAGCAGTCTCGGGGCGAAGGTAACTGCGTGAAACAAACATTTACACGATTAATGACCATACCTATCTAAAATCCGATTGCCAATGCCTTACCCCTTGAGATGGCCGGTAGGACCAATGCTGCTATCGAACATAAGGTTGAATTCTTGAGGAGGGGTCAAATCGTTACCAGATTCTGGTGATTTGATACCCCATTTTTGGATGATCTCGCCTAGTTCAGGACCGCTATAGTTATCGATCTAAAGACATAAAATTAAGTATGCAATATTTGATAGGTATTATTAGGTTGCATGTTTACCTTGGCCAAAATCTCTTCGTAAGCAGCCTTCTCCTCAGGCTTCAATTCGACAACAACGACCTTGCTCTTCTTCTTCTTGGAAGCCTTCTTTGCAGTAGCGGGATCAGTCACGGCAGCCTCAACTTGTGTGCCAGCAGCGGCGGCTTTGGCTTCCTTGTCACCTTGAAGTCTAGCTTCAAGAACAGCCTCAATCAAGTGATCAGCACGGAAGATTTCACCATTCTTAGTATCCTTGCACATCCAATCGCTGAACTTTTCAACGTGGCCAGAAGTCTTGAGGACCTCAGCGGGTGTCATAATAGTGGTATCGACTTCGAGCATCTCTTCCTCAAGGACGAAATGATTGCGCCAGAGTTGAATAATGTTGCTCATGAGAGCACAACCAGTCGGGCCATAGTCGTAAAGGCCAGCAACACCACCATAGATGGCGAAAGCGGGAGCGTAAAAGAAACGTCGGCTGATCAGTTGCTACCGTTCCCAAAAGTCAATTAGTATCAACATGCCAGGAGTATTAATACATACACAGTACGTGTCTGTTTACCTCAAGCTGAGATCGGTTAAATGTAGGATCAGACATTGCTATGCAATTAGTGAATGCAATCCAGGTACTTTCTGATCAGAAAAAATACCTGCTCAGAATTTAGTGACTGCTTTATTTCTTGGTCATCGTGAGTCGGATGAAGCCAAAAATCTCCCACTGACGCACAACTGCTATACACCTCATATAGAGCTTAATTAATATTGTGTCTATCTATGACCCATATTTAATACTATGTACATCACCATTGTTAGCTTTGGGAAATGATGTTTACATCCGGAATGATTTGTTCGCGGATTTCTTTGTTGAAACGAACAAAGGAGCATATTCCTTCAGAGCCATCCACTACAGAAATGACACAGCTACTGTCTTCTTTAGCACTTGGATCTAATGACCGGCATAATAAACGATTACTTTCAAGGAGCATTTGAAGCTCTGTAGGGTTGGGAAAGGGATTATTGGCGCTATGTTAAGACTTTATAAGTGAAGATGAACGCGACAGCAGAGTTCAAGTATATCTAAACTTACTTGCAAACAGATACTCGAAATGCCGGCATTCCGGGGTCTGTCTTTTTCCAGCCTGGCAAAGGCTTATAAACATTGAAATCTATTGTGAATTTTGAAGGTTGTTTCACAGTTTTTGGAGTAGACGAAGGAATGATCTGCAGTATTGAAAATACAGATGCTACATAAGAAGAGTAAGCCCATTTGCTCAGATTATGGTATACATAGCATTGAAATACCTACCATAAGTTGTCAAACCGGGGTATCGAGGAAGAAGAGGTCTAATGTGGGTACATTGTAGTGCCCAGCGACTGGCGAATCGATCAATCCATATCCTTCTCACAGTTGCCAGTGCCTTACCGAAGAAATGTGAGCAAAATTTAACGAATTGCGCCGTGAGTGGGAAAAGTGCTGTAGAGCGCAAGGTGGGAACATGAGCTTGATGTGTTGTTCGCTGCACAATATAGCCTAGCCTTTTCAAGTACGAAAAGGTCTGATTGATAACGAGAGATTAGATATGTGTATATGTTGAAATAATGACAGGGATGAGCAATACCTGGTAACGATCAAATGAGCACCAGCCATCTGAAGCATTGCAGACAGCCGTATAAACATCACGAAAAGTGACTGGCATTTCCAACTCATCGGTCACTTCTAATGCATCCATGTTCATCAGAAAACACGCTTCCTCCAGAGACAGAGTGATACGGCCGTTGATCGATCGACCAACGCTTTGAAAATGTGGACCGCGAGTGGTATGAACAGTGACGACGTGCTCCTTACGATCCAAAACACCTTTTGACACATTTTTCGAGCTAATGAATCGTTTTTCCTCTAAAACTTCAAACATTGCTTGCCGTGAAGCCTCTAATTTTCGCTCTTGCTCAGGCGAATCAGTAGGCTCGAATTCCTTTAGCCCACGCTCGGCTTTGGCTTTGCTTTTTCTAGAAAGTAAATGGCAAACGGTCAGAGTTCAGTTGCAGTGACTGTAAGCGCGCAGCTAAATGCTCGTACTTTTTCTTCTGCTTCAGGAGAGCATAATCTGCAAATCCTTCGTCATTAAGCTCGTCTGTTTCCATAGCAAGATATTGAGTTCCAAAAATTCGAGCTGTCTAATGCTTTGATTTCAGCCACGCACGAGCCACAAGCTAGCCACACAATACTAAAAATTTCGAACAAGACCAAAAAAAAAGTTTTTCGGGCGTTAAGCTGTCATTCACGCTTGTAATGGAGTCTCACAGTTTTAAAAATCTCGACTGGAGAAGGGCCTCAACTTCACAGTACACAGAATCTGAAGTTGATTCCAACAGTGAGTAATTTCCTGCAATGTGCCTAAAAAGTGCTGCCTCATACTCAATAATAATATAAAAAAGATGATAACTGGGACGACTGGGACGGCGAGGAGGAGCAGGAAAGCATGAAATGTTTGTTCTGCCCATTGATATTCGACTCGGCTTCCAAGGTCTTTGATCATTGTAGTGGGACTCACAAGTTTGACTTTGTCAAGACTCGGCAGCAACAGAGTAAGTAACTCGATCGGAAGACCTTAAAGGGATGCGCATCATTGACACTCGCATAGAATTGGATTTTTATCAATGCATTAGAATGATCAACTATATCAGAAAACAGGTACGTTGTTAGTTGATTTATTTAAATCCTACCACCCAGTATTTATTCGGCTTTGATAGGTCATCGACAATCCGGATTTTGGGATTAGCCAGCCTTTCAATATAACTGGATCAGAGAAATTTTTGACAGAAGATCAGTATCTTGCTCCTGTACTCGAAGAGGATGGACTTCTCTATGGTAAGTTGTTTGAACAGATGCTGTATGTTATAGGTCATGAGCTCCTAACTGTGCTTCCTACAGCTTTTGAAGACCTTGATCTGGAGGATGATGATCAAGCTCTTGAAGAAACTGGCGACAAGGAGGATATCCCAGTCAGCACAGATTTGGAACGCGAACTCCTTTCCCGTCTTCGCCAAGCACAAAATCACATACAGATGATCGAGGGACAATTCAAGGATTATCAGGAAATGGTGCGAAAGACTTTTCTAGATGACGCCAGCTTGCAACAAATTCGCGAAGATGAAGTTTCACTTCAAAATAGCCCTTCTATGGCGGAACATCAAGATGATAACAATTACTACTTCAATTCTTATGCACAAAATGGTATGTTTGACACTTGGTGGAGCTTGGTTGCTGTGTCCGCATTGGTTACTAAAGCAACGGTATAGATATCCATGAGCAGATGTTGAAGGACACTGTCCGTACAGAAGGCTATAGAGACTTCATTTATGACAACAAAGATGTGTTCAAGGATAAGGTCGGTCAGCGAGCATCGAAATTGATATACACGGCATTGCATTTATTAATATATATTACAGGTTGTTTTGGATATTGGTTGCGGCACCGGTATTCTCTCAATGTTTGCAGCTCGCGCCGGCGCGAAAAAAGGTTAGTGAACCTTTACTTACTCTTTTTTTAACTATGAGAACAATGTGCTAAACCTGGATAAAGTGATTTCCGTCGACAATTCGGCAATCATAGAGAAAGCCCGAGCGAACGTTAAAGAAAATGGCTTGGATGGTATCATAACGTAGGTATTTTGTTACAACATTATCGGTGCAAGATTTTTTGCTAATATCGCCGCTAGTTTGTTGCAAGGCAAGATTGAGGAGATTACTCTTCCTGTTCCCGAGGTTGACATCATCATCTCCGAGTGGATGGGATACTTCCTCCTTTTTGAAGCTATGCTTGATTCTGTGCTAGTAGCACGAGATCGATGGCTCACGCCTGGAGGAATATGTGAGTGTTCAGAATCGTCTTCAAATTTGTGTTCTCGGACCACCTAAAGCTAAACTACCCGTCAACAGTGGCTCCAAGTCAAACCAGAATCTTAATAGCTGGTATTGAGGATGAGAATGTCAAGAACGATCGACATGCCTTCTGGGACGATGTATACGGCTTCAAGATGTCTGCTATGAAAGAAAGTATTGCCAACGAAGCCATAGTCGATTTCGTTGACGCTAGTACTATTATCACGGACACCGTCACTATCAAGGACTTGCCCCTTCAAACCATCACTATACCAGAATTAGATTTTATTAATAGCTTTAAGTTGACCGCCACAAAGAAGGGAAAGATTTACGCTCTAGTTGGATGGTTCGATACGTGGTTCACCCGAGACGGACACGATGTCCCATTGGAGCAAGTTGGTTCAATTGCTGGCTCTGATACCTTTTTTACAACCGGCCCCCATGGTCAAGACACACACTGGAAACAGACGACATTTGTGCTTGATCAGCCAATAGAAGTTGAAGAAGGTAAGTTATTGAGCATTTCGATATTTGTCCTGAGCTCTATTTGTTCTGACCATCATGGCGTTTAGGAACTTACATTGAAGGCAGCTTCAATTGCCACAAAAGTATCGAAAACCCTCGCGAACTTGAATGTGAAATTCAATACAATATCAATGGCTCTCCTGATCTTATTGTACAAAGCTTCCACTTAGAATAAACGTTTATTTTTTTCTGTGAATGATATGTTGACATGGCTTTTGACTTTATCCAAGGAAACATAGCCGGTTTACAAGTTACACCAAAGCAATTTTTCCAAATTGGGCAATTTTGGATTTTTCTTTTATTACAAATGCTGATATTGATTAACCTCCTGACAAAGAAAATAATAGCTCACATCTGCCTCAACTCTGCTAAAATTATCAAAATCAACCCCCCATTTATGCGACAGCCATAATTATCATTTTTAATTAATGAATTTGCCCATATGTTGTCATGCATGGTAAACGCCAATAGCTATGAAACAATAGTTTTAAGACAAGTTTTGATACACGGAGGCTATCAATAATCTCGATACTGCAAGCCGCCTCCTGTTTAGAATACGAGGAATAAGTGTTCCTGAGTACCGGGCACTCAGCCCAGATTCCATATTTCAGGGCTTGACTGCGTGCCCAGATTTAAGCATTTGATTTGTTGATCTAATTCTTGTCACATCCTAGCGTCAAACCCCGCCACTTTTGCTTTTTTCCCCAAATAGCCACAACTTCTTGTTAAACATAGCACATTGGACATTAAAGTAAACAAACCAGCCTATCCTCTGCGTATTGTGGCGCCGCATTGCGGCAGCTCCATCCTTCTATTTCATCCTTTGTAGCAAGCTACATTATCGTGAACAAAGGGTCAGACGAATGCTGCTCAAGTGCAGCAAAAGTAAGGGACAATACAACAGGTAATCCGGTTTGGATTTGATGCAGTAAGATGTTATCTTGTTATGCAAATTAACATTGATAAAGCGGTTACAATATAAGTGTTGTTGCCGTTTTGCCTAAAAACCTCATTTCCACTTTGTTGTCAATTAGAGTTCTTGCTCTTGTTCACTTTCCTTTTTTTTTTAATTACTGCCAATTGATTCAATTGTAAAGTACTATGCTGTATCTTACAAACGATTTGGGTCTATTGCCCTTTTTCCTGCCTTTAGGTATCATTGGTTTCTATCGCTACTTATGGTATCTGATCAAAATACTGGCTTGGTTTACCTACCGACCATTGCGACCAAAAGATTTGCCAACGTACGTATCCGAGCACGATGTTACTATCATTGTACCCACCATCGATGCAGGTGACGAGTTCAAGATTGCAGCTCGTAGTTGGCTTGCATGTGGACCAAAAGAAATTATTATTATCACGGAAACAAAAATGCGAGGGCCACTGCAAGATTTAGCCAATGAAGTCGATCCTTCCCGTATACGAGTCTTGACTGTTCCGAGAGCAAACAAACGTCTTCAGATGGTTGCTGGTATCAACGCCACTACAACCGAGATCTTGGTGTTTGCAGACGACGATGCCATCTGGAAGCCAACCATGTTGGATTACATATTAGCCTGCTTTGAGGATCTAAAGATGGGTGGTGTGGGAACTTGTCAGACAGTCCACGCCGTGAACCCAAATGGTCATCAAACTGTTTGGGAAGTCCTGGCTGGGTTTCGATTAGCTATTCGTAACATTGAAGTCGCTGCATCTACTCACATTGATGGCGGAGTGTGCTGTATCTCTGGCAGAACTGCAGCTTACAGAACGCTGATTCTGAAAGACCCGGCATTTCAATACGGTTTCACAAACGATTTATGGTTAGGAAAATACCCATTGAACTCTGGCGATGACAAATATCTGACACGATGGATGGTGTCGCATGGATGGAACACTTACATACAAGTAGCACCAGAAGCTGAATTATATTCAACATTCAAAGACAACTGGCGCTTTATTAAACAAGTTTTAAGATGGACGCGAAATACATGGCGTTCAGATTTTCGATCGCTGTTCACCGAAAGGTATATCTGGTATCGTCATCCATACGTTGCTTTCACTATGGTCGACAAAATCTTTAATCCTATCACGCTGCTATCTGGTCCCATTCTGGTCTGTGTCTTTGCCATTACGCAAAAGGAGCATGCTGGCCCGACGAACCCTCCTTTGCCTGCATGGAATATTGCCATTTCTTATATCTGTTGGCTTCTATTGACACGCGGCTTGAAGCTTCTTCCTCATCTCGTCAAACGCCCCCAGGACGTTATTCATCTTCCAGCATGGCTTATTTTCAATTATTATTTCGCCATAATGAAGATATACGCGCTTTTCACATTACATGAAGTTGGATGGGGAACGCGTGCAGGTGTCGGAACAACGTTAGCTGCTGATATTGCAAAGGAAAAAAACGAAGAGAGTGAGATGACCATGAGCGAAGACCATCTTAAGATCGCCATGAATGAAGACGACTCCTTGCATAACCAAAATTATGATTCAACTGCTCTCATGCATGACAATAGGTCAAGTAACATGACTGATTTGAGCGTACGGCAAAACAACGAGGACTACAACAACAACAATTTCTGGCACCATCATAACGAGTCCAGGACCTCAATGTCAGATGATGATCATGTTGAAAGTATCAATATGAGAAATGTTCGGTCACCCAGACGATAATTGCAATATACCATTTCCATTTCTTTTGCGGCTGTTATGTTTGCCTAGTTCGCAGTAGTTTACGCGATACAATACCATTGCGCCATGCCTTTTGAACGCTGTATACGTAGTTATATATGTGGTCTAATGAGCTTTTAAGCGCACAAAATTGCACATCCCAAAAAGCCATACAGCATAGTTGTCCATGATTTGGAGACTTAAATTCTTCTTTTTAGCTAAAACTTTTTTTTTTTTAAAAAATACGGTTCAGACTTCATAATACAGGCTTGACAGTATACCCTTTAACATTTCAGAGTTGTGCCAAAAGTATGTGTCAACAAGTGTTTCACACTCGCAGATGATTATTTATCTGTGATCGCCTTTTTTGTTGAGACTGACAAATTCATTGTTCACCAAATTGTTCACGTGTGCCTGATCGCCATCCCTCTAACTTGTCAGGTATAAAGTTGATGTGCGCCACAAATAGAGTTGCGAAGTACTTTGATATCAAAGGCTGAAATTGGAATGTCGATTTATATTACTGAGAATTTGTTATTTACTATGCTCTATTTACATCTGGAAGGTTGAAGTATGCATTCATTCGCGACGACCCTCAAAGTCGAGTAGAAGCCGATTTCCTTGATCATATGCGGAAATCGACCATTGGTGAGCAGACCGTTTCGCCAAGTATTCAAATAATTCATCAGCGGTGCATTTCATATAATCATCGCTCGATGGTGGTCCACCTGGAACGGTTTTCAACAGAAACATCAGACAATTGATATTGATGGTCGTGCCAGGGAATACACAATAGCTAGCATCTAAGTCAAATATCTCAAGCCGATGCATGCCAACATTTTCCGGGAGGTTTTGGCTTGGTCGATGACGAAATGGTAAGCAGATGAACTTGGCGAGTGCGTTGGCGGGATAATGAGTGATGTCAAAGTATCCGGCCATGGCAGGGTGATCATAGTTGGCTCGCAATTGGGTAACTGAGAGAGCATCCATGATCAAAGTCAAAACAAACGTATTTTAAGTTCTGATGTCTAAATGATCACTTACGTGTAAGACTAGGCGCTTTCGAAACTTGCATCATTCTGTATTCCCTTTCGAACCTTGATAACGACATGTAGATGTATGGACCTTCAACTAGGCAATGAACGTTAGCACATGAGATCGATGATTCTCTTAACGAGGAAGTGACCTTACGTATTCTCCTAATCATTGCGGCGGTATTGTATATAGCATTTTGCATAGAAGCAGACTGTTTAAATTAAAGCATTAAAATCCTGTAAATTGCCACCTTGCATCATATTGAGAGGCTTTAATATTAATAGCAAATACTTACGCCCAAATCTACTACTTCTTCCACGTTGAGCTTTTGAGAACTCCTCGCAATAGTAGACAAAGGTCGTGGTGAAGTTTCGGGTGATGGTACTTGTGCAGGCAATGGTGCTGAAGCAGAATTTTTCGGCGTGGCGATAATGGTCTTAGGCTGATGTGTATCTTCTTTAGCCGCAACATTCTCTTCTGGCTTTTTTTTGGGTTGGCTAGGGATGTCAGGTGCTGTATTCGATGAGAGTTTCTTCTTTTTTGATTTAGATGGTGGAGGTGGGGGTGGAAATTCATCTGCCTCCAAGATAAAATCGACGTGCGTGATGTATGTATCTCGCCAATCAATAATACCAGTTTTCAAAGTCGCAAGGGTATGCTGATAGGCTTTCTCTGTTGAAGGCGGCCCACTTGATATAACTCGTTTCTTTGTAACGGTGCTTTGCGGATGTAGAGTCTCAATGTCATCGTCTGGTATGTTTGGCACATCACGAAGGCAAGCATTGGCACTGGCCACTTTACCCGGCTCAGCAACAGCATTAGCATTGGTAGTGGCTGGGCTGCTTGGCCTACCAAGAGGAGTAGTATTGACGTTTTCTGGGTTGTTTGCCCCACCAGAAGTAGTACTATGGGCATTACCTGGCATTTTTGAGGCACTAACAGGGATAGCATTGCTATTGTTGCCTGTCACACTCCAATTGGGAGGTACTGGCTGCAACGGGACCGATGCGGGCTCCCTGTCCATTGAATGCCGTAAAGTTCGAGGTTTGTTTTTTGAATTACCTTGTGCATTGACGACTGGGCCATGAGTCAAAGTGTCATTATTTACTGTTGTAGTAGCTCGAATAAAAGAGCGATTTTGATTCGGATAGCTACCGTTGGATGCAATATCTTTAGGAGCGAGATGTGAAGCGCCATGACCACCCGCTAACCTGTCTCCAAATCCGCTTGGGTAATGAGCCAAGCGCGGATCTCGAGAAGGTAAGGTCTGAGCATTTGCTGGTGAAAGACCCCTGTTACCGTGCGGAATTGGACCACGCTGATGTACAGGTGTAGCTGTGCGCCGCTCAATACCACTGTTAACAAACGTTCCTTCACCAGTAAATAGCTGCTGTTCAAGAGATCGCCCTATATCTCGCGCCTTAGCTCTCGCGGCATCAACAGGCATAGTCATCGAGATGTGATCTTTTACGACAACTACGCTGCAGTGATAGGAAGAAATCGCAGACAATGGACCAAAATTTCTTTGAGGCTCATGTATTTACATTCATCATAAAAACTTGTTACATCACAAGCAAACCTCGTGAGCATTGGACAAAGTGCAATGCTCATATGACCTAAGCTTTGGCCCAGAAAAAAAAAGGGGATAAAATAGGTTGCAGGCACTATGAAAGCCATTTCACTTCTTTTTAATAGAACATCGGCATACCGAAGCTTTCTTTAATACTTTGTATAGTTATCGTATCCTCAAGTGAATTATTTTTCTAGCTTATTTTTCCCCGACTGACCATCCATATCAACAGTTAGTACAACCCCCCACGTTTGCACCACCACCATCCCCAAAGTCACATTAAAAAAATAACTCATATCACATCTGCTCTTCGAACCATTGTATACCGTTTATCAATATTACATAGCCGACAATACTAGTATGATTGACGAGATATCAGGTATGAAAGACGTCTTACGTCTATTGCTCATACAGTATAGAATTCTGAAGCATAACTTGCTCTCTATAGAGAGTACTGAGAAGAGCCATCCGACTGCTACCATTACATGGCTCAATGATTACGAAACAGAAGACCTCAAAGAATTTGACATAGTGCGAACAGTAGAAGCACTAGCACTTAACTCGAACAAGGAAGGAGCTAGCATATTGCCGATCACTCGCACAACGCAAACTGATCCTGGCATGGCTGATAACGATGAAACACCGTTATCATCACCCATATTACTAAGATTGATACTGTTGGGGGAAGCGACAGATGAAGTGAAAGAGCAGATCATGCTCAAATTATGTCAAATAGATAGTATTTGGTTCAACGACTGCTCTGTTGTGGTGGCCGCAGCCAATGACGAAGCCGAGTCCTTCGGGTGTCCCATACAGAACTCACATCATACTTTGGATATTAAAATCATCGACTGTCGATACTCAGCAACACCAGATGCCATTATTGATTACATGTTAGAGCGTACTGGCTTAGACCCAGCGACAAATCCTCCATTGGACCGACTGGAAGTAGTTGATGTTATTTTGTATTTTTGCGATTCCGACCAGGCAAAACTTGAACGATCCATCAAGTTACTCAAAATTCTCAATGGCCTGCAAGCTTCTATATTGCCAATTTGCCTCGAGCATGAAACAGAAAGTAATGTGAATGAGATTTACCGGGCATGTCAACATGCATTACAAAAAGAGGACATTGTTGTGTTACAACGAACTGACACTTGGCAGTCATCAAGTATTGATAACACTGACATGTTGACTGTGAATCAATTACTCAATATCGATCATCAGAGCATAGAAGGGTTGATTCTGGCAGCCTACTGTGCAAAAGCGAGCCTATGTGCACCGATCTGTCCTAGCACACCGACATTTGATCTCGTACCCGACGTCTCGGAAACTCAATCTTTACATTTATCATTCGAGGATGAGAGCAACAATCGCCATATCGGGCCCTTCATGCTCTTTGCCATAACATTTACAATGCTTACTGTGTTATTTGGACTGATAAGCGAAGAAGAATCAGCCAAAGACCAGCTGAGTGCGAAATGGCTAAATATGTCAATGGACACGAGCGAACCATATTTTCAAGCAAAGCTTAACCCAATGTGGACTACACTCGACCCTGTAGATCACACACACTATTTCGTGGTTGAATTATCTGACGTGACAGGATATCGACTACCTAATGAGATTGGTGAAGATGAGATCGTTGATGCAGTGGTTATCAAGAAAACTCGAGTTTCCGATGGCCTGATGGAAGAATATGAAGTCATCAATGTACCTCACCTAGAACGAGGACTTTTTGGAGTGCAGGTCACTAGCCCATGCTATGATGAATCAGTAGAAGAAGTTCGAGTGGAGCTGTGGTTGAGTGAATATGATATGCAAGTGGATGGCAGTCCAGTGACCTTAAGCATTGATACGTGCGCAGAACGTCGACACGGGGCAGGTACACGGGCGACGGAGACAACAACCACGACGACGGGATTCCCGTCAAGCCAACCCAGACCTACCAACCCAGATGGGTCAAGCGGCGGGCACATTGTTTTCAGATCCAAGAAAAACCAACGCAAAAATCGGTTTTATCAAAGATGGTTTCAATCTGTTGAAGCTTTTCTTAGCTCCATGATAGAATACTTTGTCAAGGCAGCGTTTCAACCATATACATCTCTTCCACAGCAAGCCACTCCCACTGGCAATAGTTGAGGGCTCTATTGGTTACCCGGTCTCCGCGGATCACTTGTGATTGGCCAACATGCTAGCGTAGATCTTGAACTGAATCTGAAAAATTCTCCATCCTCCGCACCGTTTTTCAAATGCACTTCCAATGTTAAGGGTTTAAATGTGTTTAAAGAAGTCGACATATATGTTGTACCATCATTTGTACATAGCACTTGCACTGATTTGATTTTCTGCTCTAGCTGTAGTTCTCTTTCTTTGTTGTTTTTTTTTTTATAATTTCTTTTCTGTAGCATGTTTTCTTGCAGCCTTTCAGCTATTCCCCCAACACTAATAAATATTTTTATGGAAACCTTGAATCCGCCCGCCGTTTGCCAAGTGGAAAACTTAACGCTGAGGCGGGATAATCATGTTGGACTCCGAGTTTATTGTCCTGGGCCAAAGATGACTTTTTCTTTTTTTTTTCTCTAAAAGACCATACTAAGAAAACCCACTGGTTTACCAACTCTTTTTCTTCTCCCTTTCCCTTCTTTTTCCCATCATGTCGGACCAGTCAACCCTGCAATCACCAGATGCCTCCAATACCAACCAGCAGGGCCAAAAAAAGCGATCAAGGGCTACTGCTGAGCAGTTGGCTATTCTCGAAGATACCTTTGCTGTGAATGTTAGTCCCAATAGCAAGCTTCGAGCACAATTATCAGCCAAATTGAATATGAGTGAAAGAAGGTATGTGACAAATGTTTGTTATCACTTGAACTTTCGCGACCAGGTTACTTACACAATCTTTTGCCTCCCTCCCCCCAAACACACACAAACATACACACACTCTCCCACACACACAGTATTCAGATATGGTTCCAAAATCGAAGAGCAAAAGTTAAACATCTGCAGAAGAAGGCTGAGATGCAAGCACAAGAAGATGCTATCAAATCATCGTCCCTATATCATCGACATAGTCTGACACCTGGATATTACCCTCGATCCGCCATTTCATATCACCGACCGTCATTACCGCCAAGAATGACGTTTCCACGATCATATAGCACAGACATGGTCAACCCATATCCTATGCAACCTGACATGACCCCATCTCCATACAATGTGCCTGGTTGGTCGCCAGCTTGGGCTCCCGAAACACACCATACGCCACAATCTACCATTTCCGCATTTCCACCTGGGGCCAATGTCAACGATCATCTGTCACGCACAAGTACGCCCACTTTGGCTACCGACGAAGCTAGTGCTTATCGGTTAGGCTACATGCCCGATGCAGCCAGCGCATCCAACATGCCAATAGCCATGTCTAAACCAAATCAAACCATGTCAACAATCGGTAAGTGTAAAATTGACAGCAGCAATAATATGCATATGTAAATTTCTAGTTATATTAAATGAACGCCACCCATGTTCAGATATCCAAACAGAGACATCTACCACAGTGGCACAACCCGCTGGTATTCCACCGTCTCTTGCATTATCGGGCCAGCCATTCTCAGCATTTTCTCTCACTATTGGTACCTGGCATCGTATGAAACTTCATCAAGCGGATTTATTATGTTCATTTTGCGTACCTGAACGAAGTTTTGGATGGCACATATCTGATAGTGGACATTGTTTCAAAGCGGAATTTTCGTTTGACCATGTCACGTCTATCAAATATACCATGTGCGAGGACGGTGTGTCAGCCATTATCACATTCGAGTTAAATCACCCTCCAACGTTTTATATGGACAGCACTGATATGCTCGGTCACTCTGACGGTACGTCCACCGGCTGGATCCAATGTAGTGACTTTACGGAAAACACCCAGGCTAGCCAATGTTTGCAACATTCAATGAAAGGTGTAGCACAAAGTCTCAGAGCTGAGCTGCAATCCATATTGAATGTGGATAAACGGCTTGAGGAAATCACTCAATGGGTGCCCAATATGCCGTATGTGGAGCCAGTATATCAATCTCCATATCCAAATATGCCAATGCCATCGGTATCTGCTCCAGAATACGCCTGGCCCGGGTATACAGTCAATCACCCCACTGGCCATGTGTATAATAATGTGAATAATAACTAATGGCTGCTATCTGAGCCAAACAAAAAAGAGAGACTATATTCTATTCTTAATGGGTGCTGGTTTCCCTGCCTTTTGTCTGTAGCTCTCTCCTTCTCTACCCTATTCAGATCCTCCTTGTTTTTTTTTTTTTTACTTTTGCTTTTTTATTTTCTGTTCGCTTGCATTTCATCTCCTTGTACATATAAAATTGTCACGCGAATCGCTTTTCTAGCTCCAACTTTCTGTCTTCCTCGCCTTTCTCCTATCAATTTGGCCTTATTGCCAAGCTCTGTTCTCGAAAGCCCCTTCTCCACTCCCTTCCTCTCCTTTTTAGTTTTTGGTGGATACCTGCTAGTTGCCAAATACAGAGCTAATCAATAAAAAACAAGTTCTATAGAGCTATTTATTACAATGTATTATTCATATATGTCATAGTCGCATAATCTATGCAACCCCTCGTTCTAAGCGGTCAAACAAAATAATTAAAATGTAATTCTTTTGCTTGATTGACATTGGCGCCCGCGCGCTCTTTTATACACATGGATTACACAAGATTCCCGACCCATCAAGGTGCAGTTGCACAATGACAAAAAATTTTGAGTCTCGGCGCGTACGCCCACGTCAGGCACGGCTTTACTTGAACCAGGGATGTCACCAAAAGGTAACTATCCGCCCAGGGATGATGCAACTCACATCCAAAAGGGACAGCCCTGGTGCATCCAATACGTAACACACGTTGAATAATTTTGGTAGTTTTTTACAGTCCATAATATGAAAACCCTTTTTCTTGCTGTCTGTTTATTATTATTATTGCTTCACAGCTTTGACTTTTTTTACTTCAAAAGTCAACATCAACTCTACATTCATTTTACAAGGCTGTGATAACGACGCAAATCCGAATTCGTTCAAAGTTAGCAAACAAAAAAAAGACATTTCATTTATTCCTGAGGGTGTCTTTATATATATGGCTCGCACTTCAAGTGACTCATCAAATTCACTATGCGATATACCTTCCATTATGCGGCGTGGCTCATCCACCACCGATGATGATGATGGAGACAGTTTATTTTCATTATGCAGTCAACCAACAAAGGTGTCCCAGAACTCTTTGTATGGGGATGAGTCTGAAACCGACACCTTGGTGACCACACCGTCCGACACTGATCTCAAATCGTTCTTTATCGACAAGTCTCCATCTGTAAATTCTTTATCAGTCAACACATCTGAGCAGCTTGTGAACACAATCACAAGTTTGGAAGATCACATTAAGAAATCACAATTAGACGCGGCTTCTCAATCTCGGCAAGTCACAGAATTGAAGCAGCATTTACAAAAATTGAAATTGGATCATGACAACAAATCATTACCACCATTTAAAATTCCATCTCAACCACTTGCTACAGAACTTCGTGATCGTATGATTGCAAAAATTGATCAATTTTTTGACGAACAAAACTCAACACGGTTCACGAATAACAAAGTTCTGCAACCAATTAGTGATGCTTTTCAACACTTGAATCGTAAACAGCTAATGGAACGGTTGCTGGAATTCCAACAGCAGCGGTCGGATATGATGCAAGAAATAAATGTGCTTCAAAATGATCAGCAACATTTGGAAGGCGCTATCTCAGTTCAGCAAACAGTGCATGCATCGCTTCTGGAAAAAGTTGGCGCCATTATCGAAGATTTCAGAAAAGAGTTCGACCAGCAGAGTTCTAGCTATATGATTTCACTGGCTACGAGTAAGACCTCTGACAGAGAAGGTATCAAGAATGAAAGTGAAACGCCATCAGAATCAGTATTATTACGCGAACACAGTGTATACAGTCACCAAATGGCTTTCCTTCATCATGTTTCGCGACAACTGGATAGCCATGGTTTTCCAATATACAAATTGGGTCCTGGAGAGACGCAGGAAGTGACTGAAGAAAACTTACATGCACTACAATGTAAACTTACCACAGCCGAAAATCAACTTGCCATCCAACATGAATCACAGAACCACCAAATCCATCAACTTTCATTACAACTGGCGTCACAGAATGAGTTATTGCAGACCTTGCGAAGGAAGAACAGCCAGCTGGAAGAGGAAAATCGAACATTGAATGAGCAGCTGCTAAAGGGTCGAAACACCACTTCAGTACAAGACCACCAAATACAAGTGCTCGAGAAGAAATTGGAACAGTCGGTGCAGCAGGCTGCTCGGGTGTCGGCCAATTTGCAAGTAGAACGATCACAGTGGAGCCAAAAGCTTGAAAAGGAGATTGAATCCGTGGAAGCTCGCAAGCGACAAGCAATGTCCACTGCGCAAAAGGCTATTGAAGAACGAGATCGAACCATTCGAGACTTGAAATTAAGAGGTTGTGCAGTCAATCTTCCTGGCCAAGATTTGAATGTGGATCAACTTTCTTCTCAGTCGCAACGCCTAAAGGTCGAGAACGAAGAGATGGAACGGGTGGTACATCAGCTCAGGATTGAAGTCAATGTAGCCGATGAAGAGCTTTCGTATACGAAGCAACAGATTGAACGTAGAGACAAGCAGATTGAGCAACTTCAAATTACTCTGAAAACAACCATGGCCCAAGGTTTTCCTCACCCCGATGGTATGCACATGGATAACCAAAAGCTCAAGTCCTTAATAGCACTCAAAGACGAGGCTGAGCTTAACTCTATCAAGATGGAGCAAGAACGACACAAGGCTATACAGTCTGCCAAAGCTTTGAAGATTGAATTAAAGAGTGCGGAAATGAAGCTTCGGCAAAGCAGAGCCGACAATGCCAAACTAGAAAGCAGTATGCTGCAATTCGTTAATGGCAATGATTTAGTTCAAAATAAGGTTGAGTGCCTGAGGGAGGAACTCGAAAAAGCTGATAAGCGTGTTGCGCAAGCCGAGAAAGAAAGGGCTGAATGGGAACTTCGAGCTGCTGTTGCGAAAGCGGAAACTCGAAAAAACTCTAACCAGCATGAAAGTGTCATTGCCGAATTAAAGGCTCAACAAGACAGTGCTGCAGACAATGTTCAACAACTACAGCAGACTATCAAACATCTTGAGACTGAAATTGAAAAAGCCCAGAAACAGCATTTCGAAAATCAATCCGTGTTATCTGCTGTGCAAAGTTCACTGGTTGAGCGAGAAGGAGAAGTTGCTCTTATTAAGGTTCAATTGTCAAGACAGATACAGGACCATGAAACCATTGTTGCATCGGAAAAGAGAGTACATCAAACTGCTATCGATCGCATTCAACGGCAACACGAGGAAGAGATTAGCCGTATCCGTAAGCTGTTGACTGATCAGCATGCTTCCAACACCAAAAGAAACCAAGACATTGCTTATCTGCAGAACGCCCGCCTTATTCACATGCTTGAAGATAAAGTTAACGAACTAGAATACGCCATGACTAATACGTGTCAGCAACATGAAGAAAAACTGGCCAATTTGGAACGACGGCTAGCCAAAGAATATGCAGAAGCTGCCGAGGCAGTTGAGAAATGGGAGAAGAAAGAACGAGCTTGGCAAATGCAAGCGGCTGGCGTAGAAGCAGAATACTGGCGACGAGACAGCAAAATCAAAGAGATGGAACAAGAAGTAGTTCGTCTTTACAGTAAAAACCTGGAACTGATAAAAGAACTAGCCAAATGGGCACCATAAAACCATTTGCATCAATTCATTATCTTGACCTTTGTACATAGATATTTCATCATGCTTAATCATTTACCATTTTCCTTTCATTTCTCAACTTGATTTTAATATCCTTGCGATTTCCCCTCACATCCATTTTCACGATAAGCCTACATCAATCACAGTTCACGTTTGTCCAATGACCGACAGCATGGCTGGTACCTTTGCTCTTTTGCTCTCATTTTGTTTTGGCGATTGCTTTAAATATTAAAACTGCAATTTATATCAGACTGGCAACCTTTTGCCCTAACATGCATGATAGGTAAGGACAAAATGCCCAAATCGGATTAAAACTCCTCGACTAAGATGAATTAGCAACGTGCCATCAAGCAAGCAAACTACGTGATTTCGGTTCCACCGACACGTTTTTTTCCTGCTTGCTTAATCTAGCCTCATTGAACAACCTCCATTGCTTACAATAATGTATTGTCTTCGGTCCTTGCCGAAATACCGTGCGTTAATATTCATACATTGACCCTCATTGACCAGTGTTGTATCTAGATAAGGAGCTTCAAAGAAAACAGATTTTCAAGACGATGAGATGTTATTTTCGTCCTCAATTTTTTAAACTTCCGTTCTTTCTTTGTTATGATACTGATAAGGCTTGAGCGCAACTTTTCTTGCTATCAAACAGCAATAGATGATGCTTTGCACCATCATGTAATGAAATAACCTAACACAAACTGTCTGCTTAATTAACTGACTGTCTACGATGCTTATCAGTGAAGAAAAACGATATATAGCCAAGAGCAACATAAAATGTCCGAATAATCAAAGTACAGCTTATAAAAAAATTAGAAATACCGCAGGAGCGATATCCCGAGCATTATCGTAGTGCTGATCTTACAAACATCCATGATGCGTCTCTTATAATCTTGCTCTGTACTTTGCTCCCTATCACATTCCCTTTCCCTTTTCCTTATACCAAACTCCATGCCTGTTACCAAGGCTTCAGCTGTTGTTGCTCCAATGCCGACCAAATCTCCTCGCAAATCTGACAATCGATCGCAATCGTCGAAACGAGGTTTGCTAGCTGGAGCAGTCAACGGCCCAATTGATCGAAAAAGCGGCTCGATACCTAACATGTCTTCCGGTAGTCTTGTGCCTCGAAACTATTGTTTGATGCACAACCTTTTCTTTCTAACGTCTTGGTGCCCAAAGTGCCGCACAGCTATCTAATGGAGTATATCACATCATCATTATAAGCTGGATACCCATCACGTGCTTATAGCACATATCTTCAAGTCTACCCTACTTATCTTCGTTTCTTCCACACCTTGTATATTACACTCTTGCATATAACAGCATTTTTTTTTCCGTTATAAACCTTTTACATAATTGGCTCGTGTATCAGTGGGTTTTTCCAAGTTCGGAAATTCAGCCAATCCATTGTTTGACAGTCAAAATTTTTCCACTGTGAAATTTTCAAGGAACGTGGCAACGAAAACTTGCAAACGAAAATGTTGTTCAGGGCAAGTGGAAATGGGATGAAATCAGTCATATGGAAGGCGGCACTAGGGTCATTCGCTTTAGGTGGAGGTATATACTATTATACCCAACGTCGTCCAAAACATGGTGTCATGTCACCAGAATACTATGTGCCATTGACCCTACGATCAGTACAACCTGTGAATCACGATACTTCACTACTTAGACTGGACTTGGATAGAAAACCTTCCTCTTTCCCAATACCGTCTTCTGTTTATATTAAGGACGATTCTATACAAATCATGCGTCCGTTCACACCAATCAACAATCCATCAGTCGATGGTCATATCGACCTACTTGTAAAAAGATATGAAAATGGGTCGATCTCCAAGATGCTTTGCCAGTTAAAGGAAGGTGATGACGTCCATGTGCGAGGACCAATGGTCGAGTTTGAATATCAGACTAATGCTTATGAACATGTTGGCATGGTAAAGTGCTATTTTTGGGAATTGGCTTATTTGTAACCGCATTCTGTTGACTAAAAACCTACCTTGGGTTCCAACTTTTAGATTGCAGGGGGAACAGGGATCACTCCAATGTATCAGCTGATGCAACGAATCCTGACAGATCCAAAAGAAGCCAATACCAACATCACTTTGATTTATGCCAATAAGACTGAAAGTGACATTTTATTACGACCAGAGTTGGAGAATCTGGCAAAACAATACCCAAATAGATTGAAAATCCACTGTACATTAGATCATCCACCAGCCAACACGGATTGGAAAGGTGAACTTGGCTACGTATCCCGAGAGATGGTTGTTAAATATTTACCTCAGCCGAGCACCAACGTTGGTGCGGCCAATTCGGGTGTATTTGTTTTTGTGTCCGGACCGGAAGCGTAAGTTTTCTACAAGTCCATGCCACAAACCAAACATTTCGTTGACATATCATTTTTCTTGATAGCATGCTACATCATGTATGTGGTGATCGAGCGCGAGATTGGACACAAGGAAAAGTGGGCGGAATTCTCAAAGACGTTGGATTCAATGAAAGCCAGGTGTGGAAGTTTTGATAGAGTAATAAAGAAATCCTGCATCTCATGTGATAAATATACAAGTTGCCATCAAATTGCACGCCCAAAATGTCTGCCGCATGTGAATCCGATTATTTTATTTATTGCCTGCACAAACTCTTTCTTTCCTGCCACCCACTTTTATATGATAATAGACTACTCATTCCTTCCTTTACTGTAATATCTTATTATAATGCTATTGACCGCTCAGAGACGTCCTACTCTCACTTTGCAAAATGTCAAATCAGCCAACGCTGCCATTCCTCATCCTTCAGGACCTCCGTCTCCGACCATGTCCACCAACTCGATTGTTTCCTCCATGTCATGGATAGTTGACAAGTCTCCCGCAGACTTGATGCCGCTATTGAAAAATGCTTACACAGCTCTTAGAGATAAAGAAAAAGGTAATTGCCTCCAGCTCGACGTTTGGGATAGCACGTTTAATTGGAAATGCTTATCAATTTTATAATGCTTTTTTTTTTTTTTCTTTTCTTTTGGTGTGGTTGTGTCCTCATAGATCTGGTGTTGGCGGCAGAGATTGGAAAATCCCTATTAGAAAATAACATGCAACTAAAAACAAAATATGAGGACTTGTTGCAGCAACTCTCTTTGTATCAAAACCAATCTACTGATAACGCTCCAACTGATCCATCAGAATACCCCACAAAGGACGCCGAAAAATTACATGCATCATCCGATGAAATCCGAATCATCCCGTCCAAATCTACAAGAGACGCCATAATAGACGTTTTAGAAACTAAAAATGCTGAATTGCTCAGCAGGTTAGAAACTTCTTTGGAGGAAGCGGATAATTTGCAAAAAAATAACAAGAAAGTAACTCGAAAGCTGGAAACCGAAATTGCTAGTCTCAAGGAGGATCTGAACATTGCTGCTCAAAAAATACAGGAATTGGAACAAATTAATAAGGAGGCTGCTGAAAAGCAGCGCCGAACTGAAGCAGAGGTTCAAAATTCAATGAGTACGCCATCGGCTGAATCATACGCCCTCATCGGTAATATGTTTGAAAAAGTTGGCAAGCTTGAGATTGAAAATACATCACTGCAAGCTGCAAAATTAGAATTGGAAGCCAAGTTATCAGCAACTTTCCGAGATTTACGCCTCCTCAAAGATCAATTTGAAAACTTTCAATTTACTCAAGATGATTATGATGCTCTTCAAGAAGCATACAATAGACAATTCGATCATATTGCTCAACTCAATGCATCTTTGGAGGAACACCGCACCATGCTTCAAAAGCTGCGTGAGCGAGGTACACCAATACAGACACCTACACCCAGCTTGTTTGGCGACGATATCCTAAACTCAACCAATCTGACCAAGCAATCATTGCTATCTGAGCTCGAGAACGAATGGTTCAAAGGCATGTCACAGAAAACTGCCAGTACCAAAAGTTATAGTGGCTCATCATTTACTCGTATGCTTGATTTCGCGCAAGCAACTGAAGACTCCCTCCTTTCCTTTTATAACAACCCAACTGAATATGCCCTTAGCACCGTCCTTTCTGGTAATGGAATAACTGATAAGAGCATTTTAGATGAAGCAGTTGCTTTTATCAATCGATTAGAAGAAGAAGAGGATCCTGCCGATTCCGGGTCTATTAGTGATTTTGATCCCGCCGACCTTCCTTCCTACGATCTTTATCCCGACTGTCATAATCTCGTTGAGTCTATGAATGATAACAGCTTAACAGTTGCTATTTCATCTCACAAGCAGCAGGCAGCTGTGAGTGGTAAGATGAGAAGGTTCATTAAGAGTTTCTTTCGCACGATATGGAAATGGTGCCGTTTTGCCATGATTCTCACCGCTGCTGTCCTTATCAACGTCTGGCACGGTCCCAACTCCATGCTAATAGATTACTGATATTATGCCCATGTTCATTCTTTGCAGTTCCACCTCCTTTATGTATAGACAGATCTATCTCATTTTTCGCTAGCCATTTTCTTACGTGTATAAATTATCCTTCATTTTCCTATATAAAATATCCAGTCCATATATAGCAAACTCCGCCTGTCGGTTCCTTCTCCACTGCCACACTCAATTCTCTCGACAATGATTGGCATTGATGAGATTCTGAAACGGCGTAAGTAGCACGATATCTGGTTTCCCAAGAACATATATACTTGAGAAAAAAGCTGTCGAAGCGAGCTGACTTGCCATCACAACTTTAAACTCGATGAAACTGTTTGTGTTCCTTACCGCCAATTCACATTGCAGGATTTCTCGAGACTATTAAGTCAGTGCAACCTGCTGGACGATGGAAGATAGTTGTAGTTGATTCTCGGTCTCTAAAGATACTAAGTTCGGCCTGTCGAATGTACGATATCCTGGAAGAGAACGTGAGTCTACATTGGCACTTTGGATCATCAATTTTAAACCCGTCCTAAATGTTTCCCCTTTTTCACGCTAGGTCACTTGTATGTGCTGTATTACTGATGTGTATATCACATACTATACTTTACTAACATTGGGTTCTAGTGGTCGAAAATATCGAGAAACAGCGCCAACCGTATCCCAATCTCGAGGCTATCTATATTCTTACCCCTTGCGTAGCATCTACTTCCCGATTGGTTGATGATTTCGCGAGAAAGGGCGGTCCAATGTACGCTGCCGCTCATGTTCACTTTACCAACGGTAAGTTCGTTTGTTGAAGGATATATTGGCATCGGCTTGCTTTGCTCATTTGTTTATCTCGATCCAGGTCTAGATAACAGTGTGTTTGAAGATCTGACTCGAAAATTGCGAACATCGGATGTTTCAAAATACATTCAATCTCTAAAGGAGATGTATGTGGACTTTTACAGTAGGTGTTGTTTCGTTGCGACTGAGATCACAAACATCTTTATCTAATTCGGCTGTGTCATAGTCCGAGAATCTGCAGTCTATTCGCTGAACAGTCATCATCAATTCGCGAGTTTGTTCGGCAAAGAATCAGCTTCGAGCAATAGAACCAGCTCGGCAGGAAAACTCGAGAATAACCTAGAGGAAATTGCAAAACAGGCAAGTAGCATGCCAAAAAGCTCGCTGTCTCTTCGCTTGCAAACTGACGCGTCTACTAGATACTGTCTGTTTGTGCAACGGTTGGTGAAAATCCTCTCATCCGTTATCATCGGCCTTTGGATGTCCAAGGTACCATCAATAGAAATATACCGTGGCATTTAGCCAAGTTAGTACAACAAGAACTTGACAACTTTTGTAAATTGAATCCCGAGTTTCCAGTAAGTTTCTGTTCTACGATGCATTAAAATTGTTTACAGACGCGTGCTAATTTCGGCTGTTATTGCTTTCAGCCATCAAGGGACCCTCCTCTTCCCCGGGGCACCTTAATCATTTTGGATCGAACTATTGACCATCTTTCTCCCTTTTTGAACGAGTTCACTTATCAAGCAATGATGACTGATTTACTAAATGTCGAAGAGAATGCAAGTGGATTGAAATATAGCTATGAGTATGTGCAGGAGGATGGTTTGACTGCCAACAAGGAGATTGTGCTGGATGAACAAGATACCGTGTACACATCTATTCGACACCTGCACATTGCCAATACCACCGAACGTCTTATAGAAAGTTTCAACGAGTTTGTTGCTCAAAACAAGGGCGGTAGCTCTTCCAAAGTTCGAAGTTTGAACGATATGAAGGAGATGATGGCCAATTTGCCTCAATTCCAGGAAATGAAGTCCAAGGTAAGTAATCATAAGCTGTCGAGTGTTCGATATTCTCAACAGCAACTGACTTGCTTTCCAGTACTCTGCTCATATGACCATTGCTGCCGCTTGTATGGCTGAGTTCAACAAACACAATTTGGAGACCATTGGCATGATTCAACAGGTGAAAATTTTACTGGCTTAGCTTGAGTGTAAAAGCTGCATCGGCTTAACCTACATCATCTATCTCTGCTTATAGAACCTAGCATGTGGTGAAACACCAGAAGGTGAAAGCATTAAAAACATTGCCGATGATATGCTTCCTATATTAGATGACCCTTACGTGAGGTACATAATTCTTTCTGACACATTTATTGATGGCTGACACTTTGCTTACGAACAAACCTTTACGCAACACAGTCAATATGACAAGACTCGGCTTTTGATGCTGTGGATGGCCTCTTTTGAGGGGCAGGTTGACGATGACCAAAAACAAAATCTGTTGGCGCATGCTCGACTGGATCAAGAATATAAGGATGCCATTGACAATTTGTCGCTGTTAGGCGTACAGCTCTCCAAATCCGCAAATAAACAAGGCGAGAAATCAAAAAAGAGCAAGAAGAAGCGAGAAAATACTCAAGATGTACCCTTTGATCTGTCACGATACGTACCCGTTGTTAAACGTGTATGTGAGGTACAGTAACAACTATATATGACTTCAACAATTATACTTGCAGCGTTAACATTCCATTTTATCAGGCTCACATCAAGGAAAACATAGACCAAAGCTTATTCCCCCTAATCCGTGTAGCTGAACCTGAAAACAAAAATCAAGATACCAAGGTCGGCTTGAAGCACGTCCCTCAGCTTCGTGTCTATCACACCAAGTGGCATAAGAAGACTGGAGGAACCAATGTGAGTGGGCGAAAATAATCGTAATTTTGCCTGTGAATTTTGCTAACATATTACGGCAATCTTGTAGGCTGGACCAAAACCACCTTCAGGGCCGCCCCTGATCATATTTGTTGCTGGTGGCATAACCTATTCAGAGATCAGGTCTGCGTACGAATTGGCTGAAACATATGATCGTGAAGTCTATATTGGTAAGACATGTGCGATATGAATCAAGTTTCATGGCTTCTTACTTAAGAAAATGTCTACAGGTTCCACCCATATCATTACTCCAAAGGGCTTTGTAGATGACTTGAAAATCTTGCAGCTACCTCCTACACCAGCTAAAGACACTGTGCCAGCCTACAGCGATGCTAGTACCACCAAAGCTGCGGCTAAACTACCTCCAAGAATGTCAAGTAGCCAGGCTACGGCTGCACCTAGAGCTAGCTCTAAATTAAATTTGAAGAAATGGTAGACATGTCAGTCATGCATTATTTTGAGCCATGTTAGGCACAGTCCATATCATTTCAGTCACTATCCCTTGATTTCAATAATATATAAGCAAAAAACAAATAGGCTCATCATTTGTTTTTTTTTTTTTTTTTGTGGGTTGTGAGAGGTGCTGGACTAGGCGCGTGGATTGACTTTGGTTCGCGTTTCGTGTCGTAGCAGTCATACTATAATTTTGCAGTTGCTCAGTACACCTATACTGTGAATGCTTCTCTTTGCGTAGTGTTTGCTGGACAAATGACTGATGCTCAAAATGGCATAAAGCCAATACGGTATCGCCTTCATTCTCACAATTCACAACAGCCACCAAAACGACGAAAAACTCGAGGTTCTCGTAACGCCAGTAGTAAGGCACTCGGACCACCACCATCCTGTCTAGCACGATCCACTACGCCAACAAGCAGCACCAGTAGTTCACACAATTCACCATTACATGACTGCAATTTGTATTTTCCTCAACGCAACGACGAAGACGAAGCTGCTATGGCTCGCGCACGAACCTTGGGAGCTAGCATTGCGCAAAGTGCTAATGAGTGTACCCATGTTGTTCTGCAAGTAGCGAATCCATCCAAGAAACAGCAACAGCAAATATTTAGTTGGAAGGAGCAAGGAAAGTTAGTTGTTTCTTTGACTTGGGTAGCTGCTTGCGTGTCCACATGGTCACGACAGCCAGAGTTTAATCATCCTCCGGGACGCGGAGATCAATCGCTCATAACCGGACACAATCAAGGCATTAAAATCAGCATAAACCCATTTAATCATGATCCACCGCCACCAGAAGTGGTCAGTGATAGCACATATGATGAAGCTGTCACCATTGATAGCGGACCTTCCATGTCGCCAACCTTGAAATATACCGAAGAAGAAGAAGTTTCTCATGGTTCTGATGAATCTTCTCTCCGGAATCTGGAAGAATTGGCAACTCGGTATGCGAAATCAACACCTCCTTCATCCCAAAGACCGGCGCCGGTGTCAGCCAGTCGGCAGGAACAAATTCAGCAGAAAATCAGGAACGCCATGGCACCCAGTTCCAGCGCACCCAATGTCAAGATCTGGACGGAGGAGAAGATCACTCCTGAAGCGCTGATGGCCGAGCGTCGTAATGGTACACGCAAGTCTATGCGTCGCGGGTCTGGCAAAAAGTAAAATCAAAAACCTTGAGTATATCCATCTTTTACCACGAGGGAATATCGGTCCCAGTAAAGTGGGAAATTCCCCAGATTAATCATATTCCCCGTTTGGATAAAAGTGGTGGCGCAAAACCAGAAAAGTTCCGTTGTAAAGAAACTCCTTTGTATATTAGTTTGTTAGAGAGAGGGAAAATCTTATTTGATATAAAATACCAGCTGGTCCAGTGTATTTGCGTAACACACTCTTTCTTCCTCCTTTGCTTGTCTTTGACGTCATGACCAAGCCAATCTTTTTCAACGCTCAGCATTCTCCCATAGGAGCCTTTGCCTCATTTACGTTGGGAGAACATGGTCCTAAAGGTGGGTTTGGACATGAGATTGGCAAACCGGCCGACCAAAACGTATATATCGGTTTGGAAAACTCAGAGCACGAGGATGAGTTTGATATGCTGCCATTTTACGGTGCTCCCGATGGTGTGCTTGCAAACTATACACCTGAAGAGATTGCTAAACAAGCCAAGGTCACCAAGACATATCCTGACGGTGAAATCGACCGGGACTATCATCCTTGTATTGATACCTGGCACGCTGGAGACCTCAGCTTCCGTATCACCAGTCCTGTGAAAAAAATTCCAGACCCAGCCCAAGCTTCTCAAGCTCAACTCATGGATACCTTGTTGCCTGTGGTGTTTGTCGATATTACGGTAGATAACACTGAATGTGACAGACCTCGTAAAGTGTGCTTTGGTTATGGATCCACTGATTCTCAAAAAGACTATGCCTTGCATTATCTTCAACACCACCATAAGGACATGAACTCACTCAATGGAATTGGAAGTGGCCGTAATCTTGCCATAGTGTCGTGTAACGGGCCCAAAGATCCTGTGCATGCTCGTGTAGGATTCGAAATCGAAACTCTGCTGACTTTGAAGGAAGAACCCACTACTTCTCTTGGAGGATGTGCTATACTGGTAGCTACAGTAGAGCCCGGTGTGGAAAAGACTTTACGCTTTGCCGTTTGTTTCCATCGCGAAGGTATCGTCACCAGCGGCATGGATGCCAGCTATTTCTACACAAAGTGGTGGAAAACTGTGAGGGATGTTGCTTCATATGCCGTTGAAAATCATGAGCGATTGGTCATGGAATGGCAAATGCCTGATACCAACCTTCTCATAGTGAAGAAACTGTCGGCCAATCAGCAGTTTCAATTGACCCATGCTATTCACAGCTACTACGGCAGCACCCAGTTGTTGCAGAAAGAGGATGGGAAGCCTTTCTGGATCGTCAACGAGGGTGAATACCGTATGATCAATACTTTGGATTTGGTGGTTGATCATGCCTTCTTCGAATTGATCATGAACCCCTGGACTGTGCGCAATAACTTAGAAGCATTTGCTGACACACACAGTTACTATGATCAAGTATCGTCTCCATCCGACCCCAAGACATTGCTCGATGGTGGTATCACATTCACTCATGACATGGGAGTGGCTAACCACATCAGCCCTCCACAATACTCAGCATACGAACGGCCTTTCCTCACTGACTGTTTCAGCTACATGTCATGTGAAGAACTAACCAACTGGATATTGACTGCATGCATGTACATCAGCTCTACCAACGACTCTGACTTTGTCAACCATAGACTTGGTCTTTTGAAGGAGTGCTTACAAAGTCTGGTCAACCGTGATCACCCTGATCCTAAGCAGCGAAATGGAGTCATGAAGCTGAACTCATCCAGAACCCAAGGCGGAGCTGAAATCACAACGTATGATTCCTTGGACACTTCCCTTGGTCAAGCCACAGAGAACATTTACATTGCTGGAAAATGCTGGGCGTCCTACTTGGCTTTGGAAAAGGTGTTGCGAGATGCCAACGCTACAGCTGAAGCTGACTTGGCTGCAACTCAAGCTGATCTGTGTGCTCAGACCATGGTAGCGTCTATCGATACAAGCTCCAACTTGTTCCCTGCCATCATCAACACCACTACCCCGCATCCGGCAAGAATTATTCCAGCCATCGAGGCACTGGTATACCCACTTTTCACTGGCCGAAAAGACGCATTGAACTTTGATGGCAAGTTTGCCGCCTATCTCAAGGCTTTGACACAACACCTCCAATCCATCCTCCAGCCTGGTATATGCTTATTTGAAGACGGTGGCTGGAAGCTGTCTTCTACCAGCGATAACTCATGGCTTAGCAAGATTTACTTGTGTCAATTTGTTGCCCGAGAAATCCTCAAGCAGTCCCCCAGCGATAAGGCCGATGCCGCCCACGTGGGATGGCTCACTAGCCCAAAGAATACATATTGGGCATGGAGTGATCAGATCATCGCTGGCGTTGCTTTGGGTAGCAAATACTATCCTCGAGGTGTCACCAGCATTCTTTGGTGCTTGGAAGGCGATATCTAGGTGTTAGAAAGGAGTTCATCCGTGCAGTCGTTACAATCAATTTCTTGATAAATAAATGTCATAGCTTCTGAAAGGTCACAAAATTATCAACTCATACATCCAATAACCGAGTTTTCATGCTGTCAATATACTGTCAATTATGCATAATAATAAACAAATTGAGATTTAAAGATTCTATCGTTCAATCTATCCATCTAGTTTCTTTCATTGCATTTATGTTCCCTGAGATATAATAAGTGCTAACGGACTACGCTGAAACAGATCATTCTCTGATTTTTTTTAGGCGCTTGTTTCTGGGAAACCCGTCAAATTTAAATTCCCAATACAGTCAGATTGCGATATGCTAATACCATTCCTTCCAACTTTTTTCCAAGATATGGCTCAGAAACAATCAGATACATGCATTTTTGAGCAATACGTTTATGAAAACTTTAATAAAAGTTCAAATGTGATTTTCCTCTCTATGAAATGGCTTAAATATCTGTTTGCCAACAATTGATAACAGTATGCACAGCAATACTGGGAAATGCGAACAAAAATTGGCGAAAGAAAATATATAATGAAAAATGTACAGAATGCGCGCAAGTGTTATTTACAATGTAGATTTTGGTGAAAGAGGGCGGCTGAGTAATGCAGCCACACATTTTCAGTTGGTGGATTTCACAGTGTTGCTCGCTTGACCAGTATTTTCGGCTTCTCAAAGTGAAACAACGCCTTTAAGCCCTTTGGGCGCGGCTGAGCCTTAGTGGGTTCATTACTATCAGCAACAGACTGGTTACGATCTTCTGTGTTGCTGATAGGTTCCGGTGATACTGCGACGGTTCGTATAACGCGAGAGGTTTCATCTTCGAACGTCACATAGCGTCGCGGTTTAGGAGATAATACCTCTGGCATGGCCGATTGTACAGGAGTGGAACTTCTCTTGATGGGTACGTGGTGTTTAGCTTGAAAGTGATCATCCTCAAAACCGGCATTATTGCTCAACCACGAAGTAGAAGTACGCTTGGGAGAGTGATGGCGGGTTTGTTGTCGTAGGTCTACGGACAAATTCCTACGATGATGATACTGGTGCTGGTATTTGGGAAGTTGAGACGGCAAAGGGGTCATATAGTTTTGGAGCAACTGCTTGACAGCGTCATCCAATTTTGGGTCAGATTGATCACTCAGCAAATGAGTCGTTGTGTGTTGAGATGGGC
The DNA here is from genome assembly GCA_037039815.1 of Umbelopsis sp. M5902. Lineage (NCBI taxonomy): Eukaryota > Fungi > Mucoromycota > Umbelopsidomycetes > Umbelopsidales > Umbelopsidaceae > Umbelopsis > Umbelopsis sp. M5902. Next base: position 871,044 of record JAXQGL010000051.1, read on the forward strand.
GAGTCTCTAAGCAAGCCATTGAAAAAAGTCAAGTAAAAGAAGAGTAGAAGAAGGTCGAAGGATTACAACTGCAATCCGTGCTCAGGCTCAAAAGTTATTTAAACGTTGGAGCGCTGGCGGAGAGGAAGAATTTTCGGTTCTTTTGTTTTGGCGTGTTTCAAAAATTTGGATGGTAAGTAAGCAAGTCAGGAATAAAAGGGCCGAATAGACCCAATTTATCCAGCTTTTGCACAGTAAGCTTGAAGACAAAGAGCCAACACATCAAAACATAAAGCCACAGGGAGGCTGACAAATTTCTTGTCCTTTGCTGAGGCTTGACGTGCCATTAGCAATCGTGTACTTATCTACACATAAAAATGTTAATTGGACAAGGATGACAAAAAAATTTGCATATTCAAAGTCCAATGCAATGGGCGATAGACGAGGAAGCCACTCCCGGTAAACTTGCAGGAGTCATCGAACGGAATGTTTGTGAGCCATTACCGTCCGTTGCCGGCTTCGGCTGCAGAGTTCCGGAGCCATTGCTGGCTGGCTGATGTTGAAAACCTCTTAGTAATATTGGAGGGAGGAGTTTGTCGCGGACAAGTAAATAGGAACTTCAATAATGTCCGTGCAGAGAGACTCCAAGTAACAATTCGTAGACATCATTTTTTTTTGTTGGTTTCCACCCAACTGGGGCTTGAATGCATGTCGGCGCCGCCAATGACTGGTTTACCGTTTGTTAATGAGTGGCAAGCTGTTTTCAAACTCAGAAATTGGATTTGCCATCCCTACATGCTCAATCTGCCCTGAAGCACCCCCCCCAGAGTAACCATGTTGGATAGAATAGTAATGTGGTGCAAGATCTCTTCGTCTTCATTACTGGTTTCACCAAAAAAAGGCACAACTCAAGGCATTTGCCCCAGTCATGTCAAATTGGCACAAGTTAAGTTTCTTTTTTTTTTAACTAATTGTTGTCAGCATAAATTTATTTTTTGGGGTTCCAAAAAGAGCTTCAATAATAGACAACGCGTCCACGCGTTTGTCAAAGGACGATCTAAGGGGCTGGGGTATGTACAGTTAAAGAACGAACACAAACAATCTGGGAAAATAGAGAAGAAGAAAAAGTCGTAAAGCGATGAAAATCGAAATGCTTTTGCAGTTAAAAAATCAAAATAAAGCAATCAGAAACAAGCGACAAAGCCAAAAAGATCAGAGAGTATGTATGATTGTGTAGATGTTTTCGCTGGCTCCAGTAATTTTTTTGGTTTCCAAGTGAAGAAAAAAAAAACCGATCCGACATTTGGATCGTCCTAACTAAAGCCAGTAACAAACAGTCTTGCGCATGCGCAGACGGCATATTACCGAGGCCGTGGCACCGGGGCAGGATAGGGGCGAGGAAGCGCAGGTTTGGTGGGTCTGTCCGGAGGCATGATATTATGTGTTTTAAAAAGACTTGCTTTTGTAGAGTAAGATACAAAGAGGTACTATTCGAACGAATAGGTGGAAGAGAAAAAAAAAAAGGAAGCAAAGCTACACGACTTGGTGATAGCGCTTAATAAGGTCGACGATGGAGGAAGGGGATTTGGGCAGTATGATTTTTACAGACCCGGTTGTCTCAGTGGAGGCAGAGAGTTGTATAGAGAAAAGAGGTTGATTTTCTAAATTGACAGGTGAGATGAACAGAGGACTATTTAAGCAAATTGCTTGTTGCCCAAAGTAGAATTAGCGCCATCCAATAAAAAAAAGAAAGTTTGCTGGTCTCCTACGCCTTAGGCAGCACAACCACACGGTACGCACATACACACACTCTTTCCACACTTTGAAACATGCGGTTACTACTTCCTTATTGAGATTCTATTCTTGTGCCACACATGCGTCCATCAAACTTGCGCTTCAAACAACAACAACAAGTCTTACGAACTCACTCCCTATAGCGATCTGCACAGTCCCCTTATAGCATATACATGTTATTTCCATCATTAGTGTACCAGGGATGTGGTTATCCTGATTGTAGCATAGAGAAATTCAGAAGGATCGATGATAGTTGGATAGATCGAGGGAAAGGTTTGGGCATGATAAATATGGTTTTGGATAGAATCTTGTGTACCCACATTCCATGCGATTTTAGCAATACCGATCTCTGTTTTTTTTTCTTCTTAACTGTTGGGCGCTCTATATCGGGGTCAGTCATAATGTGGCCCGATACGATGACAGCTGCAGCTTCAACTTAGCGCGTTTGCTTTTTTGCAAGTATCACAACATTATTATTTTGCCTTTATCACTTCCGCGTTCCCCGCGTCTCCCCCATCTTTTTTCTTTTTGCCCACACATTGTTAACGCTTTCGTCATCAGCCAAATTGCTTGCTTTAAAATTTAATATTTATCAGCAAAATTCATCCCCAATGGTTTTACTTTCCGCTTCCGTAAAAGAGTCATAATTGTAGGAAGCTCTGCTTTGAAAATGACGCTTGTTTGAGATTGGACTGCTGCGCTTCTTATCTTCGTTTTAGCTTTTATTTGTCGTTAGTATGAGTGCATTGAAGCATCTTTTGAGTAAACCAGCGGTGTCGACGCGTGCAGTTGCACAATTGAACAATGCAAGAACCGTGCACAATACCAAGACTAGAACCTTGACACACTCTCAAGGCCGCATTGTCATACTAGGCTCTGGGTGGGCAGGTTAGAAATTTGATTTCTCAGGATTGTGAGAATTGCACACAATATGCAAGCCTAAAAAACTGCAATGTAGGATTTCAATTCATGAAGGATTTGAGTCGAAAGGATTACCAAGTGACCGTCGTTTCGCCTCGCAATTACTTTGTGTTTACACCCCTGCTGGCCAGGTAAGCAAAATTTATCCCGAAGGAATTATACGGGACGCCATATGGGAGAAACTCCGCTGACAAGCAAATCAAAAGCACTTCCGTCGGTACTCTCGAGTTCAGGTAGGTGCATAATATGACATGTGTGACTGTCTTTAGTAGAGTAATCTGTCCATTAATTCTTTTTCCATTGTTTTCATGAAAAAATAGGTGCGCTACTGAACCTGTTCGCGGTTACTCTCATAACATAGATTACCACCAAGCTTGGTGCGACAAAATAGGTAAAGACAATCTTCTGCAATGTGCCAAGCCGTAAACTATATTGGGTAGGGTGGCTCACAAATTAAAAAATCTAGACATTGAAAACCAAGTTATCCACTGTACATCCAACCTAGACGACAGTCTGTATACCAGCCAATGGAAAACTACTTTTAGGCAAGATTGTCACTTATTTACTAATGTGTGGTACATATTTTTCTAGATAAGGGATGCCCTTTTACATTGGATTATGATAAGTTGATCATCAGCGTCGGCTCATATTCCAACACATTTGGTATCCCTGGTGTCAAAGAGCATGGTCATTTTTTGAAAGACATTCAAGATGCAAGAAGGATTCGTGCTCGTGTTTTGGAATGTAATAAGTCATTCATAAATTTAAATGGTGCAACATTACCTTGGACGGTACTCTAAATCCCTTCCATTGGTGCTTGATAGGCTTTGAATACGCTGCTCAACCAGGACTCAGCAACAAAGAGAAGGCCGAAAAATTACATTTTGCTGTTGTGGGTGGTGGTCCTACGGTATGTGATAACTTTGCCGCTTTGATGATATACAATTGGTGTTTTCGAATTATTAATTGATCTTGTGCCGCTAAAGGGCGTCGAGTTTTCAGCCGAACTGCATGATTTCATTTCGGAGGACCTGTCTCGACTGTATCCCCAATTGATGGCGCATGTTAGGATGACATTGTACGATGTTGCACCACATATCCTTGGTACTTTTGATAGCAATTTATCTGCATACGCTACAAAGAAATTTGCTCGTCGCGGCATACAAGTCAAGGTTAGACAAAGAGAAATCGCCGAACCTGGTATAAATTTGACAATGGTGATACTAAGCAATCAAACTTGATTACATAATGTCATAGACTGGTCGTCAAGTGACAGAAGTCTTGAAGGATCGACTAATAATCAAAGAGGAAGGTGAAGGTAATATAGGCATTTTTGTGCCTTTGCATGATCGACTGGCAGATCAAAAATTTTGTACGCATAAGTTCATTGTGGGAAAAACAATTTTGCTAAATTATGATTTTTGCAGTTCCCTTCGGTATGTTAGTATGGTCCACAGGTCTTATGCAAAACCCATTGGTGGAATCGTGTCAAACTGCCCTGAAAGACGAGCGCAGTCATCGGTAAGACATGTGAGGTACGCGCCGTCTGCTCGGTGATGATAACTGACACTTTATTTTTTGGGGACAGCTTGATGACGGATGAATTCCTAAGAGTGCTGTCCAAAGACGGGAAAAATGTCCTGCCTAATATGCAAGTACACTATTCATTGCCATACGTTCTTTTTAACAACAAGTGACCTAACTTATGATCATCTTTTGTAAGATATGCAATGGGCGATTGTGCTACCATCAAGGACCATGATTTGCCAGCAACAGCGCAGGTGGCTAAGCAAAAGGCTATGTATCTTGGAGAAGGTAATTTTATCAGAGAGTGAATGAGCTGGGAGAGCAACGTACTCATATGGCAATCAACGTCTACATCCAGTCTTTAATAAATGCGCAAAAACTGGTCAAGATACCCAGATACCTGAGTTCAACTTTAAGAATCGTGGTTCAATGGCCTATATCGGCTCCTGGGAGGCTGTGGTTGACATGACACCTGTCCACCAGAGGGCTGCTGAAGGAGGTCATCTTGCCTGGTTCTTTTGGAGGTAAGAGCAGCTAACGACAAGTAATTGCGTTGATGTTATCTAACGAGTTTTATACATGTTTCTTCTGTGATCTCGACAGATCCGCATACCTAAGTATGAGTGTCAGTTTGCGCAACAAAATCCAAATTCCCATGTTTTGGTTCTTGACTTGGGCAGCCGGAAGAGACATTACTCGATTTTAGAATGCCACCGAGAACTTTTTTTCAAAACTGCATCACAATAGACTGTTTTCATTCTTTTTGAACAATTTAATATGGACAAACTTTTATTTTACAATGAGCATTGATGTAAAGTTCGGGTATATTACATATTTTGAATTTGATTGATGATGCTGTCACGATCGCTTTTTTGATCAAGCCGATTGTATAGCAACATTTTCACTGACATGGCCTGTTTGATGCCATCAACACATTCGATGGCTTCATAACTTGTTTGAGCGTGATTGCAATTCAAAAGAATTCGGTCCTCTAAGCCGCTTTGAGCGCCACTTATCAATAGAGAAAACAGTGCCTTGCCGCGAAGCAGGTAGGTATACGCTATCAGATGTTGAGTATTTATGCTAAGGATCTGTTAAAAAGACCGATACAGCACATTTAGTCCCTCATTCGACTGAACTCAAAATAGCAGTTGCACAGTTGGTAAAGGCTTTTACCTTTGTGAATAGTGCGTCTATGATATTAATGGCTTGACTTGGCTGGCCCTGTCGAATGGATATATCCGCCAATTTCATGCAACTGAAAGCATACAACTGAACAGATTGACACTTTTTACTAAGCTGCAAACACTCCTGCAGCCTAGAAGTGGCGTTCACGTAATCCTCAATTTCCTGCAAAGGGGGCTGCGTTGAGGCGCAATTACACTCAAAATGATAAAAGTTTTACTATGGTTCCTCACCATCGAAACGTCAACTTGCGATAAAATCGTCAAACATGAATCCAGCAGCATTCCGGATTCCGAGTTCCTTAACTCCACGGCATTCAACTCATGATCAGCCTACATCGTATTGCCAAGCCAAATAATGGGATCGAGATGTGGTCAGCTTCATCAAAATTAGGTGCATGCGGTAGCACAAGCTTATTATATACATGTGTTGTTTATGTCTATAACACCCATCATCTCTTACCTGTGACAAGTTGTGGCGCAATTGGTGAATTGTACTACTGAAATCGACAAAATCATCGTGTCTATTCTGGTCCCTTATCGTCGATGCGCTAGAGATCATCGTGTCGATCCTCATTGTCGGTGTTGCTTTGATTCTGATATCATAAAAACAAAAATAAAGATGCGAAATATAAGAGGAGTCAGGTTAGCAATGTAATGTACCATTGACGGACCCAATTTCTTGGTAAATCTCATATCTCTTGTCCAGCTGATTAAACCCCCCATCCTCACCCCCGAAGAGAGGCACGTATAGAAAAATCCAGATCAGAAATGTACTAACATTGACCGTTGAGTTTGTATAATCTGCGAACATTTTTTCCATAATAGCGACAAGTCGCTTGAATGAGGATGTTTGGTGGAAAATGTTTGTAGTATAGTTTGTGCCTCGGAATAGTTTCCGTGTCGGGCATACTACGGGAAAAGCTCTTAGCGTTAGATACTATATGTCCGCACCCCATCGGCCGCTACCTAGATATCCACACGCTTTCATTTATTCCATTCTGAGAAGAAATGCCGCTTACCTGCATCGCCATCATACACGCCGCAACTTCGATCTGGTCGACCGGTGTGTCTTCGCTGGCAATATCGACGGATGCCTGTATATAGTAATCCACTAGTGCGCTAACTCCTAAAATTTTAATTTTCGTCAACCACCAATGTGCTTCCTATCATCACGTAAGATTTTTCATACCATGTTGGTTCCAATTCGACGCAGCAAGCAAGTTCCGAAATTCAAATATACGATCCAGGTTGTGCATAGTTCCAATGGCCGAAGTGGCTATCAAATTCTCATGAACCTTTCTCGGTGCGTCTCCCTAGGAATGATATATACCTCAGTCAGCAAGACTTTCGCAAATTGTTTTTTTTTTTGCTTGTCAAAATCTCTCACGTGTTGAAGGTTTCGCTTGATGTCCCACAGCATATCCATACTCTTGAGGAAGGCAACATTTTTGTTCTTGGACTGATTCTCGCCAAAGAAAAATTTTTGCGTTACTTCGGAATTGTTCTTTGATTCTATGAATGTTAGCCAACTGAGGGCTTGACTAAGGCAGTCTTCGTCATGATTTTCTCGTGCGACGTCCAGCGCTTCGGTAATTGCCTATAGAGAACTTTTTATTAGCAATGAGTACGGTTGACGTGTGTGTGCTACGGCTGGCTTTATAATTACCGCCAGGGCTTTTTGTCTGTGCCCAAATTTATATTCCAATATGGCAAGGTTTAGCAAAGCATATTGGTATAGTGGCGTTTCTCGGTTGAGCAGACAAAAATCAAAGAAACGGTGCAGATTCTCAATGGCTCCTTCGTATTCACCAACCCGGATACAGCTTAAGAATCTGTTAACCACTGCTGTTAGCGGCCATTTTTTTGCAAAGGCATTCGTCATGGTAATTCTTTAAGGAGAATCCCTCAGTAAAAATGAGTCTAGTCAAACGTACCTAACGTGACATGCCTTGACAAGTTCTGGAGCATGTCGTTGTAAAAAAGCAAGGCGATCATGTAATTCGAAAGGTTTGACTCTCGATGTGCCATTTTCTGCAGAGATTGGGGTATGAGTTTTGCAAGCTATTTTTTTTTTTTTGACACATATGAAAATGCTGGCTTACTGTCAAGAACCTGAGCTTCTCGGTCAAGAAACCTAGCCATATCATGATTTGACACCCAGCCTCCAATGTAGTCGGCATTGATGTCAAGAGGACTATCCAAGGCAGACTTTTTGCCCATCATGCTTTGCTCGTCAGGTTGAGAAGACATGAATGACGCATATCCATAGCGGTATGAGTTGAACATGGCGAATAGCTCTGAGGTTTTTTCAAACGACAGTTTCAAATATTCCACTCTGCAACGCCGAACAAACATACCAAACACGCTGTGATTATCCTACAGACATTGATCAAAGTAGGAAGTTTGATAAGAATGAACAAAGTAACAAAAGCGTAGTGTTTCATAGTCTAATAAGCAAAAACTTACCAAGACCATCTTATCTGGAATGCTCTAATACATTGGTAGACATATATTGTTAGTGACGCTCTGTAACTTGTAACCAATGTTGCCATATCTATGGGATAATTTTGATTTACCTCTTCATCCTCGTTGTCAAGCAACAAATCCATAAGAGCTGCAAATAATTCAAAAAGTTAAATTGACGAAACAGAGCTCAACTTTTTTGCATTGGTTTCAGCAACCAGACATACATCCAATAAGTTGATCGATACTCTCAGGATTTTGGATTTGACTGATCTGCAGTAAGGGCAAACAGCTTGGTCAACGAAGTCCGATTTAGACGCTGACTGAGAACCATTGGCTTACCCTTTCGCGCACAGGATCAACAATCGACGTATTATCGGCTTCATTCTCGATGGCAGCCAATTTAACCATGACCTGACCCAAGGTAGGCTCTTTGTAATCATCAAAATGCTAATTAAACAATCAGTATGCTTGAAAGTGCGCACATTCGAGTCAGTCATGATGTGTTTCCAAACCTGGATACTATCTATAAGGTAACAAATGATCTTGTGCACAGCAATGCCGGTGTATTCATAATTACAAAACTTGGTCAGAATGACAAGAAGCACCAACTTGTGAGGCGTCAAGTAGTTTGAATGCAAAATCAATTGTTCATACATGGCGAGCAGACGCGTCAATACTTCTTTTCAACGCGACACGCGCGTTATTCTGCCTGGTGGGGGGGGGGGCAATAAATTGTCTGAGAAAAAATAAATCAGATAAAAAAAATTAGGCGCTGGGCGTTATACAGTAGCAAATTTACAGGCTGACCATATAGCCTTATCGTATTAGTGAATCGCTGGATTTCTCAGAAACATCCTATTATAATGGGACCATTGCAGCCTGTACAGCTCTTTGTATTGTTCATCAATGCAATATATTAATTAGTTTATTTAGCATAATCCATTGATTAATGATTATCTGAGCTTCTATTGAGCTTTTAAGGCCGGGTTATGGCTTGCAAAATGGCTGGTTGAAACCCGCTCTCACCGCGATGAGGTAATGGCTGCGCAGAAAAATTGGATTTTATAATACCAAATATACACAACTTCCGACTCATGAGTCAATAAGAAAAAATAGTTCATAAGAAAAAGACTCCCCCAGCCCTCATCTCTCTCATCTCAAACCGTGGATGTTGAGAAATAATCTGTAGATCTACAGTACACAAGACAACGGGATTGCCATTCTACACATCACTTTACCTTGAGCAGGATTTTTGAACATTGGGCTTTTTATTTTTTTTTAGTGACAAAAAAAAAGTCTGTCTGACTAAGCAAAGCCTGGCCGCCTTCCCATGTCAAGTCGATTTCGCGTCAAACGTCTAAAGTTTGACCAACCTTTGACGATCCATCGTCAATCCGACTTGCCTGATTTCGATGATCATGTCAGCGGTCAACGATCAGCGCCTCAAGTTGAGACAGGCGTCGATAAAGAGGAAGAGGAGGAGGTACGGTTTATTTTTTATCTCGTTGTTTGGTTCGGAATAATGTTTAACAAGCTATATAATTCTTTTTTGGTGTTGGTATATAGCACCATCTGCAAGCTGCCATATCTGCGTCGCATGCAGCTTACACCACTGGCCAAGAATCACGTTTATATATCCCTACTCCCGATGCTTCTCAAACCATTGACCTGAATGCATACCACAAATTGTATAAATCCCCTTACAATAACCCATCATCTTTTGTGAAATTCTCCGCCACCGTCGAGGACTCCATAGGATGTCCTTATATGATGGATGAAGTCGATGAGGATTGGCTGATTGCTTATAATAAAGCTCATCCTGACAAAAAGCTATCTGAAGACTCGTTTGAAGCCATCATGTGGCGATTGGAATCCGCCAGTCAAGAAAAAGTTCCATACTTACAAACTGTAAGACTCATAACATGCGAATGTCTAAAAATTTACCACTTACAAAGCAAGCTTACCTGTATTGATATTAAACAAATAGGATAACACGAACATTCCAACATTTGATGAACTTGCGTCTGAATTCAATGTCAAGCCTTACGTTTCTCTCAAGTCACAAGCAGCTTTCGTTTATGAACAATGGAAAAAGCGGCGGATAATACGGAAAGGCGCTTCTCTCGTCCCATCATTGAGATTAGATGAAGGTCTACGTGATGATACCGATCCATACGTATGTTTCCGACGACGTGAGACAAAGCCTGTTCGCAAAACAAGAAGGACAGATCAACAATCGTTGGAAAAACTTCGAAAATTGCGTGCAGAATTGGAAACGGCCAGAAGTCTTTTAGAGATGGTCACGCGAAGAGAAAAGTTAAGGAAAGAGAGTTTGGTGACCGAGCATAGTATTTTCAATCAGCGTTGTATGCTGCGTGAAATGCAACAGCAACTCGGTATCAAGGATGAATTTGACTTGTTTCCTGTCAAGAAGAAGAGAAAGTCAGAATCTCACACAGGGTACGTTATTGCTACGACTTGGTGACTATATTCATGAGCAGCCTTTAACTCTGTCATCTACTTTTAGCAGCGCAACCATCAAAATACCTATCAATAAGCTTAAGCGCGACATATATGATTCTGACAAGAAGTCGGCTGCAGAAGTTGCTATTGAAGCTGAGGTGGCTCGTCGCCGTGAACGAAATATCGGGTTTGAAGATGTCACAGATGTAAGTCAAGACTAATTTACCTTTGGTAAATCATTCTGCTACAAACAACTAATATGTGTATTGATTCTTAGTCTGGGTATCAGCCTTTCCCGCTACCACTACAAACTCAGTTCTTCCGTAGCCTTTCCGACCACACTATACAAAACGTTCCGCGTCAATGGTCATACAGGAGGCGAGTAGGTCGAGGTGGAAGAGTGTTCATCGATCGTCGACCTTGTCAGACACGGTTTAAGCAATATGGTGGAAAGACCAAGCCTGGTATGCAAATGGACCTTGAAAGTGATGCCAGTGATGAAGATGACATGGAAATTGATGATATGGATGACAAGTATTTGACTTATCGCTGCAGTTTGCTGCAAGAAAACGAACTTCGACATTTGATTACCATACCAGCTGTCAATCCAAACACCATCACGGCTCAACAAATGGGTATCATTCTTCCAACTCATAGCGCGAAACCGCAACCGACAGACCCCAGCCGAAGTCCACAAGCTGTACCGATCAAACGGCAGAACAGCAAACAACGGTTGACCCCACAGCAGGCAGCTGTAGCCATGACCAATGATATGATTGTTGCTAATGTGGCTGCAGCAGTCGGCGGACCCCATCGCGACAAGGCAAGCATGCAGCTAGCATTGCAACACCTTCAGCAACAGCATGGAACCACTGATGTGGCGGTTTTGCAAAAAAAAATCTTAAGTGCACAGTTGGCTCAACAGCAAAAATTGAAGGAAGAGTCAACTGTTCAGCAGAAAGAAAACTCTGCTAGTCGAAAAATGACTATTCAGATGCCACCCAATTTACTTCAAAACAAGGCGCATGTACCCTTGTCACCGTCTTCCAACACCACGGTGAACCAACAAGGTTCTACCTCGGTGAACGACGACCTGGAATCCCAGTTGAAACAGCACTTGTTAAAAAAGCCCACCACACTACCTAACACTCCTGTTGATAGCCCCCCACAACGACATCCACAGCCTGGAGTCGCCAATCATGCTTAGTTTGGAATATTCCCTCCAAGACCCACTTTGTACAGACCTTTTTCATATACTTCTCTCCAAACAAAATAGCTCCCTTACCCTCTATTTTTCTTCCTCTTTTTTATTTTTATTATTCCACATGTTTGCCTCTTTGTGTACCATAGCCAAAATCAAATGGGTTACCTTTTTTTAAAAAATGATTTAGTGGTTACTGCCCATGCCATAATCATCATAGTTGTGTTTAATTTTTTGGAGACGACAGGTAACACAACGTGAATCAATTTAAGAAAACCAAAAATAAAGTGTTACCAAAACAAAAAAATAATCACACCACAACCAAAGGCTTTATTACCGCGTGTTGTCCATATTGCGGCTTTTTCATTGCAGTGGTAAATTGCAAGTACTTTTAGTAATAGCTTATCAAGCTGAGTCCTAGATTAATAGTTAGTACCGGCTCTGAAACGAAAAAAGGAAACAATGGTTTGAAGAAACAATGCAAACCAATTGAGGCAATGCTTGGCCGATCGCTTACTTTTTATGAGCAAATTTTTGATTGTAAGCCAATGCCCAGCCCAGGCAAATAAAAAAAGCTTTGAATGGGAGCCCCGGGCGTTGACGAACCAGTCCCGCGCACAATCCCACAAGTATTTGATGCCGGCCACTGCAGCACTACAATCTATTCAGTCCATCTCGGACATTACTACTCAAGTACGACACACCATCGGGGATGTGCCCCCTCCACTTGTTGGCGCATCAATAACAGTGATAAATGGGCATGCTTATGTCTTTGCTGGTCGATTGGTGTCATCACGCAAGATGACCAATTCTTTATACATTCTCAACCTCCACACACTCGAATGGACTCGACACATTCCATCACCAGATGAAGAAAGACCTGCCAACCCTCGATATTTCCATTCAGCCGAAGCTTATAATAATCAAATTGTGATTTTTGGAGGCATGGGTCATGCCAGCGATGATAATGAGGGACTTTGTGTTTTAGATGATATTTCTGTATTCAATGCCGACACCATGAAGTGGAAACACTTTCGACTAGAACCATCGTTATACTCTCCTCGACCACGTTATGCTCATTTGGCTTCAATAGTGCAAAAGAAAATGGTCATTGTAGGTGGCCAAGACATGTCCAATAGTTATTTAACTGAAATCAATGTCTTCGATCTGCAGTCGTGGTCTTGGATTAGTGTCAAACAATTCGACAAACATGTTGGCGCTTATAGATCCATCGCTGTAGCTACTCCAACTGGATCTGGTATTCCAGTCATGGCACCGTGCCCAGACGACACTAATGGATTGACCTCCAATTCTACAGACTCCGATCAGTCAAGCGCAACTGCCACTGGTTCTATTTATCTGTATTCGAACTATAATTTTGCAGATGTTCGCAGAGAATTACAATTGGTGGTATCCCCAGAAAACAATTCAACACCCATTCAAGACTTTTCATCCAACATGACTGGCTCAGCTATGCCGCCTGGTTTGCGGTTCCCTAATGGCCATATTCTTGGACATCATCTTATTTTGACTGGCACATATTTAACTCCACAAACACATGCTTTCAGCGTTTGGCTTATGAATCTTAGCTCAATGACTTGGTCCCGGGTTGAAACCGGTAGTATCTTATCGAATGGATCCTGGAACAGAGCTATTTTGAATCCGGAGCACAATAAGCTTATGGTATTTGGCAATCGCAACCGAGACCTGTTAACCGATTACAATCACCGCCAAGTTAACTTTGATCATATGGCCATTGTTGACATGGAGGCTTTCGGTGCATATCGTCTGCCTGCACCAACATGTTCCCCATTAGCTCAAGAAATGGGGTTGAGTTTGCTCAACGAGCCGGGAGTTTCTGACTTTTCCATCGTCACGCGAGAGAATGCTGTCATTCCTATCAACTCTGCAATTTTGCGACGTCGGTGGCCTTATTTCGAGAAACTCATGAGGGATAATACCGAGATGATAAAATTAAAACAACAACCACAGCCAACTATTGTTGTTGGAGACAATGAATTAGATAATCATAGTACTCCCAACCAAGATGAACAGGCAGACGAAGTTGAGAAAAGCGAGGAAGCTGAAAAATCAAATGAGCTAGGCGAACCCGGGCCACCTCTGACTGATGCTGCTACAACAGACACACCAGAGGAAATTCCTGCTTCCCTAGATCTTGTAGTCGAGGAAGCTACCCTCAAATGTCATGCCCTTCACTTTCCACATGCATCTCAAGTCATTATCGCTTTCCTTCAATTTATATATACAGATAACCTTCTCACCGCACAACAACATCAACCTCACATACTTTCGCAATTACTTCTTTTAGCTGATATGTACGATCTTCCAAGGTTGAAGGAACTAGCCACACACGCTCTGCATCAAATGTTGAATATGTCAACGGCGGCTCTTATTTTTGAAACAGCAGCGCTTTCACATCAGACCAGCCTACAGGTTAGAGCGTTAAAAATGATGATTGCTGCAAAGAAATTAATACAGCAGCAACAAAGCCGAGGGTCTATATCACTATCACCAAGAGCATCTATTCACACTCCTGGAGGCTCTACCAGCAATTTAGCTGCTTTAGCAGAGGCGAATTCGTCACAGGGCAACTCACCTAGAAGCATGGCATCCAACAGCTCTTTCATGTCAAGTACTGCACCATCTAGTCAACTCAGTCGAACGCCAATATTTGATTCCAGCTCTCGTATGTCGATTCTTGAACATGGGCACTATATGCCCAATGCAGCACAACCTGGCTCGCCCAATGGCTCTATTCGATCACGGACCACGTCGGGCACTCGTCCACCATCTACACGGCGATCTGTATCTTCCAATGGACATAATGCGTCTCCATTTGCCTTCAGCCAGCCTGTCAATCCGCTCATACCTGAACAAGACGATGTTGAAAATATTGAACCTAGAAGTAGCAACAGTACGCAGAGACCTACTAGTGACCCTTCTGAGGACAACGCAGTTGCCAACTCATCAAAGGACGACAGCACTTCCTCCAGTAAGAAGTTTATGAGCTTAAAAAAATCTAAAAAGAATTCTAATTCGGATGGCAAGGACAAGAAGCCATTCTTAGAAGCATTCAGTAGCAAACTCGCATCATTTGCACATTAATAAAACATGTCAATATTTTGTTCAATCATGAACACATCAAGTCCCTTGTACACTCTGAGTTTCATATTGTGCACGGGCGTTTTTTGGGTATCGTACTTGGCACCTTTAGTGCATGTTGTACAGAATGCTCGATGTGAATCGCCGCTTCATTGTCTTATGCAGAGATGGCGTCAATGTCGTTAACAACTTTACATCATTGAATAGAAGCCCATTTTTATGATATAAACAAGTGAGAGGCGAGTTCAAATGGATTCATCGTCAATTAAGCTTTTTTAGGTGCTGAAAAAACGCTGAAGTTCATGTATATTTTTCCGCATTAACCGCTCAGGCACCAAACGGCCGTACGTGTCAAAGCAAGTTAGAGCTAAATAACCTTTTTGCATTATATTGTGTTGCTGCCTCGTCCGTGGTAGTCACCTTATTCATAGATTGACATACAACAAATCATGGCCACTTTGTTTATTTTTGGTGGTGCCTTGACAATTGAGAACCGCCACAAAGCAAATTGATAGTTGCCAGTCATGCCAAAAGTGGACGTGAAATTACACTCTTATCCCTTTCTCTTTGCTAATATTGCAAATGACTCAAGGTGAGAGTCCACCAGTTACCTTACGAACTTGGAGCACTTGCACTAACCGTATATAACAAATGATACCACTCTAGCTGCGAGGGACAAACACTCGAGTACTTCATCGCTTACGTATGCCTACCGTTGGGTATTTGAAAACTGGAAAGATGTACAAGATTATGCTGAGCTTACAAGTCGCCCATTTCAAGCCGATGGTGTTCTTTGGTAGGTTAGATTCACAGAATGTATTTATTGGGCGTTGTCTGACTGATGGTACAACATAGGTTGATAAAGGTATGCTTTCCTGATGTCCTTTGCCGTACATTTAATATCATGTAAAAGAAACTAAAATGACAACAACATACGCCAAGTTGTTCAAAGGAAAGACCTTCAATCCCAGGGTAACTTTTTTTCTTCCCTAATTTGTCTTATATCTTTATTTAACATAATGTTCATGTATATTTGATGGTCTAAAATTTAGCATATCTCGGTATATCTGAAAATGGTGGATTCTCTTGATCACCCGCTGAAAGGTGTGAAAAAGAAAGTGCGCATCATTTTCATTATAGAAAGTTTTGGAGAAGCTGGACCTTACGGGGTGCCACGACAGAATTATGGGAAGAGTAAGTCATCTGGTGATTGTTCTCTGTATACCAGCATTACTTACTAAAAGATGGCATTTTAACAAGTCGAGAAACCAGTTTGGTTCACTGAAAGTAGGTAATACATTAAAAAATTGACTTGAGCAGTCTATTTATTGACCATAACCATTGTAGAGCATGCTACTTGGGGAGAAGAGAATTTTATCCCTAAACATGACGTTAGAGACTACTTGTCGACAGGCGGCAAGCTTAGTTTATGCGTTAAATTCGAAGTTTTGCAATCGAAATCAGATCCTAACCTAACCAGGACAACGTCGAATCTACTACTAACGGAGCAGTTTTTCAACAATACGACCTTATCAGACATATCCTTTCGAGTGGTCATGGATCATAGAGAACAGGTTTTCCCAGCACACAAAATTATTATGGCTGGAGCTTCTCCTTTCTTTGAAACCATGTTCACCAACGGCATGCAGGAAACCTATTCTTCGGAAATCTTGCTTAATGACACCGATCCAGCTATATTTTCCAAAGTGCTGTACTATTGCTATTCAATGAAGCTATATATCTCTCCATTAAGTGAAATAGAAAAGATCATCATCATGGCGGACCGGTTCGGAATAGATGGTCTAAAAGAATTAGGTTTTCAACAGTTACGAAAGGAGCTTTCTGCAAAGTCTGTTTGGGATACATGGGCGCTAGCAGGTAATTTTAGCATATGGCAGAGAAAGAAAAGCTTTCGCTTCGAACACTGACACGATGTTACAGATAAATTCAATTGCAAAACAACATATAGATATTGCCAGTCATACATGGCTGAAGATTTTATGCAAATTATCAAGCATCCTAACTTCTTGTCAGCGAACCCAAACATAATAGTAGCTGCTCTTCAGATAGATGTTGGAAACTTTCCAAAGGAGGAGGAGGTCTTTGAAGCATTGATCCGATGGGCGAAATACGAAAGTGTCAAAATTCCCCAGGTTGACACATTTTCAACATATGTCAACAACTTCAGAGCAAGTTTTGAAAACTTAACGTTGGATTCAATGGGCGCCGATCTCCCAAGGCCGGATGCCAGCTCCAACAGTACGCCAACTCTTCAATCTCATAGTGAGTTCGAAAAAGAAAAGCTGGATCCTATAAAGTTAAAAAAGGATGATACGAACATCATTAGACGCCACTCTATCGGTGTGCCAGAAAGACGAAAAAATAAGAGACATTCTGATGAATTGAGCTCTCCTGGTGCTGAACCATCTCCGTCGATACGAGAAATACTGTTACCATCAATGCTTCAACATATACGCTTCCCTGTCATGAGCATAGACTATTTGTCCACCAACGTAGCTAAAAATGAGTTTGTCATGAACATGGAAGGAATGAAAGATCTTGTAAGTTTTAACCAAAGCCTTTGCTCTAAGATGCGTTCAGCCCGTGGTGTAATATTACTGATCTAATTTGTTTCGTGCAGCTACTGGAAGCTTATTCATACCACTTTTCCAAAGAGGGGAATCGAGATGTATTTAGTATCCGATGCCATCCAAGGATGAAGATGACCAATTGATATGAATATAGGACATGTAATTACTAAATCTATGTACAGCACCTCTCTTAAAAAAAGCAAATCTGCAATACAGGGTTAAATTTCTTGTCTGCGGATTGGTCACGCAGTTTCTAATTGATGCAATAAAAAAATGCCCGGCTCTAGTATAAGCAGCTTTCTAATTCTCAGTACTGGACTGAAATGACCGAAGTTTCAAACGTCAGTGGTAGTGAAAACGGTCGTGAGCCACGAGAGAACACGGGTCTGCTTGCTCATGACCAGCAACCGCAGCCGCATGCTTCATACTCGGCCGTGAACCATGAAGAAGACCAAAGCGGCCAAGACCAGCAGCAGGTTTGAGAATGGGCTCATGTGTGCTTAGTATGACCTACAGCAAATCGACCTGACAGAATCACGTTTTAGCATTCAGTATACCGTAAGGTCACGTTAATTATTATCGCCGTCGTCCTGTCGACAACTGTGCTGGCTACCGCATTTTTAGCGTCAAGTTATAGTCCGCTACGCAAACGAGGATACCGCGCAGACAAGATATACAGCAATGGCACACATGATTTCAAACAAACATTCATCATGATATCACTGGACGGCACTGTTAACGACTATTTGGATCGAGGTATTACGCCGAACCTTGAGGCAATTGGTAAGTAACAGTCTCTCTATAATCATTTGTCCAAGCTGTACCTGACGCTTGTTCCTATAATTAGCTTCGCAAGGCGTACGTGCGCAATATATGAATCCATCATTTCCGGTAAGGATTCTACGGAGCAATATCTCGGAACTTTACATGTTATTGATCATGTCCTTCATGCTGTAGTCTGTGACTTTTCCAAACCATTGGAGTTTGGTCACTGGTCTGTATCCAGAAACACATGGCGTAGTTGGCAATGTATTTTATGACTCGGCCATGAATAAGACGTTCAACTACAAGAGCCCGAAGCAGAGTTGGGATTCTGAATGGTGGGGTGGAGAACCTGTATGTAAAAGCAAATGCTATATGGAAATAACACGTGTTGTATGTTTAACCGTAGCCTTCCATTGCTTTAGATTTGGATCACGTCGGAACTGCAAAATATAACCTCGGCAGTCAGCATGTGGCCAGGATGTAGTGCGACACTAAAAGGAAAGCGGCCTACTTATCAAGTACCTTATAGTGATTACGTGTCTAGCTTGGAGAAAATGGATAAGGTACTTGAGTGGCTCGATCTCCCTGCCGAGGAGCGACCTCAAGCTATCAATGTGTATATACCTACAGTGGATCAGTACGGACACCAGTACGGCCCGTACGATAACCGAGTAAGTTATAAACACTGCCTTTATGCCTTGATCAAGTATTGTAGCCAACTCTTTTATTTAACAGACATTAAGGACGTTACAAGATGTGGATGGTACGATTGGACACCTTCTTAAAGGATTAAATGATAGACATTTATCAGATATAGTTCATATAATCGTTGTCAGCGACCATGGCATGTCAGAATCCGACAACTCTAGATTGATCTATTATGATGACATTCTCGACGAAGAAGCGCTTGGCAATATCTGGAAGATTGAGGGTTGGCCACTTTTAGGGATCCGACCATATCCTGGCAAAGAGGATTCCATTAATGACATATACGAGCAGCTGTACCGTGGCTCACTTTTGCCTGATGCCAAATACGAAGTGTATTATAGATCCGACATGCCAGCCAAGTTCCACTTTTCCAGCAACTTGGAGCGTATTCCACCTTTGATTGCCATTCCGAGAGAAGGTTGGAACTTTGTCGCTCACAAGCAATTCAGTGACCCAAGCAAAGTCTACCAACCTAGAGGTGTGCATGGATATGACAACTTCAATCGACATTCAAGAGCCATTTTTGTGGCAAAGGGGCCGCTATTTGATTGGGATTTTGAACGTGGCCAAAGGCTTAAGCCATTCATCAATGTCGAGGTGTACAGTATCCTGAATCGCATTCTTGGCCTGACACCCGCCGCTAATAACGGAACATTGAGCGGAAAGCTGTTGGCTGTGCAGTGATGAGTTTAATCATGTAATTGTGTCTTTTAACATAAAACATTATGCTATATTGAATTTTTCATATCATGCCAAGGCATTTAATGCGCTTTTATGAAAAACGGGTTTGTGGTATGAGAATGTACAATAGTGATAGTTCGTCTAATAAGGAGAGTGTCTTTTCGTTTGCATGCGACTGGGTAAGCCGCGAACGACGCCATTGACAGTGGCGTCTGCTGGTGGTGGTGCATTGGACCAGGTACAAAGCTTTGCATCCTCTCCTCCTGAGAACATGACATTATCTTGAGGATTCCAATGAATCGATCGAATAACTTCGGTGTGTCCGCCTTTGAGCGACTGACACAGCTGCAGTTGGCCAATATTAACGTGCATTACGTTTATGTCGCCACTGATGAGTGGTGTTAGCTTGGCAATCCGAACAAACCTTAGCAAATGAAAAAAAAAAACCACTGTATCTACTAACCTGTTTGAACCTGTAAGCAGATAAAGTCGTTGCGCAACAGGATCGTACCTGCAGTCAACAGCGTAATCAACCTGTAACTGACCAGGTTGTGTAGCCTGTCTAATGTCTCCAAAATTGCTGATCACATCACCCTATTATAACATAATATTAGTCACCGTCTCAGATAATAAATGCTCACAATACAAGTACGCACCTCTAGGTTGTGAAGAGACAGTGTCTCTATATGAGTTAGACAGTAGATGTACTCTGCATTGGGACCAAAATAGCCAGCCTTGTTGACAGACGAACCGGAATTGATTACGGAAATGATGTTCTCCTCCTCATCATAAGTGCTGGTATCGAATTGGCAGATCAAACCGTCAGTAGAAGCGGAAATAAGCTGATGGGGTATGGTAGGATGATAGTTGATTTCAGTAATGTCGTCGCTATGTGACTCGTCAAACGAGGCAAGCAGTTGTGACGTTCTAGTATCAAGGAACATGAGCTTGGCATCGTGGGATTCCAGTTCTGAGCCTGCCGCTATGACTGTCCCATTGCAATTGATGTCGAAAGCGGATACTGATGATGGGACTGCTGAACCATGAGTACAAAATGAAAAGCGTGCCTCCAACATACAACGAAACCTACCTTTAAAGTGCTGCACGACGGTGTTTGTTCGCAAATCCCATCGTGCGATCTGCCCGTCTAATGAAGCAGAGAATAGCTCAAGCTCGCCTACAGGCTTAATTTTTGTGATCTTATCATTGTGATATGCCAGAGTATTGGCGATAGACAGAGTTTCGGGGTTATACAACTTGATCTGATTGTTCGAAGCTGATACAATGACATGGGTAGAGTTGGCAGTAACATCATAAATGTAGCTATTGTCAAGAGCAAAGTGCGTAGATTTGTACAAGTGCAGGGAAGCCAACAGATCGTTAGCCTGACTCAACTGAAATTGAGCCATGATCTCTTGAATTTACAAGCTGCTAATAACTTTCGGTCAAACGTATCGAGAAAGATGAAAAAAAAAAAAATTGAAATTGCAGTTTTTGTCATAAAAATGAATGGCAAGCAATTACTGAAAAGAGGCAAGTGCGGACCGTCAACTTGACCTTGTCCTTTCGTCATATGCCACCTTCATTAAAACCACACCAGCATTTGACGTGCATTTACCCTACCATAGTACTTCTTGGGGTGCTACTAGACAAGCTGGGAAATATTCCCGAGAGCTACTTTGGAAACAAGCGGAATCTTTTCAACGTCTACTTTGTCAAGTTTGGATGGTTTTGGACTACGCTGCTGTACATTCCATATGCCTTCTACATTCTGTCCGATAAAAAACTACAGCTATTTCTCAGGTCGCTTTCTAGGTGGCTCATGGTCACTGCTTACTGGTTTGTTCTCACTCAATGGGCTTTTGGACCGAGTATTATTGATCGGGTGTTCATAGCCACGGGCGGAGCATGTGATAGAGTACAAAAAGACGATGATCCGTCACCACTACAGATTTTTGAACAAGCGGCATGTAGGAAGCAAGGAGGAGTATGGTCGGGCGGTCATGATGTTTCCGGACATTGCTTGTTGTTAATACATAGCAGTTTATTCTTCCTTGAAGAACTGAGCTGGCTTTGGTATTATCCATCCCCGAATGCTATCATAAAAAAAAACCAGTCCTATTTCACGGTTATTGCAGGCTTGCTCGCATTATGGGCTTGGATGCTGCTAATGACAAGCACATATTTCCATGGTCAATATGAACTCTTGTCTGGCACTACATTTGGCCTCATTGGATGGGCGTTGATAGTAAGTGCATATCAATGGCTGTGGTCGACACGTCTAGCTGACTTTTACTAACTCAAAAAAAAAAAGTACGTGGTTGTTCTACCACGAATCAATTATCCAGGACTGCCTGAAGTCAATCACCGCGAGATTTCCAGATAAACAAAAAATTTACTTGCGCTGTATTCCTATACAATAGATCTATAATAAATTAAGATGCTACTTTCATGTCGACGACATGTGCATAAAATCATAACAAGTAGCTCAACCGGCAGGTTAATGCTTCAGAACCGAAATCCCACCATTCTTCGACTATCAACGACGACCTCATGTGCAAAGGCAATACCTGACAATGAGGAACGAAAAGTACCTGCTGTGACCAAATATAAACCAATAACGACACCAACTGTCAAAGACCTACCTCAGTTGTACAAAGAACTTGTCAAGGCAAAACTTGCTGGTCTCGTGGCCTTGACAGCTATGGCTGGGTTCGCCATGGCTCCAGGTGCGGCTTCTGTTTCAACTTTGCTCTACACTACAGCCGGTACAGCGTTATGCATTGGCTCAGCTAATGCTATCAATCAATGGATTGAAATACCATATGATGCTCAAATGCTTCGAACTCGAAACCGAGTACTGGGCCGACGAAGCCTCTCACCATTTCATGCCTGGACATTTGGTTTGACTACTGGTATAGTAGGAACAGGCATGTTATATACCATGGTTAACCCATTGACAGCTGCTTTGGGAGCGCTAAATATCTTCATATATACTGGTATTTATACACCGATGAAGCGTGCTTCCATTGCCAACACCTGGGCAGGCGCTATCGTCGGTGGCATCCCCCCTATGATGGGTTGGGCTGCTGTCACCAATTCCCTGGATCTTGGCGCATGGATTATGGGAGCTTATGTATATGCTTGGCAATTTCCTCATTTCAATTCATTGGCATGGAACTTGCGCGCCGACTATTCAAAGGCTGGCTATCGTATGATGTCTGTCACAGACCCCAAATTGAATGCGCGAGTGTCATTACGATACAGCGCACTCATGTTTCCCCTTTGCTTGAGCATGCCATATCTTGGCATGACCACTTGGTGGTTTGCACTGGACTCTAGTGTCATTAATGGTGCACTTCTGTACGGTGCATACAGGTTCTGGCAAAAGAGCAATGAAAAGACTGCTCGTCAACTCTTCTTTGGAAGTCTTATTAATTTGCCATTGGTTTTGGCATTGATGATTGTTCATAAGGAACATCAGCCCATGTATTTGGATGAAGACCTTTTAGATGATGACGAAGAATGGGTTGAAGAAGAGGTCAAACCGTTGACCGCCTCAGCTTGATCAAATTTTACTTCACCTCACATTAGACCATTTTTTTGCTTTTTGACACTTGCTACCCTGACTGCAAGCAAATAAAAGCTGTACAAACTCATTATAGAATCCACACAAAAACTCGCTTTATCCATGGTGTTTATATTACGAAATACGTAACTGTGTTCATGGTATTTATATTACGGAATATGTTACATCAGATTACAGGAATATGTGCGACCGTCACTGGCCTTTACTTCCAACGCATTTATCTTATCTTTCAGCTGATGGTTGTCCAGGAGGGATTCTTCGCTGGCATTGGAGGTCTCATCTTCGACTTTAAGAGCGTTTTTCTGACACGAGTTGCAGATTCTGTCCAGCTCATAGAATAGCATATATGCGCTTGAAGCCAAGTCCTGAAACACAGCTTTCTTGTCTTTCTTGGTTGACTTTAGTTGTTTGACACGTTGAGTCACATTCATATCATCTGATAGAGAACCCTTGAATTAAGATCATGTTTCCTTTTGAAAGCTGAGATCATGCCACCTGTCACTTACCAAACTTTATCCAGACCTCCTCGTCATCCTTCTCAGAATCTTGCACACAAGCATAAGCAATATAGTGACCAGCAAATGGGCTGTCACCACGATGACATACTGCGCTACGTAAGCGCATCACGTAGCTAATGCTTTGCCCACACTTGTCGCATACATTGTCATTGACCATATTCTGGTTCAAAAATCGCTCAAAATTGATCTCCTGAGGTATTACCACTTCGCGCTGGATTTTCTTGTAATTGGCATACATATCACATGTATATCGTTTGAGTACCATGGGTAGAATGAGACTGCCGTCCGGGTAATTTGATACCGGGATACGTTCGCCTTGTTCATTCATTCCGCTGTAAAAAGGCAATAATTCAAGCACTTGCCATGCTGCCACGGATACTTGTCTTGATGCATTTTCTGAATGAATAGGTGCTTTGTGGGTACTGGACGGCGTAGACGGGGTGATTTCGTCGGGCTCGTCGTAAAGGACGCTACGTTTGATTCCCGTGACCATGTTGCTGTACATCATGTCGACTAAAATTTCCTGAAGTGCGATAGGTGTATTTGAATCAGTTGGTATAGGTAAAGTTAAGGTGCGTTCAGTCATGACTCGGTCATCGTCCGTATCTTTGTTGGCGCCATGGTATAATCGGACATGGAAAGGCAGGAAGGGTAAGCCAAAAATGTTGGTCAAGTGTAGGAAGAACTCGCTAGTGTCCTCTTGGGCCCAGTTACCCCACTCAGTGATGCCTTCCCATCCAGTAGCAACTAGAGCTTCACGCAATCTCCTAACTTGGTCGGTTCGGATGAGATGGCCTTCTCGCATACGGTTGACAAACAAACGCAAAGCGGTTTGTAAGCGTCGCTTATCGAAATCATCATTTTCAATATCACTGACAAGCAAAGGATCAAAGATGGTCGTGGTGGCATACATGCTGAACAGCAAGGCATCGATATAACAGGAAGTCAACTGGTCATTTTCCGAGCCCAGCATATTGATTTTCAAAGGCTTGGGAGTAGCCAGTAGGCCATCGTCGGCATCTTGAAAATCTTGAAGCTCCTGTACGGCTCCTTTCAGATCCCAGGCATGAACCTCGAGCAATCGTTGGCAGCTGGACGGATCAGGCTCGACTCCAATATTGCGTTGCATATGGTTGCTCAATTTGACGATTTTCTGCTTTTGCTCATCTGTCAGGGCTATAGGGGTTGAAAGCACAGACCTCTTCTTAACTCGAAAAAGCTTTCGTAGTATGTGCCGTTTCTTCTCCTTTTTCGGGCCATCGAGAGTTTCCTTGTCGTAACTTCCAAAGTGAAAGTCGGCCATGGGAGAATATGAAAGGTCTGTTGCACGAGACGTAGGCGGGCGCTTTGAATATATGTTATGGCAATAAAAAAAAGTATATTGGAATTGAACGTAGCTTAAATTTTTGAGCTTATTTATTCACAAAACTGGTGACAAAAAAATTTATATATACATGAGTCGCAGGATGACTGTTTCAGTTTTCCCTGTGATGGCCATGCTGCTCGGCTGCGTGCTTTTGAGCTTTGCTAGCTTCCTTTTGAGCTACTAATTCTTGATCCTGCTGCTCCAATTCCTTGTCAATACGAGCTCCGCGTGATGGGTGACCTTCGTGCTTCTCATGGTCGCCACTATTAACGTAGTCTTGGAACGTATCGTATTGCTTATTATGACCTTCACGATTGCCTTCATAAGCCTTGCCAGCCATCATGGCAGCTTCGGCGTGAGCGATGTTAGTTGTCTTGGTTCCGCCGTGTTCGCGAACGGGGCTCTTGTCAATGCTTTGTACGTTCATAGTGTTGTTAGAAATTCGAAATACAAAATAAAACTCGAATGAAAAGAAGTTGCCACTTATTTCTATTTGCATGGTGCTAGAGCATGCCCAGTATTTATAATTTTTTTTCATGCTAGAATTTAAATGGCCCGGGGTATGACATCAAAATGTCTCATCAACAGCGAAGGGTTGGAAGACTAACATTTTTCACTGGAGCTCAGTATGTTGTCATTCATTTTTTTAATGAAACGGTACTGATAATCACGTATATTGCTCGAACAGAAGCTTATTAGATAATTCATTGAAAGTAGTTTATCTGGGTTGGATGGGGTAACATGAGGGTATTGAGCGTTCAAACACGACCATGGAAGAGAGATTCTTTAACATCTTCTTTGTCGGCGTTCTTGCCAACCAATAAAGTCTTGACTTCCTGCGGTGGCTCCAACCCTAAATTAAACGCTCGTTCTATAATACATGACCCCGTAGAATTAGACTCAGAACATATATAATCATAAAAATGTCATCATGCTAATACTTACGCCATCGTTCTAATCGTGAGATGCCTACACACGAACCATAAGCATAATTCAGATCAAAAGCGCGTAAAACTTTGTCGTCTTTCGATACACCCTTTTGATGAACTTTATAAAAAATTGTCCGTGTTAACTACCACAGTCAATCTGGACATGGTCGTTGCCTGGCAACGGTGGGAACTGGTTGCAACTTACTCTCGATTATTTTAGCTTTCGCGGTGGGTTGTTGACGCTTGCGAAGCTCCAAGTCATCATCAATTCCTTGATGAATAACTTCTTCAGACTTATTGAACTCATCTTCGTCTTCGTCATTGGTTGCTGGACGTCTATCTTTAATATCCTCACTGGGGGATGGGCTGCGTACTTCCACCACGGATTTCGCAGGTTTTTTGGTCAAGTCAATGGACTTTTGAATAACTCTGCGCTTTTTAGAAGGCTTGAGTGTATCCGTGAGCTTTCTCTGAGTGTTGACAGCTGTTCGTCTCTTTGGTGGCATAGTGGTAAATGGTGAGCGTCGCGACAGTTGACGGTTTGAGATAGCGCAAATAAGAAAGTGAGAAATGTGCTGTGCGTCACATTGAAATTTAAATTTTATGGGAAATTTTCAGTTGCTCCTCCGTGAACCACCTCTGAACACACACTACTTCTTTTGCCTGACATGGTGAAATACGCCGTGATCTGCGCCAGTAATCAAAACCGGTCTATGGAGGCTCACAATGTTTTGAGGTAGGCATAGTTTTGGTCTATTTTCTTTGTTAGTTATGTCAAGTTCCCTTGAATTTGACACCAAATCAACTTGTTAGCAAAAAGGGATTCAACGTTCACTCATACGGAACAGGTACCATGGTTCGGTTACCTGGCCCAGCCATAGACAAGCCAAACATATATCCATTTGGCACGCCATATGATTCTGTATACCAAGAACTCAAGACAAAAGATCCACAATTGTAAGTGTTTGTTGCACACCACTACCACTACCTGTAAATTGTACCAAACATTACTCACTTTCTGCCATAGATACACACAAAACGGCTTACTGAGTATGCTGGACAGAAACAGAAAGATCAAGGAAGCTCCGCAAAGATGGGCTGAATCAGTGGAGATGTATGATGTGATCATAACTTGCGAAGAACGCTGTTTTGATGCTGTATTTGAAGGTGCAATATCTTTCTTACGAACGTCGTATTCAATTGAGGGGCATCACTAAACCATTCTATTTTCTTTTTTTAATTTCTTTACCCGCAGATCTTGCTAACCGTGGAGAGGAATCAAGTCGTTCAACACATCTTATCAATGTAGATATCAAGGATAATCACGAAGATGCGTTGTTGGGTGGACGTGCGATTTTACAATTAGCGCAGATGGTGGGAAATTCAAACTTTTAAAGTTGTTGTTGCTCAAAAGTGTATTTCTAATCTTGCGCTATTCACAGATTGAGGCATCAAAAGATATAGATAATGAGATACAAACAATCATTGAAAAGTTCGCAGAACGATATCCAGCCCATCCTGTACTTCATACGATTGCATACTACTAGAAATATCATTCCCTCATTGTTTTTGTTTAATTAAGTTTTTGCTGTTTCAAAGAAAAATTATAAACATGGTATGGCAACCCGCTAGCCGAGCATTAGTCATATATTGCTATCACTTTTCAGAAATTCCAGTAATGCCTTCTCGCCTTTGACTTGTATTAGACTCTCTATTGCTTTACATTTGTCATACGTGGCTCGATCCAATTCCACCTTCTCATCTTTGGATTTGCTGTCAGTATTGGATCCCTAAAATGCCATACGAGTTAAGGAATAGTTCAACCAATCTGAATACTACATCGTAATTTACCAGTGCAGCTCGAATGAGCATTCGCAGCTTGCTATCATCTGGAGAAAGGTTGTTGCTGCTTAAATCCTCATTCAAGTAACTTGCGATATCAGCTTGCAAAGCCGCCAATCCTGCCAACCACTGCCTTTGGGGTTAGCTGTATGATGAATTTAATAAATTCTCATTTTCACTTGCCTCTCTAGACTCTTCAGCGCTTGGATGTGTACTGTTAGCAACTTTTAAATTACTAATGCGTCTGTCTTCATTTGAAGACCTCAAAGTCCCATTGGAAGGTGATGAAGAATTCGTGTCGGGTTGCTGACTTTCTTGAGATCGGCTCCGTTGATCGCTATCTGTCCTTATGCTGCTCTCAAAACATTAGGTTAGCCATGTTTGACAGCCCTTCAAACAACAGACATCTCCTTACCTTCTTATCTGATCCACAAAATGAAGCTTCACAGCAGACTCAGGTATCCGATAAACTACACCAGCATATTTGAATAATTGATCATTTTGCCATTTGGTATCTGCTTCATCTTCGACAATTTGTATGTCTCCGTGATTGGGGGTGTTTATAGGATCATCTGGTTCCATAATAACTGGGTTCCGCCTTTGTCGTTTCCTGAGATTCTATAGTGATGCAAAGAAATCAGCAACCAGTCTGAGTATCTTTTAATCGACTGATCAGCTTTAGCTTACCATTGCCATTTCGGCATGGTTTGGACACATCCACTTTCGGCTTGTATTAGGTGCGGATGCAAGTGGAGGGTCTAAACAGTCCAGATGCCAGTGAAGATTACAGTAATCGCATGCAATTATTTGCTTGCCATCTAATGCAGATTTTCGACATCGATAGCATAAGATAATTTCTCCATCTTTATCACGCAACCGATAGTAGTCAGGCTCCTCTGGTTGGCCGTTTTTTCTGGGCCATGGTAAAATATCAATACCAAGGCACATGCTTGACACTCTGGTGTACTTTGTCCCTTACCCTTTTCTCACGGTCTTGATACTTCCAGAATCCACGTATTCGCCATATTCATTTGAAGATACTTATTCACAATGCTCGAGTGAGTGACATGGCTTTATATTATCCCCACCGATTGTTACTCACCTCCTTGAAAAAATTGCTTAATCTCCTTTGGGAGTTCAAACAGTACCGGATTGGAAGCTTCTAATTTGCAACCCAAATTGCCAAGCAAAATTTTACTATTGGGTTTTGGCGGTCGCTATCGTGCTTTGTAAACATCAGAGTAATCGATACAGTGATTTCCAATACTTGATGCTACTTACTCGCTTAGCTCGACATTCATTACAAAACCACTTTCCCTTGATGTTTGCCACATCGTTTGCGTCCATTGGAGGCTCCACGCAGACAAAGTGAAACGCCTTTGGACAATCTTCGCAGCATAAAAACTCTCCCACACCTCCGCATGTCTCGCAGTTGTCATTATTCTAGTATGGGAGGTAGTTTGCAGTTGATATTAAGAAAGTTGTCAGGTAAATTGGTCATGTCGGAAGCTAGTGATAATAAAGTTTTGCTTTGAACTTTGTTATATACCTTTTTGTCCTCGGGCAGGGAATCTGGTGAACCAGCACCGTTCTCCACCTCAGCTTTTCGTCTTTGAATTGATGCATGTCTTCTACAAGCCCCCATCACATATATGAGCATACATCCAACTCTATATGTCATAATGCTCTGTCTCAATTACCTTGCTACCGTCAGCTTTGCCTTTTTCCGTGCAGGAAGCAATCGAAAAATCTCATCCATATCTTCATCCTCCTCAGTACGCATATTTTCTTCAGTTTTAATGATTTCTCCATGACTATCTGATGCCTTCTCTGAGCGACCAACAGAACGATTCGTATGATGCGGTATCGCAGAGGTCGTTAGAGCATGTCGAGTCCTGGTTGCTATCGGAGCTTTGGGGCGCGATGTTGGGTCATGATCTTCCTTTTGATGTTGGTGATCATCCTCTTTAATCGACGATTTGTTTCCTTCTTTTTGCTGAAACCGCGGGCTGCTTCGTGATGGTGGCGGAGGAGTTGGCTCTTGTGAAATTCCTGCCATGTGCACTCAGAAAATATGTATGTATCTGAAGGTCTGTCCAGCACAAGACTGGCGTGAATATCCACAAATTAAATGTAATGGAACGGCCTTATCACCCTGCTAAAAAAGACATGTCAACGGACCATGGTCATGATATATCACGTATCAAATCCCACTATCTTGGGCTGGTTTTCCTCACACCACGCCGTATCGTGTAAAGTCGCACAGAACTATGCAATCACCTCGCTCGATGCCGCGAGGATAATCTCACATCTTGAAGGGCATTTTGTCTTTGATCGACTTGTTGATCTCAGGAGATTGCCGCCACGCTTTCGTATGGCCCAAATTGATCAGTTTAATGTATCGCCCTTTCCTGCGAGTACTGGCTCTTACATCTATCGACATCTCCAACGCGCAGGCCCATACACACCCCATCGTAAATAAAAAACAACCTACCGCAATCTCAATCTATATATTTTATGATGAGAAAAAAATTACACGCTTACTGGATGGGCCTTGTAAAACAGCTTTTAAGTAAAAGAAGAAGGAAAATTGAAACTGAAATTTTTACGGCACGTAAATTTTTATTTTTATAGCTATATGCTCATGCACCTTTATACTTATACTTGGATGATTCAAGGCTCCCAAGCTCTTGATTTACATTGTCCATCATCTGTAGAGCGAGTAAATCCATCAGCAGTACTAACAACGGAACTGTCCAAAAAACCAATTCCTTGAGTGAGACACCGTATGATAGCAATGGTGGTATCAAACTAACAATTATGTTTGCCATTACCACCAGAGAAGCTGACTGTGGTGTGCCTTCCTCAACGTCTTTGGATATAACGGATTTGGCCAGAGATAGTAAAGACAATCCCGAATTTAACAAGATGATGTAGAAAGACAATGCAAGTGATATCAAGCTAATTGTAGCAGCAATACCAGGGTAATTTGTCTCTGATGTAATTGGCTCTTTGGAAGGTATGGGTATCATAGGGACCGAAAGCGCCTGGGCTGGATACATAAGTTCTTTGAGGAAAAGCATATACAGAGACGAAACCAATATGGATAGACCTGCTAGTCCTCTCTGCAGGGTTTGGAGAGCATTTAGCACCAATGACCTGATGGCCAGTGGTTTACCCAGTTGCACTCACCTGAATACTGCGATTCGACTTCTCATTCTCTTTGCGCAGATCACTCACGAGCCGTTCTTGCTCTATAATGCCGACGTTAGTTCTCCAATAAATCGTAAACCATGATTTGTTGAACATTACCTTGCTCATCGAGAAAATCTGCCTGATCCTCCAGTGGAGTGGACGGATTCTTTCGTTTCTTAATGCCTTCCATGAGCAAAGGGTGGTTTGAAAGTCCGCATCAGCATCGGTCAGTATATATACATCAAAACTTTGGTCAATAGTTCACTATAATATCAACTCGTGTGTCTGAGTCCGAGATTCCAGCAGCTTTGATTTTCCAGGATCATGAAGTGGTATTGGCTTTTGTCATTATAGTTGTGCGTGAGGGATTTGCGCGGAAAAAGCACGAAGGGCGGAGTTGATAGAGCCAAGTGACAGCGTTGGGGTCCATGAGCGTTGGTAACTGCATTGCTTGGAGTTCCTGCCATCTGCAAATAAGTTATGAGTGGCTTGATTGCATTCCTGCAGTCAGAGTTGCTATCTCTATCAGGTGAAGCCAAGAGAAAGCATCCAGAGATCAAAGAGGTACTGCATCTTGCTTCAGTGCATTTGTGTTTAGACTCGAAAGAAACTGATTGCAAGTGATCGCTTCACAGGCAGCCGAGCGCACGAGCGCCGTATTGAGAACTTTCAAGGAGCGTCCTGGATATAATGCAGCTGAGGGTGTGTATGCTAGAACATAATACTCCACAGGCAACTCGCGTTAACTAACTGGCATTCACTAGATCTAAGTAAAACCGAAGAGGTCCTGCGACCATTTCTACTGGCTTGCGAGACAAAGCAAGTCAAGTTGGTTTCTATTGCCATTGGATGTTTACAAAGACTTATAACGTTCCATGCGATACCCGAGGTATGAAAGAGACCTTATAGACAAAGACTAACTACTTTTTAAACATACAAATTACTTACGCTTATCTTCAGCAATCGGTGAACGCTATCCTCAAGACTCTTAACGATATCATGATTCACGGCATAGAGATACAGTTGAAGATCCTACAGACTATATTGCCGCTGTTAACTAACTATCACAACATACATGGTGATGTATTGGCAGAAGTAAGTGTCATTCTGCCACGGTTATGAGTCAGGAACAAGATTGTATTCACACATGATCAATTTCTAGGCGCTTCTGATCTGCTTCCGATTGCAAGATTCCAAGGTTGTGGTGGTCAATAACACTGCAGCAGCAACGCTTAGACAATTGGTCATACATGTTTTTGACAAAGTGATCAAGGAGGATGCCATCATAGCCAAGGATCCTGAGCATCATGGTGAGCTTTTGATGGTACCTTTCGGTTATATTATTGATGCAATCATCTAATTAGCGTTTAAAACTGGCAGGCCTTCAGTTGAAGAAGATTAAAATATCACCTGAAGAATCCATCGAGCTATACCCATGTGCAGCTGATGCCTATTATCTATTCCAAGATTTATGTCTTTTGACCAATGGTGAACCAACACAATTTCTCCGTTTGAATCATCTATCGCGCACATTTGGACTGGAATTGATTGAGAGTGTGTTGACGAATCATATCAAACTTTTCAAAGCAGTAAGTTGTTATTATTAGCTGCTTATGATATTCGAATATCTTTTTTAAAGATAGATACCTTTCGCTCAGCATGAAGATATGATACGACTTTTGAAAGAAAAAGTGTGCCCACTTATTATCAAGACGTTTTCCGACAAGCATGACTTTCCACAAACTATGCGACTCACTAGAGTGATCTATATTCTGGTCAAACAATTCAACAACATTTTGGTAAGAGTGATATCTAAGTAGGTCACCGTATCACTATAACGTGATCTAACTCATTGGCGCACAGATCATGGAAACAGAAATCTTTCTTTCCATGTTTGTAAAGGTTTTGGAGCCCGATCACCCTCTTTGGCAGCGAGTTCTGGCAATGGAAATCTTTCGCGGGGTCTGTGCTGATCCTGTATTGATACGGTCGATATATAGCTGGTACGATAGACAGGAGTCGTCCACTGACATATTTCAAGACATGATCACTGGTTTTGGAAGGCTGGCTGCTGAAAAGCCGCAGGCTCTTGGTGTAAATCAAGGTAGTCGGGATAGCTTAGATAGCAGCCAAGGCAGCTATTTACTACATTCGTCATCTCAAGGGCTCACTACAGCAGAGCCGGGTCTCAGTTCGTCCACCTCGACTATGAGAATCCAGTGCATTGATCAATTGGACAAAGCTGACCCACCCGCTATACCCGAAACATACATTTATTACTTGGCTCTAATTTGCTTAAATTCTTTGGCCGATGGAATGGCTGGATACATTTTGCCTATATTTGCTAGTGGCAGCAACAAGTTGACAGAGTCTAATTCATTTTCTGGAAAAGATGACAAAAGCAGTGACAAAGAGACGTCCGCTACCTCAAAGGACGATCCAGCTGTAGCTGAGAATATTGCTCTAGTCACAGATATGTCGACGGTGGCATGGCCCGGACTGTTAGCGGCAATGTCCTTCTTCTTATCGGCCAACTTGGATGAAGAGTCTTTCCAGGCAGTCATGCGGTCATACCAGAATTTTACCAATCTTTGCGGTGCTTTGAAGCTCAAGGTTCCGCGAGACGCATTTTTGACCAATCTTTGCCGCAACGCTGTGCCAAACATCCCTATCATTTCAACCTCCCGTAGCGACCTCAGCATCTCTGGAAGTAATGCCAGTCTTAACAAAATGTCACCGGCTGCACTGTCTTATTCAGAGCTATCAGCACAACAACAGCAGATGCTTGCCAACATCAGTCTTAGCGAAAAAAATCTGTATTGTCTTCGTGTTTTGCTGAATGTTGCCTTGTTTCTTGGCAACATGTTGGATGAATCATGGTATTTGATTCTCGAAACCTTACAACAAGCCGATTTTTTGCTCTTCAGTCGTCCTTCCCCCAAAGGTTCATCGGCCAATCCTCCCACGCCGATAAGGAGGCAGACATCTAGCTTATCAACCTCATCCTCGGCGCAAATGTTGGCTCAGCAGTCAGGTACGTGCAATGTCCCTTGTCGTAATTAGATTGGACTGTTGTTGCTAAGATATAATTTATCGTAGCTGCCAACCTCGCGCAAGAAAGTGATCATATAGCTCTGATCTTGGCATCAATGGGTCGTATATTCGAGAATACAAAATATTTAGATGACGAATCATTTACTGCATTCACGAAAGCATTGTGTTCAATGAGCTCGGAAGCTAGCGGAGCGCCATTCGCAGATTTTAACGTATCAGCGACATCTAAAAACTCACGGGCGGTAAGTTGAGGCGCTCACTACAGAAGACACTTTCATACCTTTCTAAATTGTTTCCGTATCGTTTACCATAGAAATTGTTCAATAACAAGTCTTTCGCCGTCGAAAAGTTGAGATATATCGCTACCTTGAACATGGAACGACTGATTAATCCACAAACTAGCTTTACGGCATGGAACATTATCATTGACCACCTCATCACCACTGCCAACTACTCTTTAACACCATCAGCTATCCGTACGCAAACCTGTGAAGCCGTCTCTGATATTATCATCTCGGCGATGAACGTCGAATTGTCCACTGATAAGCAAGATCATGAGAAAGTGCAGTTGCGCCTGTTAACTGCACTAAGTCAATGCATAATTGACGGGCCTGTACAATCGCAATCCATGGATGTCGAAGGTTCCATCAGTCCGTCTTCCAAAGCGAAAGCAAATTCTGAAGCTCAGAGGATGGCGTTAGAGACGTTGAATCGACTGTTGCAAATGTCTGGTCATTCTCTCAGTAACGGATGGTCCTTGGTGTTCGACATGTTGACCTGCATAGCCTCAGGGGTCAGTAATCTCGTCGAAGCCGCGAGTGAAGAAAGTTTATCAACATTGGCTGCTGATGTAGAGGGCCTTAAGCTGCGAAGAGTAAGCGCTGATACGCATTCAGCCAGCAAAACTTCCATGAATCTGGTTAGAGTAGCGTTTTCATCCTTGCAACTCATCTGTACAGATTTCCTTTCGCTGCTTGATCCAGACTCTCTTAGACAGTGTACATCCACTCTTGGATGCTTTTGTACTCAGAGAGATGACCTGAATATTAGTTTAACTGCCATCGGATTGCTCTGGAATGTCTCGGACTTCATACTTACTAAGAAGCAAGAGCTAGAGAGGTCTGGACCTAATTCCAACGATGTTGCTACACCATTGAGCAAGTCAGAATATAATATTGATCAAAAGATCGAAGGTGGCGCTACCCCAAGAAGACTCAACAATCTTTGGATGCTATTGCTTCTTCAGCTTTCACAAATTTGCGTTGATGCTCGTCCTGAGGTGCGCAATGGAGCGAATCAAACGTTGTTCAGAACCATCGGCATGAATGGTAATTTACTTGATAATCATACATGGCATGCTTGCATCTGGGAAATTTTGTTTCCCTTGATGGATGCTGTCAAGCTTGCCGCTATCGAGGCCATTCGATTAGAGGAAACCCAAGCAGCTACAAGCTCCCCCGATACAGAACGAGAAGCAGCTAGTTTTATGATGCATCATAGCCGTAATACGGCGGAAAAACAATGGGACGAAACCAAAGTTCTTGTACTTCTCGGTACATCAGGCATCTTCCATGACTTTTTGGATCAAGTGATTAAACTTGACGACTTCAACGATGCCTGGAGTTTACTATTAGCCCATCTTGAAGATTCCACTTTACGTTCTGGATCAGAAGTTTCTTTAGCCAGTGTTAAGAGTCTGAAGACTGTCACTGACCTGGCTAAAGATGCCGCTTCACTTGAGCGGGTGCATATTTGGCAGAAGGCATGGGAGACCTGGGAAAGAATTGGACTTGGTATCGTAAATGGAGAGCAGACACAAGTGTCCTCTTTGGTGTCGGATATTGCTCAAAGTCATCCTCTTGCTATTGAAAATAACTCACTTACTTCATCATTGGAAGAATCAAACTTGCTACCGATTTCTGATTGTTTTACTCAAGATACTCTGATCACGTTGGTGAATACTTTCACGGATTTGTATACTGCCATTCAGTCCCAGTTCAACTTAGAAGAAGTGCAACGACTTTTGGCTGTGCTGAGACTTGTTGTGATCTATCCAAACAGCCCTCAGTATCGACCTGATATAGATCACTTGTCCCCACTGCAGGAAGCTGTTATTGAAGCAATCTGCTCGATTGAAAAGACTGTATCAAGTGTAGCGGCTATTCTTACCGATCTCGCCGATTACATGTCCTTAGCATTCTTGAGTCCAAACAGTGATAGCACCATGCATACTGTGGCGAGTTCCATTCCGATACCACCAAGCCAGCGAAAGCATTCTAGTGTTACTTATATTGCTCTGAACAAACGGTGTACCAAGTTGGTCTTACAGTACTTTAAGGACTTTTCGAATCAACTTGAACTTTATCAAGAAGGGGTCTTTGTGAAAATTGCCTCTTCATTAGGAATTCCTATGAAACTCAAGTACGACTGTCCTCCAGCTTTCAAGCATTATGAAGAAGATACCCCCGCATTGTGGAAGAGCGCTACTACTACACTCTTGCAAGTGTTGGAAGTTGGTCTTCCGCAAATACAGGCATTCGAGAATGGTGAGTACAGACGATGACTGGTCTGGACATCGATGGGGAGTCAATGCTAAGACTGATTATTTTAGATATTCCTACCGATGAATATGAAAGTATTTGGAGAACGGTGGTCGAAGTTTTGGAAGGAAGCTTGTTGTCGCAAAGGTATGTGCCTTCATTAATTGTTGGAATTATGAAACTTGAGC
Source organism: Umbelopsis sp. M5902 (assembly GCA_037039815.1). Classification (NCBI taxonomy): domain Eukaryota; kingdom Fungi; phylum Mucoromycota; class Umbelopsidomycetes; order Umbelopsidales; family Umbelopsidaceae; genus Umbelopsis; species Umbelopsis sp. M5902. The sequence continues at coordinate 907,671 of JAXQGL010000051.1, forward strand.
ATTGTACTAAGTTAGTGCGTCTATCGCCTGACAGTTCTCCACCTTCAACAATGTCTATAGAAGACTTAGACGTAGACGAGCACTTTGACATCAAGCTTTTGAATTCTGTTGAGCAGGATATCATTCTACACATTGGACATGCCAAAGTGTCGACTGACCTTGTTCGCAAACTCATTGATGTCATTAAAGAAGGCTCAAGACTTTACTATGTAGACGAACATATAACTAATTCTCAAGAAGAGCAAGCTGCAGATAAGGCAGCGGTCAATCGTTCCGGCGACCTCATCGCTACCGTCGGAACTATTGTTCCTGTCATGAAAGAGACATTCGCTTATGCTGCCCTGCGCTGCCTTTTCTCATTGTGCTCAAAGGAGAAAGAAGGTAAATTATCAATAATTTCTCAATAATGAAAAGGTCTTGTCTAATTAAGTACTTCAACAGACGAACCTGAAGTTCGCCAGCGTATTGCCGAGGTTACTGCTCCTATTTTACTGGAACGCTGTGAAGTCGTTCTGCGAAATTACACAGCAGACCAACCACTCCTCGGCCGCTGTCCATTCCCAAGGTACTTGACGGGGTGAGGGCTCACTCGCTTTTTTTCTAAGTGGGGCAGGAATACTTTTTGGGCACTGGTTATCTATCAGTGACACTAACAACATTTGTCGGATTTATAGAGTCAGAAATGAGGAAGCACTTTATATTCTCAGACAGTTGCTCCACCTTGAAATGCGACCTAATTTACTCAATTCTCAAGGCGACAGTAAGTCTTACAATATTTGTTACATGGCTGCGCACGGAGCACCTGAACCTAATTTTGCCTATCAGACGACATCAAAAAGCTTTTACTAGGCTGTTCTCGAGCTCATATCTTCTTCCTGTATCCAACGCTCTGTAAAGCCATGGTATCCAATGATACAAGCATTGTCGGGCTTATTGGTGAGATGCTGGAAGTAGCTGGTCAAGCAATGGGTCTTGGTTCCGACCAATAATTACCATAGATGAGACATCTTCTGGAACGATGCTTATTTGATGAATTGTGTTGCAATTTGCCACATGCTGTATATAAAATAAACGATGAAGATTATCAGAAACCGATTATCCATACCATGTAAAGCTTTGTTGCAACAGTGAGCACTTTTGTTTGCGCAGTTTACCACTGCCCGCATCGTCTCAAGACCGACTATTCGGGGGGAATTGACTGCGGTGTGTATATTAGCGGACATGATGAGAACAAATAAAGGCACCATTCATATATTATTATCTTACTCTTTCTTTCTTTTAAAGTCTAAAATGGCTTCAGTACCTATTCCCGCAATTTCTAGCTATGAGCTTCTCACGAAATATCCCAATTTGACACCATCTGAGCTTTGTGATAAGCATCGTGTAAGGCGACAAGAAAACTTGCGCCTACTTCCAGTGCCTCCGGTAGAACATGTGTATCAAGTCAAAGACTCATATTTCAAGGGACCACAGACTGACATTCCTCTACGTATCTATACTCCAGAAGGTCAGTCGCGAAGCCTTCAATAAGGGCATTTGTTGAATGCACCACGTGTGTCTCTAAATAGTTAACGCATCAATTCAGGTACGAAGCCATTACCAGTCGTGGTATTTTTTCACGGAGGAGGATGGCTTCTAGGTGACCTGGATACATATGACGCTATGTGTCGATCTATGTGTAATGAGATAGGAGCCGTTATTATTTCAGTAGGTTATAGGGTATCAGCAGAAGCTAGGTTTCCTGCTGCTCACGAAGATAGCTACGCTGCTTTATTGTAAGTGACTGGACTACACTATCCTTACGCGTTCCAACTCCTCATTGTCATTATACAGGCATGTTCATGCGAATGCTTCTTTGTATAATATCGACCCAGAGCGAATTGCAGTCGCTGGGGATTCTGCTGGCGGAAACCTTTCGATTGCTACCTGCCTCATGACTCGAGATCGCAACGGGCCAAATGTCAAATTTCAGTGCCTGATGTACCCTGTTGCTGATGTAACAGCAGAACATAAGGAGGACAAGTCTGGACTCGCTGTTGATTGTCCTCCTATGTTGATGAAGTAGTAAGTACCCCCACTCACCAAACCAAGGCTGCAAGCGGATGATTAACAACTAATATTTATTATCAGCTTTATTGATGCTTATGCAGATCTCAAAGATTATGAGAACCCTTATCTTTCACCTGTAAAAGCAGATTTAGCAAAGCTTCCTCCAGTTTTTGTGTTGACTTGCGGTCTTGATACGCTTCGGCATGAAGGTATTGAGCTTGCCGAAAAACTTACTAGTTTTGGTGTTCCCTGCAAGCATGTACACGCTGAAGGATTTGATCACAGCTTCATCAGCATGGGCAGAGCTAATTTTGAGAGTACTATAGCGGCTAAATATCAAGAAGCAACCTTTATGTCTTTGAAATCTGCTTTGTTCGAGGATATTTTGCCTTATAATCCTATAGCATAGGCTAGCATAGGTTCACAACTAGCAAAGAAATATTTATATCAATGAGTGCTACGAATAAATCAGGTATCAACTTGTTTCTCTTCTCAAGTAAATGGAATTAAAGTCATCTACCTGGACGATCGTACACATCTCACGATAGATAATCTACAGAATATAAGCCAGTTCAAAAAAGTTAAAGATGCTCATATCGCTACTGAATTTATTTCCACCATAACCAGTGCTACCTCGACCGCTTTTATGCTCAACATGAAGAAAATGATATGAATGTATATTCAACAATATGTAAGAGAAACTTCATTTTGTGAAACAATAAAACACTAATAAGTAGATAAACATTTTATCAAGCTGTTGGGCTCATGTTCGAATATCTCATTTATCAAAGGGGGAGAGGTTTTGTAGTGTTATATCTTACCATCGGGCATGCTAAACCTGTAAGTTTTTGAGAGAAATCTTTACCAGGCCATGAAGGCCAAAATTATACTCTTTCTCAAGTGCAAACATTGTCGACGGGCTATAAATGGTGTCGTCAATTCTGCCAAAAGGTCCATTTCAGATTTTAAAACTGTTTCTTGGCTATCTTCTTTACTCGTTGAACATAAAAACTGCTGAGGATATCCAATTCTTCTAAACAGAATCTTGATATCATCAACAAATGATGATTGTATAACGCCCTGACCTGTATGATAGTTGCTATTGATAAATCCGGGAACAATCAATAAATTTAAAGCGCGTCTAAATGAAGAACAATCAGGAAGTGCCTGAGAATATGCAACGGTAAACCACAATTTATGTTTATTTTATCATAAAGTAGAAACAGCACACGTTCAGGAAAAGGAGATCTACAAATTGCTTAGTAAGAGCTTTTTAACTCAACAGTATATCCTTATTTTTGCATCAATTTCGGCTCTGCTGTTAGGTATGGCATTCTAACATACGACATTATACGGTACGCTACGCTGCCTACTATCAGTGCAAAGCAATTAAGGTTTTGTTAGCCTTCTGCTGCGGCAAGCGGCAATATGTATGAAGTTACGTGACTAAGCGTGATCGAAATGCCTTCATGCAGCTCACGTCTATATTTATATAGTGGAGTACACTTTACCACTTGTACATTTTTATCTTTCTTTCCAAGTAGTTGGACATTCGAAATGACTGCTGAAGAGGAAGCTGCAGCCAATGTTGAGGCTATGTTAAAGTTGAGCGCTCCAGAGCTGCGAGCAACAATGATAGCTTTCAGAGAAAAGCAGACTGCACATCTTCCTCCACCGAAACTGGAAGAACCAGCAAATATCACTAACTCTGACTTCCAAGGTCCAGAGTCGATTGTTCCTGTCCGTATCTATACTCCTGAAGGTATTGTGCATACCAAACATGAGTCAAATATTGCAATTTTGATTAACAGCGCCGGTCAAAGGCAACGGAACTTTTCCGGCTATCATGTTTTACCACGGCGGAGGTTGGGTAATGGGCAATCTGGACACGCATGACAGCGTTTGTCGTGCTATGTGCGTTGGCACTGGAGCCGTTCTTGTTTCTGTGGATTATCGTCTGGCACCTGAGTCCAAGTTCCCGGCTGCTGTTGAAGATGCGTATGCTGCTTTACTGTACGTATATTGTTACAAGCATGCAGTTTGCAAATAGGATTCTGACCGTTCTACCTTTGAATTGCAGTCACGTCAAGGAGAACGCCAAGACATATAACATCGATGCTACTCGTATAGCTGTAGCAGGAGATTCTGCAGGTGGAAACATCTCTGCGGCTATCACGTTGATGGCTCGGGACCGCAAAGGACCAAATATCAAATTTCAATGTCTGATATATCCAGTGTGCGACCTCACCTCGGATGCGAGAAAAAACAAAATCATGCTCGAGCAGTAAGTGGCATGGCATTATTTAAATCACATATATTCAATCAGGCAGTCACTAAAACCGGAAAATCCTCAGCTTAATCAACATGTATCTTAGCAAACCAGAAGACGCTGAAAACATTTATGTATCTCCCTTGAGGGCAGACCTCTCAGGATTGCCTGCTGCATATGTTTTAACGTGCGAAGATGATACACTTCGCGATGAAGGGCATGCTTATTACGAAAAATTGAAAGCTTGTGGAATACCCTGCGAATATATTAATGTCGAAGGGTTCAGTCACGGCTTCTTCGATCAGAACAAGAACCAGGTGCCAGCAATTGCCAAGTATCAAGATGGTGCATTTGCGGCTATCAAAAAAGCACTAGCTTAGACTGCATTAAGGTATACTATTTTTTGAAGCTGCTTATGTCAAAGTGTTTCATCACGCTATCTGTCTCAAAAATATTTAACAAGAAAGCCCTTTTTGTGTGAGCAATGAATGCTCGAACACTCTTTAGAAGTGTTCCATGCCTTCGCTCGAAAGCAAGGAAAATGATTTTTAAAAAGTATTGCAATCACTATATCTTTGTCGATTGATATTGCATCCTAGTTTAATTCAATTGAACGGCCCATGTGAAATGGGGAGTTTGGAAAGCATTTTTACCCTATTTCAGATAGTCTTTGGTATAAACTGGGAGTTTGACGGATGCAATACTAAAATGGTTAAAAATTGTTAGTGTCAGCAACCATGCTTCGTGGAATCTCACACGCGGAAGCAGTACCAGATCAAGCATTTGAGTTCAATTTCTTGCTCAGCGGAAGGACAAATGGAAAACTGGCCAGTCCACTGTAAGACGGAGGTCTTCGGCGTATTCTGATTGCTGTTATTTTCATGCTAATTCCAAGAATACAGCTCATACAAATATGGCCTCCTTTTTAAATGTCTTATTAGGCGATAGTGTGATAAAAGACTTTTATATAATCAGTTTCAAAGTTTTCTTGTTACTACCATAAAATAATGCGTAATTATTATAATTTGTAGATGAGACTCATGTTTATTGAAGAAACATAACGAAATGAATTAGCATAGTATCTGTAAAAGACAATATCCTAGGCTAGCCCATTTTTGATAGCCGCAAATACGCCATCTTGATACTTGGCAATTGCTGGCACCTGATGTTTGTTCTGATCGAAGAAGCCATGACTTAGCCCTTCCATATTAACATATTTGCTGGGTATCCCACAAGCTTTCAACTTTTCGTGATAAGCATGCCCTTCATCGCGAAGTGAAATATCATCGTCGCACGTCAAAATATATGCGGCAGGCAAACCTGAGAGGTTTGCCCTCAAGGGAGATACATAAACGTTTTCAGCATCTTCTGGTTTGCCGAGATACATGTTCGCAAAGCTGAAGGATTTTCCGGCTTTTAGTGCCTGCCAGATTAAAAAAAAACTTGATTGGGACAATACTACTTACTGCTTGAGCATATCTGTATGTTTTCTGGCAGTGGAGCTGAGATCGCACGCAGGATATATCAGACATTGAAATTTGATATTTGGTCCTTTGCGGTCCCGAGCCATCAACGTGATAGCCGCAGAGATGTTTCCACCTGCAGAATCTCCTGCTACAGCTATACGAGTAGCATCGATATTATATGTCTTGGCGTTCTCCTTGACGTGACTGCAATTCAAAGGTAGAACGGTCAGAATCCTATTTGCAAACTGCATGCTTGTAACAATATACATACAGTAAAGCAGCATACGCATCTTCAACAGCAGCCGGGAACTTGGACTCAGGTGCCAGACGATAATCCACAGAAACAAGAACGGCTCCAGTGCCAACGCACATAGCACGACAAACGCTGTCATAGGTGTCGAGGTTGCCCGTTGCCCAACCTCCGCCGTGGTAAAACATGATACCTGGAAAAGGTCCGCTCCCTTTCGATCGGTTCTATTAATAAAAATTGCAATATTTGACTCATGTTTGGTATGCACAATACCTTCAGGAGTATAGATACGGACAGGAACAATCGACTCTGGACCTTGGAAGTCAGAGTTAGTGATATTTGCTGGTTCTTCCAGTTTCGGTGGCGGCAGGTGTGCTGTCTGCTTTTCTCTGAAAGCTATCATTGTTGCTCGCAGCTCTGGAGCGTTCATGGATAGCAATGACTCAACTTTGAGTGCATCTTCTTCTTCAGCAGCCATTTCGATTGTTCAACTACTTGTAAAGAAAATAGAACACTGTGTGTGTTGCAAAGTGTACGCTGGTAAAAGCGGGGTAGCGGTGGGAGAAGTTCACTGGCTAAATGGAAACTCCGCCGGTATATTTCACAAGACAGCGAGAAGAGTTAAATAAGCTTATATAAGTGAGAAATTGTCCTCTCTACTTGTTCACTATGTCTTTGAAACTCTTGTCCCCCGAACAAATTGACGCTCTTACAGCTCTTCCTGCTCCAGATTTGAGAGCCAAGCTTGCTGGCCTCCGAATGGATGCTCTGAGCAAGCTTCCACCAGCCCCACTGGATGAGCCAGCCAAAATAGAGAACTCTTCATTCAAGGGACCTGAGACTGATATTCCTATACGTATCTATACCCCAGAAGGTCAGTTTCAAGAGCATTGTGACAGGTTTTTTGAGTGAGTAATGCCCTTTTGCTTTGGCTAATCAACATATACAATCGCTAGGCACTGGACCTTTCCCAGCGGTTATATATTTCCATGGTGGAGGTTGGGTTATTGGCACTCTTGACTCATACGATGGACTGTGTCGTGAAATGTGCGTTGCTGTTGGTGCTACCGTTATCTCGGTAGATTATCGTTTGTCTCCCGAAGCCAAGTTCCCTGCTGCTACAGAAGATTGCTATGCTGCCGTTGTGTAAGTACCCACTCCGATTGTTAGCGCGCAAGAAGTGACCCGCTCGGTATACTGAATGAAAATTTGAACTAGTCATGTACAAGAGAATTCTGAAAAGTACAATATCGACCCAGCTCGTATTGCTGTTGCAGGTGATTCTGCAGGCGGAAACCTTGCCCTAGTAGCTGCGATAATGGCCCGTGAACGCAACGGCCCAAGCATCAAATATCAATCCCTTATCTATCCTTCGTGTGATATGACTATGAACGGTCCACATAAGCAGTCCAATCCTAGCTCTGTTTTAATCCCACAAATAATGAATTAGTAAGTGATAGATTGTATGGCCCAGCCACAACATATCAAGTACTAATGTTTTGCTTAGTTTCGCCGATTCCTATCTCAATGGACCTGAAGATATGGAGAACCCTCATTGCTCGCCTCTGAAGGCCGACTTGACTGGTCTTCCCCCGGCATTTGTATTGACTTGTGAATACGATTCTTTGTTGGAGGAAGGTGCTGAGCTCGCTCGCAGACTTAAAGAGGTCGGTGTGCCCTGCGAATATGTTAATGCGCCCGGTTTGGATCACGGTGTCTTCCATACTAGCAGACATCATTACCCTGCTGTTGGCCCATACCAAACCGCCATGTATGAAGGTTTGAAGAAGGCTTTGTTCTAAATTTGATTTGTTAAAGCTGAATACAAATAAATAATGGAACATCCACATTACGGAGACAAAGACGGGCACACATTTAAAAGCTTGTATTAGTGTTTTCATTTTTGGGTTTCTTTCTTTCTCTATACATAAATCACGTTCGCTGCTATTAAACATTATCGTGAAGGTTGAAGTGCGCATCGCACAGCCATTTGAGAGATGCATTCCGCCAAAGAAACATTTCGCTTTGGTCTAGAGTCGTTTTGGATTTTTAGGTTTCGAAGGTCGTGAGATACCTTGTCTTTCAACTCTGAAAGCACATTTCCATCTCCTTGCTCTGCACTTTTGATTAATTGGATGTAGGATAAGAACAATTGGCCACATTGTTGCCAGTCCAGCACTTTGTTTGAGTCAATTTTCGTCAAGGCGTTTTCAATACTTGACAGATCATCTATGAGTAGTTCTCGTTAGCACAGATGCAGGTGATATGACCGTCCTTCAGAATCGTATGTACCTATTTTAATGGCCTGAGGTGCCAGTTTCTCAACTATCAAATGATGTGCATCAGAATGCTTGCCAGCTTTGATAAGCGCATCAACCTGCGCATGTAAATCTCCGTTATATGCAGCCCGTAATGCCTAAACAAGCGCAATCAAATGGTTAGTGTTATCACAGTGTATTCTGTGTAAGCTCTGCTTGCATACTTTTGCTTCTTCGATCCAAGCAACTGGTATATGAAGCTGATTTTTCAAAAATGTCTCTTGCTCATCCGTCGTATCAAGTTCAATATGACGAGCCAAAATGTTTTGTATCGCGATTTGCCGGCTACCAACAATATCATTAGCACTCCATACAATGTGCAAAAACGACTCTGACATGTAGTCTACCTGTTTCTTTCCTTCAAAAACAACTGAACGTAAATAGCCCAGTGCCACAACCCCATTGCTTCCAACTGTGAAGCAAAACTGACAGTGACCTTATCGCTTCCTGTGTCGAGCTTAAACGTTTTACTGAGCATGATGTATAAACACCAAGTCATGCGATAATCTAAAGAGTCGCTGGTGATTCCCAAAGGGTCTAAAGCAGCATCAATATCACTTGAACCTTGGGCGTACATCTTGATGATTTGGAACAGCATATCTCGTCGCGACGATACTGCATGCGGACCAAGGTACCACGGTGTGGGTTCGGCAACTCGTAAAGCAAGTTCTCGATGTATCGTTGCCTCCAAATACTTTTGAAGTCCTTCCTCCAAGGACGCGTCTGGTGAGCTTTGATACCAAATATATAAACCTAATGTTCTCTTCCAATCGAGGCCTTCGCTGACAAGTACCCTGTCACTGTCACCCACCGCTCCGTTCATTCCTTGTGTCAAACCAACATTGCCACTCATGAGCTCGTAAACTTTTCGATAATCATTGCTGATCATCCCTTCATACTGATACTCCTTCCAAAGTCGTAATTGTGATTTGATGTAGTTTCGGAATGTTTCTGATCCAGTGATGACCTGCGGCAGTAAAGTAGCCAGGCGATTGTCTCGGTTTTCAATGGCGGCATTGCATGCTTCTTTTATTCGATGGCCGGTCAGATAAGTGAATACCGTTGCAGCAGCATTTCCGTCTGCAGCGTGCTGCTCCAGCTCACGTTCCATTTCTGGAGTAACTGCATCTTCCAGCCACTTGTTGAACCTCTTTTTACGCGCTGATTCTACATCCGTCATCGCTGTCGAAGATTCCTCAACTGGATCGTATAATCCTTGACATAGTTTGAGGACCAGTAGTACATGAGAAGGCATATTATTCCATTGACTCTGCAATAGGTTTCCAAATGTTGCATTGGCGTTAAGCTTTGCACGCGGCACTCCCTTTTCAGATATGATCTTTGTTTGATTCAACATGTTCTTCAACAGTTCCAAGCTTTGCGCCTCATCAAACTATTTATCAAAGGAGTTAGTTAGTCGTTAGTGATACGCTGCTTCACGAATCAAAACTTTTTACATACGTTCAATGGGGATGTATGATGGACATTTTGTAAAGATACATCAGCCGACATCACTTCTGGATATGAAGCCGTTCCATTTTCGCTAATGAGTAACATCAGTCAATAATATATCAGCACTCCCTTACATTCATTCTTCAAGACACCTACGACAAACCAGCTTGACTGTGGATTTTACCACTGTGGGCAATCACGTCACCCATGCCCCAAGAAGTTCGGAATGATCTACCCATGGTAAGACCAGCATCCACCAAAAGATCACTGTACTTATATGCTATTGACTCCGTATAGCCAACCCTGACATATTTGTTGGGACGCTGTGAAGTTTTCATAGGGGTGTCGTTGTCATAAGAGGTCCGCGCCTTTATACAAAATAGGTTACAAAATAGGTTACTACAAAGGTATTTCCGCTCGACCCACTCCACGTCAATATGTTACCTGAAAAAAGCTAAAGTTGTCGGAAACCGCATCATAAAATTCTAGATCAGTGTCGCCGTTGACCATGGACGAAGACACGTCTTCGTAGACTCGCTTTTTACTTCCTGAAATACCGGTCACCATCTCCTTGTCAGTGACCATATCATGGTCCTCAACAGGACGCTCATCCGCATTATTGGGTTTATCGTTTTCTAAGTGATCCAAAATGGCGATAGCGGCAGTGGCGGTGGCGGCCAAGACGGAAGGGTTCTCCACAAACTTCTCTACGGCATTTTCAACAACATCTAGCATAGTTTCGTCTTCATCCTCTAAGGTAGGAAACTCATAGCGAGTAAAGTGCTGTACAGTAAATCGCCAACTTCCGAGTAGTGCATTGTAATTTATAAGTTGGGTATATTTGACCGATCGCAGCTTTAGAAGAAGTCGCTGCAGAGGCACGGTTCGTACCAGCGGTTTTAGATTGTGAAGTTCGATGGTTGCAGGTACATTGAGACCTTGCCCCATAGGTGGAGTGTCTGATTCAACGGGATACACGGTGCAGCTTCCATTTTCGAACAGAATGAGGCCACCCAGTAGAGAATCTAGTTCAATGTTGGAAAGATCCACCGGTTGTGTGAAATGTATACTGCCGACCTGATGTTTGCCCGCTCGGAAGTCGGTGACTTTACAAAGATCTTGACGCTTCCATGATTTCAGCTGGCTTATTGTTGGTGTTGACCAGTACTGGTATTGGTCACAGACCTCCCTTGTCATGATGTTATGTTGATCAGTGCACACGGTTTTCAGCCAGGTCGATGATGCACGCATTGCAGATGAAGAATTTATTGAGTCACGTGCAGCAATTTGCCTCATAGTCAACAGCCCCGCGCGAAAAATGATACATTTGCAGCCATCATCTGAAAGACGCGCTTTCTTCATAAGCATGACTGGTTCTTTGTTGGTATTGTCGCGACAAATCACACAATATATATGAATTCACAATCATTGATTAAAAAATCGTTGATTTTTTCTATACTGATGGGAAACAGCCAGCGGCCAGTGTTTAGGGTATCAACGAAAATAATAATAACATTGGCAGAGAAGAGAAGTATAAGCTACATATTACTTAGTACGTGTCCTCGCCAAGTGCTACGCGAATTCTATCTCTCAAGGCTTCAATTGCAGCCATTTTCATATCCAGAACTTCATCAAGATTACCGAGGTAGTCTATGAACTCACTAGACGTCTTAATATCATCCTTTATATTCGCTGTTTCACCTTCCTGTAAGTTGCGCCGGCTGGACAGACCAAGGGAGAAATTGGCTAGAAGCTTTGTCTCTCTCTTGGTGCAATCATTGACTTCTCGGACTTCAGCTCGATGAAAGCTTACGAAATCATCGATTGTATCTGCATCAAAAATGATGGAGTCAAGCGAGTCGACATGTTGAATGTTGCTCTTCTGCTGTGGTGATGACTTGCGACTGTCTCCTCCAGAGGAATAGCTTCGACTCATGTGCGTTAAGTGATTGTATCTAGCAGAGTGCGATGTGGGACTGGTGGGTGCGTCGTTATCTTGCAATGATACAGGACTGAGAGATAGTCCTTTGTGAGCGTCATCATAATCTCTACGAGCTCTTTCATATTGCAGGTTTTTCTTTAACCCAGTGTTGCTACTATCACTGCTGGAAGTCTTTGCATGCGAAGTTGGACCAGACGGCAAGCCACCGTATCTCGCAATTCCCGAAGGACTTCTTTGACGGGTTGGCGAGGTTGGAGCAACTGGAGACACTGCCGCCGGTGGATCTGCCATGACACGGTCGTTACCCTCATGTAAGAATTCCTCATCCAAAATGTTAATATCGGTGTCTTGCGGGAAATCTTCATCGTCCAAAAAGGTATCGTCGTCCACCTTATACAGATCTGGATCATCAGACTCAACAAAATCATCGTTCAAAAATTGCTCATCATCATCAGCTGAGAGGTCGTCCATGTCATTATCTCCGTCTTGGTATCCAGTTGCCGCCATATAGTGTTCGTCACTCAAATTTTCACTGTATGGGCGACGTTCTCGTTCTCCTTTGAGTTCTTTTACTCTGTTCACAAATGCATAAATGTTAGCATTCTTCCTTATGCTAGTTTAACATACTGTTAGCTTTTTAAAAACACTTACCTATCGGCGTAGCGAAGGGTATTAAGGGTATGTTCGCTATTACTTTGATTGGGAGAGATGGTAGCAATCATACATGTTCTGGAGTTGCCCACAAATGAATCCTTCAATACTTGAGTCAGCTTGCTTTGGCGGAACGGTGTATGGCGTTTATCTTGATCAAGAGCACGAATGCACTCTTTGAGAGCTAACAAGCTCTTGTTGATTTCTGCACCCTCCATTCTGTTGAGCGAAGCAAGTTAAATACTCTGAACGCCACCACGCATTCCCACTTCATTAGACTTTTCTTATATCTACCTCGTCTTGGTATCAGCGTCTCCACGATCAGCACCTCTTTCACTACCAGCCAAATCAATGAAGCTAAGCTTTCCAGCAATCTTCTTGCGGTTCTTTCTAGGCTTGAGCAAGACCTGAAGGATAGCATGTGATCGAGATGAGTCCGCATTGGCACCAGTACTACCTGTTGAATGTGATGAAGATACATGAGCAAAGACGCAAAATCGATGTTGAGCAATATTGTAATACATACCTGTGCTTCTGGCCTGGCTACCGAATTCAAAAACCTGCATAAGGTTATCCACGTTATCAATTGGGAACTCCTTGAGTCCAGCAATGACAATATTTTGTTTCCCGTCTTCACGCGCAAACAGCTTTTTACGATCATTCAACAGATCATACAATTGACCCTGGTAAATCTCATAGAACCCAATCCATGCTGACAGATGCTGATATTGTGGTTGCTTTAGCATAGCGAATATATCGCGTGCTGCAAGTACATATAAACCATGTTTTTGATCTAACATTGTAAAAGTTTTTCCCGAGCCAGTTTGTCCACTAAGTGTATCACAAGCAACATTTAGCAAAACTTTTGAATGAGGACTCTATGGTCAATGACTGTAACTTACTATGCAAAGCACGTTGCTTTTCCGCCACCAAAAACATACTTTACAAGAGGTAGTGCTGTGCGTTGATATAGCTATAACAAAGAGTTAGCACGAGCACAATTGACGTTTCCCCTGTTAAAAACACACCTCCTGATTGTCGGCATCAACGTCGAAGACTTCGTCGAAGGTGAAACTATGTTGTTCAACATATTTTGTGAGATCAACTTTCATCCTAAATTATTGTGATTAGATCTTGGTGTAACTTTGTATACCAGATAGCAAGTAAGCTTACTTTGGTTCATTGATGTTGATACTACGGATGCCAATGGTTGGTGCAATGTCCTTTTCTGCCCTCTCAACCTCCTTTCGACTCAATGGACGCTTTCTTACGCAAACGCGGATCTTTTGATTCAAATCACTCTGGCCCGCTTTAGTATTTGGCAATGTCGTCACACTGATAGGAGCTCCGGCCAAGGCTGAAGATGTTGAAGCTGGGCGAGGAGAGTGCCGTACACGAGAAGCTTGCGGCATTCCATATGGGTTGCTTGGACCGGATCCTCTACGAATAGGAACCAGATCTTCTTCGTCCGACTGATCCTCGCTGTATGTATCGAGCTGTCTCAATTGTATGTCTGGTCGGGATAGGTGACCTGGCAATGTTCGCGATCTGGATCTAGTCACCTGAGGCAAGGGAGGGCTGGGCGTAATAGGACCCTGATGTGCTCTTGTTGGGGAGCTTATCTCTGGTTTCCTTTGGTATACCTCTGATGGTCTGCGGTAAGTAGAAGGGGATGCAGGCTGATTAGAAGCTAAAAGTCCATTTTCGTAACTAGGAAGTTCTTGACGTAATCCTTGAACCAACTTATATGTATAGGTTAGCTTCAAGAACGAATAATATGCCATTCATCTTGGAATAATACGTACTTGAAATAGTTTCCGCCGATCCTTCATAGTTGTCACTCCCAAGCGGCTATAATCTTGCATAGATATCTGCATTTACCACAGATTAAAACGGTGTTCAATTAGCATTGTTTTCATATGTGGATAAGCCTTACTTGAGCCAAGGACTCCAGGTGTGAGATGCCATTTGAAGAGAAACTACAAGATAATTGAACAAAATCAGGCTGGTGAGTAAATAGCGGCTTGAAAACAAAATAATGCGCGGAATATGAAGTTGTACCTCGAATAATACTGCAACAGGAACAGACATAGATGAGAATGGAGTAAATAGTAGTAATGTCGTGTGTACCATAATTCCGATCCTTACCTGGTCGAGATCCGCCTTCTTCAGTGTGTCTAGCAAGGCCGTTGCCATTTGAAGACACTACAATAATGTATTATGGGTATAAGAGGATGAAGTAAGGAACGGTTTAATGCGTTTGGCTGGTGGTCTTTGAAAAAATGCTCTGTGACTGACACTTGATTGCCTTTTTGCTCAGCAGGCAAAAAATGCTTGATTATCCGATGTATGATTATCATCATGTGTTGACTTTAACAACCCAAGCATTTATAAGTCCATCACTTGTTGTAGCTATATGGCTACCATGGACTTGCAGCGCTTCAATACATTGCTGAGCATATGGTACTCCGGTCGGGACTAAAAGCTGTGTTGTGGTATTTTTTTAATCTTAAGACGCGTTTCTACGACCTTGATAAAAGGAAAACATACAGGTAACATTGGAAAATAATATCAAAATAAAATTCATTTTAGACGGCATTGAGCGTTCAGCGAACTGAAGTTTACTTTCTGCACAGATGTTTTGTTTTTTTAGGCTTGCTGGGGAATGATCTAGTCTTTCACGCATGGCATCCTGCTGGTCGCCCTACTGGAAGTCATGGCTATTCAAGCCACGGCGGTAGCTCTCCCCCACCCTCCTCAAAATATCTTGAAAGTGGCTTGCAGGATCACCCTTGATTTTAAACTGCAGATAACTATGCACCTCATCAAATGGTTTTGGCCACTGGTAATTTGGGGTGCATCATGGGTGTATATGATAGTGCATGCCTGGCCATCAATGCCATAGCTGATAAAAGGGAGCGAAGCAGCCGTTCAAGTCAAAAGAGCTAGCCAAATTGCATATTGCGGACATTGTTACCATGTTGCACATAGCAAAGCATACGTCAAATACAACCGGACTTCCATTTTGTTTTTTTCTTTTTGAGGCAAAAGCAGACAGCTGGCAAACTGTCATGGCAAAGAATAAAGTAGAATATTTGCTTCAGTACAGAGTTTCTCTCACGTATACAAGTCGCTTAGCCTTTTGCCAAAGGGCGTATCGTGGGGGATCCCTTGAGTGTAACATGTCTCCTAAGAATTAATATTTGGATTTAAATTTGTGTAAACATTATGTGCGCATCGCAAGTAAGTCAGCACTGCCCGACAACTAACAATAATGAACGAGGAAATTTGCCATAGCTAAAGTCATGAACTAGAAGTACATTGTGATAATCTGGCAAATCTTTGGATTTTGACCCAGTGGACATCCACCCCATAAGAAAGTAAAGTTGCCATAAAGGTTATTCCGTTGCTTCGGTTGACTTCCGCTAGTATCGGCACTTTCGTCACGTTTGCTGTTACTGTAACCTTGGGCGCGCGCCATTTTTCCCATAAAACAGCTATGGGGCTATATAAAGTACACTTACATGATCAGCAATGACTCCATTCCAAGGTGTGCATCAGCTTGAGAGGACATTGTGAGACGAATGAATGCATAAAGAAACAAATGTAACGATGACGTTGGTATATAATAGCAATAGATGGTGGGGGAGTTGGGATGGTGCGACAATTTCCTTTTTGTAAAAAGCTGCCTATAAATTGAGGCCATGGTTTCATCCCAATTTTTTTCTCAGGTTGTTCTTCTCTTCCAATGTCACGCCTTCACATTTTTCAAAAGGTTGCCAACGTAGTCGTTTACTTGTTCTTCTTGGGTGCCACCGTTTACTCGGTTGCCGGTCCTAGACCCGATCCTAAGATCATCTTGCAATATGAGACTTATATCACCCCAGGTAATAACGTCATTTGAGACAGCTCTTGGAAAATGCCTCTTGGCGTTGCCATAGCACTAACTGGTATTAATAATTTTGCAGCTGCTTGGGTTTTCTATATCTGGTCACTTATTCATTTGCTTTTGGGAGGTTTCGTGATTTATCAATGGTTTGAGCCTGCTCACGAAGTTGCTGTTCACGGTGTTGGCTGGCACTTTGTTATTTCCACTCTTTTGAACGCTGTTTGGCTTTCTCTCTGGGTAAGTGCGATATTCCGCGCAACCTTCCATGTTCTCCTACAAAGCATGAATTACCGAGTAATGTTGCTGACTATATCTCTCCTATTGAATAGCATAAGGGCCATTTGGTCTTGGCTCTTATTGCCATTCTTTTCACAGCCTCTTCTATTTCCTTTGTGTTCTGTAAGTACATTTTGGGGGCTGATGCAGTGCTACACTCAAGTAGCTTTATTTTTACTCCCCGCCGATACTGACTTTTGCCGTTGCTTCTGTATTAGACAACTTGGAGAAGAACTATCCTTCTAACAACTGGTGGGACCGCATCCTCGTCCATGCTCCCTTCTCTTTGTGGCACGGAATGATCGTCTTTGTTGCTACTTTGAATGCTTTTGCCGCCTTCACCTCCACTCAGGAGAATGGCCCTGACACTCTCCACATCATTTTGGCCATTTTTGGTCTCGTGTTCTTGAGCAGTACCGCAATTGGCTATGTCGAGTATAAGGGTGCTAAAGGCGACATTACCGGTGCTCTCGTTATTGCCATCGGACTTTTCGGTGTCTTTGATCATGTACGAACGGTTTTCTACACGTTTCAATTTTTCTAGACAGCCTGTGACTAACAAAACATCTTCCATCCTTCTATAGCAAACCAACCCTATCATCCACTGGTCTGCTCTTGCTGCCGGTATCCTTACTGCTCTCTACCCCGCTCGCCCTTACATCTTCAAGTTGTTGGGCCGCAGCTCTGACTCTGGAGAGAACGCTCCTCTTCTCGGTTAAGCATATTTCGGACGTAATCAGTATACTTAGTTAGTCATATCACCAATATTTCTTTTTCGACGTGATATTGTCGAGCACCTTATTTTAACTTTTATCGAGACTGTAAAGTCGCGAAAAATAATAGCAGAGAGTTGATATGTGAAAATGATTAGTATGTTTTATGTGTTTGTGTTTTGTTTGGAAAGCGAATATTTCTTGGTATGGCTTAGCAATGTGCTTGAGAATACGAGATGGGATTGGTGGTTTTAAAGAAGGGGAAAACATTTACTTATTTCCTTTAGCTAGTGCAATGGTAGTACATTGCACTCTATTTCACAATTTTAGCCACCGGTCAAGAGAAAGCCTCAGCAATCAGGGAATGGCTGGAAATTTGTTCTTCCCGTGAATCAAGCTCCACATCGCCTGTTTTCTCTCCTACTACGGCACATAAGAATGATATACATTGTACTGGTGTATGCTATAAAGCAGTAACGAAAAAAACAACACATCTCGCATATTAGACATGCTCAAACATGTCTGAGCTCCTAATGAGTACCACATTCCCAAGTGTGTGGTCTTGCCCCTTGTTTAGCAACAGGTCTGCAGATGATCACAGAAGGTAAATTCTTACCATGATTTGCCCGTCTGCTTCCACGCGCCAGGACAAAATTCAAACTGCGATTAGTAGGTTGACAAAATGAGTCAAGATGTGACTGTCCAAATGTTTTTTTCAATAAAGTCAATGTCAAACCAACGATCCACTCTATCGTTTTACCTCTCACACCCTTACTCATATGTCTGAATTCATGGAAGATCTCCGAGTCACTGGCTACAACGCCCTCCTTACTCCATCCTTCGTTCAAGAGGAGTACCCTACTGTTAGTATAAGGCTGAACTTAGATTTGTGTGTTTCAAAACGCCTCATTAACAAAGCTATCGGTATGATAGAGTGAAAAGTCAAAGTTGACCGTGCGCCAAGCTCGCGCTGAGGCTGCCAGTATTTTGAGAAATGAGGATGATCGTCTCATCATTATTGTTGGACCATGCTCAATCCATGACACTCAAGCTGCCAAGGAATACAGTAAGTTTACAATCGATCGGCTCCCGCTACCTGGCAAATTGGTGTCTAATTCGACCTATCTTTCTTCAAGGCCGGTTACTCCTCCAAGCTAAGGAGAAATATAGCGGTGAACTCTTGATTATCATGCGTTCCTACTTTGAGAAGCCTCGTACAACTGTTGGTTGGAAGGGTCTGATTAACGACCCTGATATTAATGGCAGGTGAGTTTTATGAAGGTGACACAAACCAGCCTAAAATCTTCATATGGGATGAGTGAATAGATCAAAAAAGTTTAATCATGTACTCACATCTGTGTTTTGCTTTTATTTAACTCAATAGCTACAATATCAACAAGGGCTTGCGAATTGCTAGAAAGCTGTTGTGTGAGTTGACTGATGCTGGAATGCCTGTTGCAGTTGAGCTGTTGGACACCATCTCGCCCCAATATCTTGCTGATCTGATCTCCTGGGGAGCTATTGGCGCTCGTACCACTGAGTCACAACTCCACCGTGAACTTGCTTCTGGTGTTTCCTTCCCCGTTGGCTTCAAAAACGGAACTGATGGCAACGTTGCCATTGCTGTAGATGCTATTCGTGCTGCTTCAGCACCTCACCATTTCTTGGGTGTCACCAAGCACGGTATGACTACCATTACCAACACAAAGGGTAACCCTGATTGCCACGTCATTCTTCGTGGAGGAAACGATGGCCCCAACTATTCCGAAGCTCATATCAACAAAGCACGAAATGATCTTCAAGCTGCTAAGCTCGCTGGCAACATCATGGTCGATTGCTCACACGGTAACTCAGAGAAGAACCACGCTAACCAACCCAAGGTCTCAGCATGTCTTTCTGAGCAAATTTCCAACGGTGACAAGAGCATAATTGGTCTTATGATCGAGTCTCATATCAACGAGGGTAAGCAAAGTGTTCCCGCTGAAGGCCCCGCTGCTCTCAAGTATGGCGTTTCCATTACCGATGCTTGTGTCAACTGGGATACCACTACTGCTATGCTTGAGGAGTTGGCTAATGCTGTCAAGGCACGCCGCGCTGCTGCTAAGCAGTAAAAACTATGTAGTACACCTTTTTTCATAACCCGATCTTCATGTAGCATTCTAAAAAAGCATTGCATATCCTTTTATTTTACCTCTCTTCCCGCACAAAGACTTTTTAAAAAGTCCCCTTTCATCCTACCAACCAACCAGACCCGATTATTTAAACAAAAAGTAAAAACTGCGTTGACGAACACGAAAGGCTCAGTGTTTCCATGTTTATGTGTTAGAAAGCAAAGAACAAAAATATCATGAAATGAATGTATAAGCATGTTAGGGAAAAGGGTATTGGATGAGAATGTTAATTACTTTGCGCAAAAAAAAAAAAAATGGAAGACATGCTAAAGGGCACCCAGCATCTGTTTCATCTTTCGCAGATCGCCTATAATGGAGTTGATTTGCTGTAAACCCCACGTCTGAACAATGTCATCGATCTTTTGTGCTCTCGCCAGGTTGCCCAACATTTCGGCCTGCTGCCGAAAACTCTCCAATGCGGCTCGTTTAATGGATTCATTACTCTCTTTATCATCATTTTCGCCAGATTCTTTTGTTACATCGCCAAGTTTCTGCCTTTTCGACGGAGGTTCATCCTTTTCCGTGTCTTCTTTATCTTTGTCCTCTGATTGCTTTGTAGACTCTGAGGATCCTTCATTGGTGCCATTTTCTTTTTCATACCAGTCTGGGTTACCCCATCGCTGTCGTACCAGTTTGACAAGATCCTCCGCCTCTTGCTGCCAAATCTGGAATGCTTCTTTTTTCTTGTCGATCTCTTTGTCTTCTTTCATCCGTAATATATCCTTTAGTGTAAGATGTCTTTCGTTTTGAAAGCTTCTTTCATACATGACTAATTTGTTGAGTACTCGTTGACCAACATACATGTGTTTGCAAATGGACATTTCGTCGGCACATGTGCATGATATCATCACCTCTTCATCTAGCGCTATATCATATATTTTGCTGTAATCGGTGAAAGAATGTACTTGTATCTATAGAAATGAAAGGTCAGAAACACGTTGTTGCGCGGACTTTTTTCAACTTGTTTTCATTGTACCTTATCCTTGTGATTGCCTGCAATCAACATCAAAGCCCTCTCCCACGTTACATCGTTCGCTTCCTTGTATCGCGATCGTGGTTCAGCGCCCAAAACGACTTGCTCAATTGGCAATTTGCGTCTCTTCACATGTTGCTCCCATTCAAATGACTTGTTCAGCGCTCGATTGACCAAAAACATATGTCGGCAAGTCTTCTTTCTACCCCGAGAATTAGGTGCAGAATTGGTCATGCATGTACATCCTTGCATACAATTCCGTAACAGCGATATCACGAAAGGTGCAGTTTTATCGTCACTGAAGCCATTCACAATCACCTACTCATATTAAACCAGAAAGTGGGAGTTTCCAATGTGTGAGTTTTCAAACATATATGTAAACTATACCATTTCATCACTATTCCTTGATTTTACCTCTTTTTCATTATGAGCTATTACTAGATTTCGGCAGTCCTGCAGCGTCATTTGGTTCACCAGGTCCAGCGAAACACGCTCCATCTTGGTCAACTTGACATTGCTGAAACTGCGCTCAACCCTTATGCTATCGACCTCGGGGACAACAAAGTCCCAAGTCTGAAAAATAGATAAAATGATAAACAGGCCGTTCGGTTCGCCGTACAATGCAACTGATTAATAGCGGATCACCTACCATATCAGAGCTCATGCTGTTTCAAGCTGGAGGAATTCTGCTTCAGAAGGCCCTTGTCCTTTCGCTGACGAAGTTCCATATTTTGAATTTCATCACGTGAAATATATCATGTGATCTTGTGATGAAGAACAAGATTTACATGGACTTTGCACTTGAACGCGTTGAGACTATGTGGTATCAAAAATTGCTTTATTATTATAGTTATTTATATTTATGAATGATTGCTTTTAATAAAGTCAAGTGTTGTCATTAATGTGATAATATGGAGTTTTCATTGTAGTGACGTCACATAATTGGGTTCATGGCAATTAAGTTTCTACCTTTTTTCGATTCTTCTTGAGACTGCTTTCCAATCCGTACGCACAGCAGAAAATCGTACGCCTGGCCAAGTATATCATATTAGGGACGCCTCATGACGAAGTGCAACTCATGACAGTCATTGAGTACAAGGCTTTGAAAATGAAGCCTAATTCTGACTTGGCTCTCGACCTTTTGAAGCGTTTGGCGTCGCAGGTGAGGCACTCACGGCCAAGCCTAACTGTCTATTAGGAAAACTCGGTGTTGAAGAAGTAACATTGATTAAAAATCAACCAGGTCGCTCCTATCATGAAAAAAAGAGGATGGAACGTGAAGCAATTGGCGGAATTCTACCCACGCAATACAAGTCTTTTGGGTGAGTGCTGTATCTCTAGTTTGTCACCATTTGCTTTCGCCGTATTCGTCGAAAACTCACATTGCTATAGGTCTCAATGTGAACAGAGGACAACGAATAGATATACGACTACGGTCTCCAGCTGATGATTCTGCATTTCTACCGTTCGATGACCTTCTCGGAACCCTTTTGCACGAGCTGGTGCATATAGTCAGAGGACCCCATGATGTACAATTCTATAAGCTGCTAGAAGAGCTAAATACAGAATTGGACGAATTAATCGGCACTGGATATAAAGGAGAAGGTTTTTACAGTCAGGGAAAGCAGCTGGGAGTCAATAGAAGTATATCGTCCCAAGATGCACGAAAAAAGGCTTTGGAAGCAGCAGAAAAACGACAGAAACTGAATAAACTGATGATACCTGCTGGTGGACGACGGCTAGGAGGAGACAAATCGGCCATTCAAAGAGAAGCTCAGTTTACTCCGCAACAGCTGGCAGCTCAGGCAGCCGAACGCCGACGCCAAGATAACAAGTGGTGTGGAGGGCAAGAAGAGACATCTGAAGAGCCGAAACCGGAAGATTATGTGATTCGGCACGACGATATGCCCATACTGACAACATCCACCAAGCGATCAGCCAGTGACGAGTGGGAGTGTGGCTACTGTACATATATAAATGAGCCACTGCATCTAGTATGTTCAATGTGCTTACAAGAGAGAACTACAAATAAAAAGCAAACTTTGTCGTAAAAAGTGCCACGATTTTCTCGAGTATGGCTTGTGTGATTTTGGGAACAATCCAAATATACAAATTCAAAAGCATTAATTTTCGGTCAGTGTTATATTTTTTGGTCTTTCACATTTCGTAATGTCAGCCAATTCCAGTGATTCGCAACGTGAAGCTACATCCACACCTACTCAAGCTGCTTCAACACCATCAGCCCCTGCCAAGGCTGTTCAAGTGAAGCTTGTGCTTTTGGGTAAGTTTTACGGCACTCAACATCCCTTTAGATAACATATAATCGAACAATGGCTTGGATTTATACATGGCCACACTCGTTTATGCCAAGTATGCTAATTATTATTTTTTTTCTTCTGTTCAGGCGAAGCTGCTGTAGGCAAATCCAGTCTTGTCATTCGTTTCGTCAACCGTGATTTTCAAGAAAACAGAGAACCAACCATTGGAGGTGAATAGACATTGACTTCTATAATCAATCCCCACCGTCAACCACCATCATTCAGACCCATACTCATATATATATTTCTCTCTATAGCTGCGTTCTTGACCCAAAAATGCAATGTTGATGATCGCTCAATCAAATTTGAGATTTGGGACACTGCGGGTCAAGAGAGATTTCATAGCTTGGCACCCATGTACTACAGAAATGCCCAAGCTGCAGTGGTAGTCTATGACGTTACCAAAGCTGTTCGTATCCCCCATTTTCATTTATTATTACGTTTATCACAGTGCACTACAAATATACTAACGCTGATGAACAGGCATCCTTGGATAAGGCAAAATCATGGGTTAAAGAGCTTCAACGCCAGGCCAACCCGAATATCGTCATCGCCCTAGTTGGCAATAAGCTTGATTTGGTGCAACAAGCAGAGGAAGAGGATGAGGATGCTGAAGAGGGTGTCAGCACTGTCAGACAAGTTCCTCAAGAAGAGGCCGCAGCATATGCTCAAGAATCTGGCCTCTTGTTCTTTGAGACTAGTGCTCGAACAGGCGACGGGGTTGACCAAGTGTTCTCTGATATTGGTAAGCTTAAGAAGAATTTCACATATAGATATATTCATATGTTATAGAAAGACTAATTTATCTCCCAACTCTCTTTTTTTTTTTTTGGCAAATAGCCAAGAGCATCCCTCTTGAGCATATCTTGGCTTCCAGCCGTGGTTCAAGACAATCAAACAACCCTCGTATTGATTTGATGCGAGAAGGTGCTAATGGCCTAAGAGCTCCTGGAGAAGGCTCCAGCTGCGCTTGTTAAAAAAGAACCCGCCTTTTTATCCATAATATATCGTTTCATTTCTTACATTCTGTACACATCTTGTACCTGTGCTTTGTTTCTGTCTCTCATTTACAGATGATTATTCCAATATTATCCTCTTTCCCCTCTTAAATCCCCTCCCCTTTTGTTTCCCGCAGTACGGTGTAAGCACCCTTTACATGTAATATGCCCATGGGAGCCCAATAATGTGCGTATCTTTTGTATGATCCGCTATTGCTCGTAACATGAAATAAACAAGACATAAATACAATTGAATATGCTATATAATCCGGCTCGCTTCATGATTCGTCCTATTATACAGGCCGAAAACAACGAAAACTAAATGATTTATGTATGGACAAAAAAAATTGCTTGCTTCTACACCTCAGCCTTGGCCGCCATGTTGGTCATTACTTCTTCGTCTGCGAAGATATCAGTACTATTTTGTTTAGAAGGTTGAACAGGGTCCACAAAGTCTTTGGACGCTGCTGATGCTGAGGTCCATGGTCGGCGCATTAAAGGATGAGCTTCAGTGTTGAATACAAACTTGTCCAACGAAATGACATCGTCATCTGAAAAGAGCAAGTACAAATACTTGAGCGTCTCAGCCATAAAAAAGCTATTAAAATACAAAGAGTTAGTGAACTTGATAAATTGCTATAAACAGTCCTTTTGCCAATACCTTTCCATAGAATCCATTTGGTTGGATGCAATGTCCTCGTCCTCAGTAGGAGCAAATTCTACAGAGCGAATCGATGAAAATGCTGTGGGCGTTTTGCAGTACTTTTCAATAGCTTGGAAAATATCCCAGCCGTACTCTTGGTATTTTGGATCGCCTGTGATTCTATATAGGATATATATGCTTTCAACCGTTTCTGGGCGCAATAGATACATGATATCGCCACCACCACCACGATACATTGGTCGCGGTGGGTGAGGGCGAGGGCGATTGGGATTATGGCTTCCATCTTCCTGTACTGATGGCAGAGGCTGCGATTGGTCTCCACTGACAATATCTTTCGCGGCCATAATTCTCTCATGTTCATCAAGTTCTTTTTCGCTCGCGGTAGGGTGGAAGATAAGATATTGATCTCTGCGAATTTCTGCTTTAGATTTGTTATAGGTCCGGCCATTAAATATTTCGGTAGTCAGTTCATAGAATGTCCAACGCTCAGGACACAGCCCAGTCGCTGAGCTCTGGTACATGTACACGCAGGTTTCCAGTAATCCTTTTGCGATGGTGAGGTCCTCAGTACGGTCAAACACCCGAGCACCAATGGCAAGCATGCCTGGTACGAAGCAAGTCTTTTTTTTTCCCAGGTGTTAGGCAACATAACGCATGCAAAAGTGCCACAGCAGTAAATTTAGTTGCTTACCAGGTGATCCATATGGTATAGTGGACTTCTTGAAGTTGTTTCGAAAGGTCCCAAGTACAGCAATTCGGAGCCAGGAAGCTGTCTGAGCATATAGCGACGCATACCCTCCATTGACTCAATATCTATGATTCTAAATTAGCACGTAAGCATATCCTAAATTGCACCTGCATATGCACTTACACATTCTCCTGTATTGTGGTACGGTCCCATCGGTTAACAGATATTGTTTGAGAAAATACTATTGAATGGGTCACAGCAAGATTAATATCCACATTGCCTAACTTGGAAAAAATGAGAGATGCACGTGTTACGTTACCTCGAATGCACTATCGCCAGCACCACCAAAGGATACTTGAACTACCAAAGCCCAAGACCCGGGAAAAGGTTACTCAGTTAAAAATGGCCAAAAACAAACCGTGGCGCACATACAGAAATGCCTTTGTTTGAAACATGTAATAATACTTACAGTTTGTGAAAGCTCCAGAGCCAACATCCATACTGGTTGGATATAGACCAGGGATCTGTAGACCCTGCTTTATACCCATACTTTCAACATAGTCCATGATTCGTTTTGCCTGCAGCACACCGAACCGGGTAAACATTGGGCTCTCGATCACCGCGCGTCCTGTACTCCACGATCCAAACGCCTCTTACCTTTCGGGCATATTGGGGGTCCCCGGTATGATGAGACAATGCCATAAACTCCAGTTGTACCGTTCCAACTTCGGCAATGAGGGAAAAGTTATCTCTGGATTTTTGGCTATTATTCATGGGAATAGCAGGGAGAATAACAGGTCAGCTGGTAATATTTTCGTAGTCGTACTTGGCTTGAATGAACTTACGTTGTGAGGTACCAATTATGATGAGGCAGATCGTATGGGGTGTTGAAAGCAGGCATAAGTGCGTGGCCCAACTCTTCCGCTTTAGTTAACAATACCTGGTTTCCTGACAACTCATAAGCACTGAGGAGCCCACCCAAGTGTCGAATGACAGTTTCAAATACGCTGATGCTCCCTCCGTACAATGTTCGATTATAATCAATACCAGCTATCACATCGATAGTCTCATTGAATTCGTCTTGAAGCTCCATAACTAGCATGGTGGACAAAGAGTCTACCAATGTTGCACCCCATCCACCAAAATTATCCACTGTGCCATTACTGTTGGGCTTGACTTCGTCATGTCCCCAGGCGTATTGTTCTAAAAAGAAGATAATATATCGATTTTAGAGATCTGATCGTAGACTCATCCGATCAATCACAAAGCAATGAAACGTACTATAGCCATTCCATGTATGTATAAAGGCATCCTTGACAGCCTGCTGCCGAAACAAGCGAACAGATTTGACATGCTCGGACTCGTTCGTTGCTGGACGTTGGATACGAGGTAGACTGGAGCGAAAACCTCTGACACCTTGCAACACCGTATGGGGCAAGGTAGAATCGATGTCTTCATCAATTGGGTCAGTTGAGGCAAATGGATCATGTTCGTCGTATACAGTATCAGTAGCATGGTCAAGCCCGATAACGGAGTTTTTGAGGTCTCCAACGTTGAATGCGCAATACTGAATGACAACCAGGATGACAATCAACAGCAACAGCGGTATCCGCCATCGATGGCGAATCTTTGGAAAAGGCATTGCTGAAGGTAAATCAATGCCGTAAAAAGGACCGGAAAAGAAGATGTAAAAACGGACGGACAAAATTTAAAGGGCAGAAAACGGTTATTTTTTTCTCAAAGACCTGCTTCAACATGTCACAAAAGGAAATCAAAGAAACGCTTGGGGCTATTTTTTATTTACTCATTTTGTTTGGTTCTTAATGCTCATCATCGCCTGCCTTCTTCAGGTCTCCCATCTTGGTCGTCTGTAGAAGATGTCGAAATAATTTCATGTCAGTAAAGTTCAATAAATATGGGCCAGGTAAGAAAAATTTGCACGCGCGTTTACCTCTACAGGAGATCTATTTTCATCAACGCAAAGTTATAATAAAAAAGGAAGGTGTAAGGTTTTAGTGCCACCAATTTCACAAACAAGTTAAATGCTTTTCCACTGCCTTACCCAATAAAAGTCAATTGTTGAATCTGCGTAGTCTCTTCATCGCCTTGGTTGTCCATTATGAATAGCTAAAATTTAACACAGCTCATTTAATTCGAGTTCAATCACAAGTTGTCGGTATATGTCTTTTGTTACTTACAACAACGCTTGAAACGTTTTGGAATTTGACAAATCTCAGGTTGATAATACTGTTGCCGTCCAGGTCACTCTCTTTAATTTCAAGAGTTTGAGTCTCCTGCACAGAATCCGCATCGTCAAAGTCCATATTTTGTCTATTAGCGTAAAGTTTGATGGTCTTGGGTCCGAAGGAGGCTGCTTTTCTGTGTTCAGTACACCGTTGACATGTGGCGATGACACGATACGACTACTTACTATTCTCTGCCTTAATTTTGAGTGAGTGGATTCGGACAGCTGGAAAAAAAAAAAAAAACAATTCATCAGCTTGCATGTCTCATAGTCATCAATGGCCCTCATAAACACTTACTTTGGTTAAATGGAATGCCAATCATGAGCTGCTCATCCACATCACTCTCAAGATATGAGGCATCGTCTTTGAGAATGTTACGCACGTTATGCTCTTCATTCTCATTGCGGATATCGATTTGGTTTAAGGTAATAAATTCTTTGAGGTCAGACTAGTCGCAATGAAGCGTCAATATCTCGGTTATACGGCAGCTATTAGCTTTTGACAAGGTGCCTTACATGACCACTAACTCCAACATTGGTGGTGGGATCCGCACTGGCATCTCCCTGATGCTGTTGGACGAGACTCTCGAGTTGTCTAGGGTTGGCTCCCTTCATCTCTGCTATTTTTTTACCAGCTTGGAAGAATTGAAAAGTTGGCCTGTCTACTGGTTAGATTTTGATCACAATGAAACTCAGCCGGTATAGACAGATTCTTACATGGATGTCACTCCACATGATTGAGCAACTTCCTATAATCAAAATCGTTCGAGATCTTTGGTCCTATCCCTACACATCTATGGCTTAACTCTTACCTTAACTTGATCAACATCCACCTAATTGAAAAGGCAAACATCGTATCAGATCAGGTTCACAGAAAAGTTATGCTTTGTGCCAACATACCTTTGCAAAAGTGACATGACGGTATTTTTGCGATAGCTCTGTGAAAAAGGGCGCTATCATTTGGCAAGGGCCACTGTGTTCCATATAGTGATAGTTAGATATTTATAAGCAGTCGGGTGCGGAGGTTCTTTGTTGAACCAAAACTTGTGCATTACCACCAACTAGCTGTAAAGTCGACAACCACCAGTTTTGTTGGTGCAGCTGAGGACAAGAGCTCTTGAAACTGTGTTGCGTTGTGTATATGTTTAATGGACATGGTGTAGCGAATCTAAGGGGGAAAGTCACTAACCAAGTCGCTGCGTTTTGCGGTGTCGCAATTCACGCGACGTCATCAAAATTTTTGGATAAAACGTGCACGAAACGCGTCTTGACCACAGGCCACGCGTAGCCCTGTATCCGGTACTGATAACAGTCAATATATGCAAGTTTTTAGAAAAAGAATTGATAGCAAGATTAATAAGAAAGAGAGATAAATAAGTTAGAACATGTCTAGCTGAAAGCTTATTTTAAGCAATTTGATGGCTATTGTATTCAGCTGTTGTATTTCGATTACATATCGACATGGCCGAAGTAGCCTTTATCAAAGTATGTCTCATTCCTGGCATTGAACTTCCGGAGATATGGAGATGCATGCACTCACATTGCCATGGTTTTTTTTTTTTTGACCGCATAATTTTTTGCAAATGAGTTGAGTGAGAATCAATTTATTACAGTTTTTAAACCAAAAAAGATGTGCGAGGAAAAGGCTTAGTGAAGGGAAATATGGATGAGAAAAAACTATGCTTCGGTAGGAGCAATACTGCGCTTGGCAAGGAGCGTGGCGTTATTCATGTTGAGCTCAAACGGAGCTCGTCTCGATTTGCGAGCACTTTGAGCGGGATTGGGATCTGTTGCTGAAAGGTTTTGTTGACCAGCGGCATCTCGACGTTTTTGTTGCTCTGCCACTTTCTTGGCAATTCTCTTTTGTTGAGCAGCCTGCAGCCGTCTGGTCAATTCATCGCCTACAGCACTTCCACCGAGATTATTTTGTAATGCATTGTTCAACGTAGCAGGTAACAACTTGTCAATATCATCATCATCGCTGTCTTCCTCGCTTGATGAATCATCGTCGGCGGATTCAGTAATCATATTCTCGTCCTGTCTCTCCACGGTATTGTCGTCCGTCTGACCCTCAGCAAATTTCATATTGCCAATACGTTCATACAATGCCTTTTTTCGCTTTTTCTCTTCTCCCATACGTTGGACAGCGTAAGTCACATCGAAGGCTTGTTTCATGGTCACGCCAGGGGTCAACAAGTCCTTGCGAGTAGTAGTATCTGTAGGAGGTTGGAGTGTATCATCTGCAGCGACCGGGGTAGGAGCACTTTCTTCAATGTCAGGCTTAGGAGTAGGTTGCTGTCCTTCTTGAATCCAAGGATGGCGCAAGAATTCGTCAATGGTATATCTTTCATCTGGGTCGATACAGAGTAGATGTGAAATGAGGTCTTTGGAAGAATCACTAATATGATCCCACCAAGGGCTGAGGAACGAATATTGGCCCTTGGCTACCTTTTCAGTCAAAAGTTTGATGCTTTCGTCATAAAATGGAGGAAAACCACAAAGCAATGTGTAGAGAACACATCCCATAGCCCACATATCAACAGCCTTGGAATATTTTTGATCTCTAACAATTTCAGGAGCGGTATAGCCGACAGTGCCGCATGGGGTCATAGTAGAAGCGTCCCAGATGACTTTGGACAAACCGAAATCAGCCAACTTGATCTCTCCAATGCCACCTCCACCTACACCTGGTTGAAATTCTCCTTCATCTACTTTTGGAGCATCATCAGGATGTGATGGTTGTAGTTTCTTTGGGGCTTTTGATGGAATAACAGGAATAGGGTTGAACAAGATGTTTTCTGGTTTAATATCACTAGTGAGGACAATATTAATAATCAGCAAACAGAAATTTGTGAAATAATATGTTATGTATAATGGCTTTACCGGTGAACAACTCCACACTCTTCGTGCAAATGTCGGATAGCGTGGGCTACTTGTGTTATGACGTGGCGCGAAAGATCTTCGCTAAAGTAGGTGAGTTTGACAATTTGATGGAAAAGTTCACCACCATCACAAAGCTCCAGTACAAGATAATAGTAATCGGCTGATTCTGAAAAACTGATCAAGCGAATGACATTTGGATGGTTAATGCCTCTCATAATTTGAACTTCTTTCAGGATATTAGCGCGCTACGAGGGTAAAAAGATAAAAGTGAGCATTTTCATTAAAACTCATAAAATAGCGGATGATCTGATCCGAGGAGAAAGCTTACCTCCGTAGCCTTTGGCCGTTTCTTCATTTTGGGATGTAAATGACGTTGTGACTGAAAATGCAAAATAAAAGCATGAGCCTATGCCGGTTTTTTTTTTTCTTCAAGTCACTGCTAGAATAGTTTTAATTTTTACCTCTGCTGCAGATTTATCTGGTTTGGTAACTACTTTGACAGCAACATAATCTCCAGTCTGGGTATCATAAGCCTTGTATACCTTTGAGAAAGCGCCACTGACAACATACAAAAAAGACTGAGTTAAAACCCGTGTCTGGAGCTTGCAGATATCGACCAACTAGGCATTTCACTTACTCGCCCATCTCCATAATCAAAGTAAATCGTTCAAGTCCAGGGTATGAAGGAAGCTTGCTGTCCTGCTTGGCAAGCTTCTCTTCCTGAACAATACGAGCAGCTGCTTCAGCATTGTTGAATGACTGCTTTTCACTGTCACCGGCATTGCCGCTTCTTACAGAAGAACCTTGCGGTTGAGACACGGCATTTTTTCCTTGTCTAATAAAGTTTTTGAGAGTGTCCAATACAGGCATACTTATAATGATGCGGATTATAAGTAAGAGTGGAAGGGTTTTATTTGAAGGTGGTTGGTTGAGGAAGAAGGGGAAAGATTATATTCGAGGGTAGAAATCCCAAAATGGCCTTGAGATTCAGTGGAACCAAATGATGTAAGGGAATTGCCGCATTTGATATTTTGCCTGTAAAAATAAGATACGGTTTATTGTGACTGCTTTATTCTCAACTGCCCTGCCCTGCCTTTTCTGCCAACCAGTCAAACACCAGACATTTAATTTTTGAGAATGAATTATTATTTTTCGTTTTCTCCCTTTTAAATCTATAGCAAGTGGTTTTGAGAGTGAACGGAGGGAGAGAAAAAAGTGGAAACTATGATAACAAGGGCGAAGTTCAACTAATATATTTTTTTCAACATTTTACGTAAAACTTGTTTGGAAAAAAGTGTGCGAAACCAAAGCTGTTTGCTGTATATTTCTGTTTTGTGTTGGGAGATGCTGTTTTGTTTTTTTTTTTCCATTTAAGCACCAATCTTCTTGTTAAGAGTGTCACGAATGACCTTGACAATGATGGGAGTGTCAGGGAAGGCATAGGTCTCCAAGTTGTTGGCGTATGGGGTGGGAACATCAGCACCAGCGACACGAGTCAAGGGGGCATCAAGGTAATCGAATGCCTCGGACTCCATGATTTGAGCAGCGATCTCAGAACCAACACCATAGGAAGCCCAACCACCTTCAACAGTGATGATACGGTTGGTCTTCTTGACAGACTTGACAATGGTGTCAACATCAAGAGGACGGATAGATCTCAAGTTGACAACTTCAACAGAGATACCATCCTTGGCAAGTTGCTCTGCAGCCTCCATAGAGAACCCGACAGATCGGGAGTGAGACACAACGGTGATATCCTTACCCTCGCGTTCAACCTTGGCTTGACCAATAGGAATGACAAAGTCGGAAGATTGAGCTTCCTCAGACATGGGGAAAGACAAACCGTATTGAAGTTCGTTCTCAAGAACAACAACGGGGTTAGGGTCGCGAATGGCGGCCTTCAACAAACCCTTTGCATCTTCAGAGTTCCAAGGGGACACGACCTTAAGACCAGGAACGGAACCGTACCAGGCGGCAAAACACTGAGAGTGTTGAGCAGCAACACCAGCAGCAGCACCGTTGGGACCACGGAAGACAATGGGGCACTTGACGGTACCACCCGACATATAATGGGTCTTTGCGGCAGAGTTAACGATATGATCAATGGCTTGCATAGCAAAGTTGAAGGTCATGAACTCGCAAATAGGCTTAAGTCCACTAAGCGCGGCACCGGTAGCAAGACCAGCGAAACCGGCTTCAGTGATAGGGGTATCGATAACACGCTTGGGACCAAACTTATCCAAAAGGCCACGAGTGACCTTGTAGGCACCATTGTACTGAGCAACCTCCTCACCCAAAAGGAAAACCTTTTCATCTGCAGACAATTCCTCCTCCAATGCTTGGTTCAAAGCATCACGCACAGTCATCTAATTGGTATGGGCAATGTTAATTTTGTGAATCATGGGTCAAAGTCCACATTGTGGTTTCCGCGGGTAGGCGGGTAAACCACTGGTAAATAATAGAAAGAAAAAACAATAGCGAACCTCAACAGTGTTGGACTTCCATCTCTTTTGAGCAACGGCAGACAAAGCAAAGGGAGTTTGCTTGACGGCAGCTTGGCGAGCGATCAAAGGAGCAGCGTTGCGAATGGAATTGGCCAAGAAGGTCATTATAAGATGGAAGAAGTGAAAAAAAAAAGCTGTGAGCCTGTGGAAAACAAGAAAAAAAAAAATTGCGACTGTTGGGTGAGAGCCAAAAAATCCCTGTGGCCCGGAAACAATTTGATTGGCTGTGAGCCTTTTTGGGGCAAAATTTTTAACAACTTTGGTGTCGGATTTTGCCTTCTTCCCGATAGCAAGAGCTTAATAGATACCAATAGAAGCTACGGCTGTGAATAGGTATATCAAACCAGGGCACTCTGAACAAATAAACTCAATGAATTTTCTTTGTTTCAAATGCTCTATCTCTACTATATTCCATTTATCACATACAAATTAATTCAAGGAACACCGACCTCGTAACGGGACTTCATGTATTTGCTTCCCAACCGGGGGCCCTTAATACGACGACGAGCCCGCACAACTGGAAACAGGGAAATTTTTCAGACTGCCCTGAATGTCCTAAAATGCCTTACATTCTGAATGCAGTGACCTTCACCTTTCACAACTATAAACGCGACAATGATTGAATGTTTTGCATATGATAGGCAGGTACGCTTGCACGCTATTTGGGTAATTTTATCGATTTTTGGGATATCACTATTGCATACGGGTTTATCAGATGGCCAAATTTATACAAATTTTTGCCCAGCACACACACATACCCATCCTTGATTTGCAGTAGTTTAGGATGATATTGTGCCACTGGAGCAATCATAACATTATGCTAACGAAAGATCCATATTATTACTAAAATCAATTAAATACGAACTTGGGTTTATAGTTTTTCTATACTCGTAGCCTCCAACCATGCTTTTCACGCTTAATAAATCGTTTGCGAACCAGTAAATCGACCAAAAGCTCAATACTCGTTCGGTTGTAAGTTGGATCATTGATTTGCTCGAGCACATCATCAATATTTAAGGGCTTGCCATTAGCTTCGGCAAACGTACTGTAAACTCTTGTCAGTTGTGTTGAGCCTGGAGGAGACTATTGGGATGGGAGCGGATTAGAGATATATATATTTTTGATACACACGGCCCGCGGGCTTCCAGGAACACAAAAATGAAAAAGCGCGTACACCCCCAAGTTTATATGCCTTGCTCGCTCTTTGCCATGCCCATTGACTTGCATCAAACAATGTGGAAATATTCTTAAATATCATACCTGAAATAAACTGGGAAAATATTCTAGGCTGAAGCGTGCAGGAATTTGGCCACTAAACCCAGTGGTCATGGTGATACTGGCCTCGGATGGTTTAGGACTGCCGGCTGCAGACGCTTTGATAGGTAACACGCCAGATAATTCGTAACCAGCACCTAAATCGCTTCCCGCTAGTGACGACGCCTCCATGATATTATGTGATGGAGGCATATGGCTCACAAAGCCAGTGTTGTCATCCCCTTCAGAGGAAACTGTTCGAAACGGAAAATCCTGTTCCATGCCCTGTGTATAATTTTCAAGGGTATCCTCATCCACTAGTTTACCAGTTTTACGAAGCATGTCATTTCCATCGTCAAACGTGTCGGACTGGTTCGCGTGTGTTAATTTGACCATTTTATGAGACGCAGATTGCTTGCGAGGTGTGTCGTTGAAAGGGTCATATACGCGTTGTAAGTTAGGGCTACCAGGAAGTTGAAATCGACTTCGTCCTGGTGAGCTAGTGTGGTTACCATCAAGCCAAAGTCCTGGGGGACATGGTGAATTGAGCTTTTCACTGGCAGTTGTTTTGGTTTTTCGTCTGCCGAGCATAGTTTCAAATTGCTCGGACGGGTCCAGCCCTTGTTGTGCGCTTTCACCCATGCCCTCCATCATGACATTGTCTTGATTACGTTGTTCCGACCGCATGGCCCAGCTATCCACCGTAGAATGTTGGCTAACGTCTTCTTCTTCAGCTACTGAACTAGATGAAACGTATGAAACACTGGGTGGTCGATCATCTTCTTTTCGACTCTGTTTCCACACTTTGGCAGGCGGGCTTGCACCGGACGTTAACATTATATCATCTACAATCATCTGAGCTGCTTCTTTAGCAGGCGTTTTTACCAGTTGGGAATGTGGCACAGCAAACTGGATAGTTCGCGGTGGTGAATAGCCTTGATTTGGTCTTCCATCTTCTCCGTCATCGGCTGACATATGATCGACTCTGGATAAGTTTATACCAGGGCTGCCTTTTGACGACGTTGTATCAGACATGATAATAGTAGGTTTTGGTACAGATGAAGTCACAGAAGAAGCATCGACTCTCGGTGCAATGTTACTGCCGGATTTAAAGTGCTTGTTGAGTACTTTACCCAGCAATTTGTTAGATTGTACACTCTGTGAAGGCGTATGGATTGAATTTGCCCGTCCTTTGTTTTGAGGAGTGGTGTGGCCCGCTGACATAGTATCGCTCATAGCTTCCAGATTCATCTCGCGCCGTAAGCGCTCCCATGGTGATTGTAAGTCGTCATGTTCACTCCACTGTCCTGCTATTGGTGATCCGTTGACGCTTGATTTGGTACCTAAAGGTGGTCGATTCGATCTCTCCGGGTCGTCACTCACTTGCAGCGAAGTTTTGCTGCTATCAAGAGACTGGAAAAAATAGAGCCAAAACTGCGCAGATATAACTGGTTCAACATCTTCTGTTTTATTGCCGTTAGGCTCAAATATAAACACTTCTTTACCTTGCTACCATTCCACACTCCCTGACTTGCATCGGCATACTTTTCCACTTGTGGTATAATTCGAGTCGCGATGGTCTGATGACATTTTGCGAAATTCTGGTCGATTGCTTGCAATGTTAGTGTGATATTCTGCTGCAACTTTTCTAGCTCTGCATTGAGCTGCTCGTCCGTATAGGAAGTCATCATGCTTGGTGATTGTGGACGCGCAAAAAGCAAGCCAGACGCGAAAAGCCCTTTGTCGGAGGTGCAAGATTTTCGAAACAAAACGCGTGCCAGGCAAATTAGCTCACAAATTTTGTGACTTTTGCTAGAAACCCCACACTCGTTCAATAATAGCTATAATGAAGAAAAACGAGGAATTTTTCGAAGGTGAGGCTAGAAATTAACACTAACAACATACGAATCATGTATTCAATGGTTTTAACCCGGAACAATAGAAGCGGTGCAGTATGAAGAAAAGGGAGAGCAACAGGAATCGACCGAGCAAGCCCGGGAATATTATGAGAAAGCCGGCGAGATGTACTCCAAAGCACACAAAATGGACGACAGCGACGTTGATTCTCTTTACAACTGGTAAGCCATCGCTTAGCGTGGATCGACAAGTTTTTTGTTAATGGCTAACACTTCATATAGGGCCAGAGTCCTCTTTCTGCTTATGGACTATGTTCCACGCCATGCTCCGTCAGAAGAGCGCCTCAATTTATTAGACAAATCGATTGACCGATTCCGTAAGGTGCTCAAGTTGCAACCAAATAATGCTGATGCGCTATTCAATTTAGCTCAAGGTTTGGTTGTGCGAGCTGATTTGGTGGAGGATGTAGATGGGATAGAGGACGCCCATGGCGAAGCAGCACAAGCATTACAAGAGGCTGTGAGTTTGTACGAATCTGCCTACGAATTACAAGAGCGGCTGCGAGCTCACCAAGGCAGTGATGGCTCCACCATTGCCATATGCAAGGCCCCTGTTACGGCTTTTACGTTGGTCGAGACGCTGACATCGCTGGTCGATGCGACCAAGTCTTTGGGAGAGATGCTGGATCAATTTGAAGACATAGAATTATTGTACAAAGCGGCATTGGGGAAAATATCGTTGGCTTATGGGATTCTGGCCGACGCTAGTGAACCAGACGATGATACCGAGATTACTATTCATCTCTACCTTGCGCATGCTTGTCTGTTGACGACGTTGGCCGATAGAACTTATACGGATACTGGGAAGGTGGATGAAAAGACATATGAAACTGCTATCGAGACGTTAGCCAAAGTGCTCGCTCTCAATCCTAGGAACGTGGAAGCACATTGTGATTTGGGTGATTTGTTTGGTAGTTACGCACAGGCACTATTGAACTCGACTACTCCCAACGAAAAGAAAATATGGGAATTATACACCGAAGCCACCAGGAACTTCCAAACCGCTCTGGAATACGAACCAGACAATTGCAATACACTTTACAAACTAGGAGATATTCACTTTACTCGGGCACAACTCCCTTTGCCGATTGCTCGAAAACAAAAAACACAACTTTTGAAAAGTGCTGAGCACTGGTACAAGTATATTGTTGATCTTGACGCCAATGACATAGAAGGTGGCTGGTTACCATGGGCAATGTCTGCATGGGGTTTAGGAACTTGGACCGATCATAAAGAAAAACTCACTGAAGCTGAAGGGATTATCACAATGTGGATGGAAATAGGAGGCACATTAGACTTGTTGAAAGAAATTGGCCAAGACAACGTCATCATGCCAGACGACTTTGTAATATGGGCATCGTCCGTTGTTACCAATTCTGAATAAATGGTTACGGCTAAATGAAAACTTGTTCCGTTGTGCCGCATGCAGATCCGTGATATGATACCACTTGGCAGACACCACCTTTACGATTCTCGTATTTATTATAATTGCTGATAGAATGGACGTATTTGAGCTAGCTAATCCTGCAATATTATATATTTTTAAAGTTCGACAACTATATATGCACTGAATCAGTGGGAGATGCATTGCTAGATAAACACCTCTATCTGGTGTGGAATGTTGTACTTCTGACACATAAGGGTTATAAGATGGCTAGAAGGAGAAAAGTGGAGACCTAGGAGAAATAATCTCGACTGTCCAACATAGAAACAATTCTAATGCCATGTTTCTCAGATGCATTATTGCAGGTATCTGCAATTGTCTATCTGCATTTGGCTTCTTGACCCATTTTTTCCATAGGTAGATATCTGTAGCCGGCATAATGGCTTGAGACTTTGAGGTCTATTGCTCTGACAGAAATTCTAGATATTTAAAAACAGTCTCAAAAAGGCGAAAAGACGTTTCGCGCGCGAGGTCTTGTTAACAATATGACCATCGTTCATTCTTATACTGTTGGTATTGAAACCATCTTCCTTGAACTTGAGAAAAAAAATAAAGTTATTTTTCAGTATTTCGCAAACGTCATGTAGTGGTTACTTCTTAAAGATGAACAATGACACAGGAGAACAAAGTGGGAAAACTTTGAGCCAAACCAAAATAACGAATATGAGAACGATATGAGGCAGTTGGCACAAACGCTGTGGCTATTGTTATAGATCAGGTTGGTCGACATCATCGTACTCGATGTTTCAGCAGTCCACAACGGCTTGCAATTCGGCAGTGTCTAGTATTTAGCCTCGCTAATTCGTTTTAAGTACGCTGCATCCTCTTCTTGCAGGAGGCGCGTAAAAGATTATAAAAATAAAGTTTAAAAATGGAAAGCTGCCCCTCACGTTTTACACTTATTTAAAAGAAAAGACTTATTTGCCTTCAATTCGACTCTTTCTACAAGATTGTGGTCCCAATTCCTTCATTATTTTTTTAGACAAAAATCAACGACATGATTCCCAAGTGCTATGCTTGCGCTGTTGATATAGTAATGCCAATCTACCATTGCTGCCCTCGTTGTAAACGCTGCCAGCTGGCATATTGCGAAGGCTGCAATATTTACAGTCATTGTACCAACTGTGCGTTTACAGAAGAATACGAGCGACGAACTCGAGAACGTGAGCTACGATTCGCCACTCTATGCCGTCAATCCGTAGCTTGATCGTCCGTCTCAGCACAATTATCTCCCTGGACGATCTTACACCTCCCCAGTGTTTTTACCCCGTTTACATTGTTTGCTGACCATCTACCATCTTGCTCCAGTGCTGGCTCCCATTTCGAGAAACACATGAAACGGATCCACCAGCCAACATAAAAAACCCTCCTAAACCTTGCATTCTCAAACAATCAAAGCAAAAAATATCTCTGAACACCTGCATAAATCCTGTTTATATTATTGCACAACAAACCCAAAAATAAAATATACTGTTTACACTTGCTTTTTCTTCAATGTCTGGTAATCTTCATCAATGTGAAGAATCATTTTGGTGGTCATGCCTCCGTCCACAACGAATTCTTGGCCAGTGATGAAGCCGTCGTCGTCACACACCAAGAACCATGCCATCTTGGCAATATCCATGCCTCTACCCATGCGCCCAACCGTATGTTGTTCGTGGCACTTTGCTGAAACAGGTGGTATGTTGGTTGGATTGGGAAATCGGTCAACATAAGGCATTCGTGCATCTCGAGTATCAATCCAACCAGGCGTAATACAGTTCACTCGGACACCGCGGCTACCCAATGTTGAAGCTATAAAATGCAAGTCACCACATTAGAACCGGTTGTACGCAAATTCCCCCAAAATCGCGTGATGTAATCTTACCCAGCGCTGTGGTGAGTGCCAGCACACCGCCTTTACTTGCAGCATATCCCTCTGCGTTTGGTTCACCCATGTATGCTCTAGTGCTGGCAATATTGATGATACAGCCTCTCGTCTTCTCAAGTTCTGCTGCAGACTCTCTTGCCACCACAAATGATCCGGTCAGATTGATGCGTAAATATTTTTCAAACAACTGGGTTGAAAAGTCTTCCAACTGCTTGATGTTTGGATCCACGTATGGATTAGCCAGGCCGGCATTGTTGATGACAGCATCCACGCCTCCAAGTGCCTTCACAGCCTGATGGAGGGCATCTTTTATATTTTGGTCTGACGACACGTCACAGACTATGAACGTGAGTTGATCAAAGTAAGGCTTGTCCTTGAGATGTATTTGCATGGCTTTTAAACCTTCCTCGGAAACATCCAGGACTGCTACCTGTGCTCCATGGTCTGCAGCAAAGTGTACGGCCATGTGCGCTCCGATTCCTCCACCACCACCAGTGATAATCACTCTTTTGACAGACATTTAGATATATAAGATATAGGTATATATGGCAAAGACGTTGGGAGAAGAAGAGTAAAGTAAAATACACTGGGGAACGATTATCTAAGCTTTTAAATGGCGTACAGGAAGATTGAAAAACTCTAAATTTGTACCGCAAGAAATTCTGGCAGTTTTATCCAGCGCACTGGCATTGCACCATGTCCGCACAAACATGTCGGCTCTCCCTCTTATTTGTTATTGAGATTTTGAAATTTTGCAAGTAGTGCTGACACTTTCTTCCCACCTCCACTGGGATTATTAGTTGCGTTGGAGTTGTTTGTGGGTTTAGAAGTGTCGTTTATAATTTGATCAGCTTTAGTCGTACTGTGTTTTGGCTGAGGCTGTTTGTCAGGAAAGTCACCAGGCATATGTTCGGTTGATTGCTGCTTAACAGTTAGTTTCTCTGTATTATGTGTAACTGATTGTTGCAGCTTGCATTCCTCTTTCACCGGCGGTGTTTGCTGTTGCTGCGAGCTTGGTTGTTGCTGCGGTGTCGGCGGTACACTGCGATGCTCGCTCGAGTTTGTTGATTGCGGGGTAGGACTTCTAAGTTCTTGATCCATTCGTGCGCTACCAGGTAACACAAAACCACCAGCATCACGACGTGTGTCTTGAACAACAGGATGGAATATGGCTGGTGACTTGCCTAGTTGACCAGCTACTTCGTCCCAAGGCTGGGGTGGGGTATATTGCTCATAAAACTGGTAATACTGTTGAAAATCCGGTGGTGTCAGCTGGTAAGAAGTAGGGGGATACGAAGGCGATTCAACTCTCCCTGGTGGGGACGGTGTATAGTCATCCCATGGGGAAGGCGAGTTATACTCGTTGGGCTTGTATGGCGAACCCTGCATTCCTGTGCTTGGTGCGGAAAGACGATGCGCTTCGCGGCCAGAATAGCGCGTTGGCAGCTGTACATCACCTCCTGCTGAAGTGCGGCGGTATTGGTTGCGATCGCGTTCTGAAATGGGTGTACTTAGAGAGGGAGATGGATTTGGCGGGCTGAGCATATTGGTGTTCTCTGGCGGTACTTCCGGCAGTTCCTTGTCTAGGTCAGCATTACTAGATCTTCTGCGTTGGGTAAGAGGATTGCGGCCACGATGCGCAGAAGTCAGAGTTCTACGCACTTTGTTCTGATCAGGCGACCAGGCTTCTAATGCTCTTTTAGCATCACTAACCATACGAGTTGTCTGCTCGGTACCTAATATCAGAAAATAATCAGTATTATACTACGTTATGGTCTTGATCCGTCCCCTGTCTAAAACTTACTTCGATATGCAGCTCGTTGCTCACCGGGTTGTATAGGATGTACATCGATGTTATCAGCGCAGTACTTTGCAGTGGTAGCGATGATGTCGGTTTTACCAGCCAACTCATGCATACCATTGAATAAAAGGTAGAGAGCTTCTTTGGTTGCCATTCGCTTGTAGTTACCAATTTCGGTTTCTCCCGGCAGCATCTTCTGCTCTAGCTCTGCTAATTGAGCCTTGTACTCATTGACACGATGTACGGCTTCCGGCTGGTTACGTTGTGTGCTGTGAATTCTATCCTCTAATGAACGCTTTTTCTCTCGGTCGGACATCAGTACTTTCTCATGTTCAGTAATGGTTTTGAGCGAGTTGCGGTATTGCTCATAACTGTCTATATGAATTAAGTAAGCAAAAGTGTGCTCGCTTCAAAACTGAGTAACAACTAAGTACATACTAGCAAACCCAGCAATGACATCGGACCAATATACCATCAGCTGGCCAACTTTCTCCGTGATGTCCTATACCGGAAGAGTTTAGAAAACTGCACAAGCCAATGAAATGCAACGGATTCAGCTTACAGTCAGGTCATCTCCCAGTGGACGACCATATGTCACCATACCGTGAGCGGCTTGGCGGCGTTCTTGAGCAAGCTGCTTGAATAACTCCAATACATTTTTTTCCTCTTGCAAAAACACGTAAAAATGTTTATCCTCTTGTAGGAGGTTGCCAGTGCCTTTGGCTAGATGAGTTCTTATTTGGTGAAATGGGTTAATGGAAGACATTGTTAGAGATCTCAGGAACACAAACTAAAAACTTGCTATGTGCTCAGTATGGATCACAGTGACATGTTCTTCATGTCCTAATCAGGCAAATTCGATTTAATGCAGGTTCATCTCAGCTCATATCAAATGGCTGAGCAACACGTATACCTCTTGGAGATCTATTTACAAACAATACCTTTAATAAAGTATGAAAAGGTTCAATTTGAGCAATGGTTATCGTAAATTTGGCTTATGTAAACTTAGGTAATTCCGAGAATTATTTCCACGGGGACGACTGCGGTCAAACTGAATATTAGAGCATAAAGCACAACCTAAAGAGCAACTAAAGTACCCTTGTTCTATATTAAAACAAGCCATCAATGGCATATATGGTTCTTTTTATCATTAACTTCAATGGCCTGATGACCAAGACCTGCTTTCACCTATAAACTGTAGTTCCAGCGAACACTTTCGTAAATAATAATAATAAAAAAATTAAAGTACTATGGGACATCGAGCAACTGTTTAGTGAGTGAGAACAACCAAGTGCAGATTACAGTGTGACATAAGCATTGGCGACTGTTTTATTTGCCTGAGGCTTTGTGGCCCAGTCAAATAGGAGGAGGGTAGGCCGTAGCGATATAAATAAGATCCACAAATTCTAAGGAAAAAAGGGAAAAGACGTTAGATTTTCTTTCTCTTCTATTAATCACTTTCAATATGGCTATGACTACCAGCTCGCAAAATAAATTTGTGCTTGTCACAGGAGGTGCAGGCTATATTGGTAAGATTGCTGATATTGTCTGAATCCACTCTCAATCCAATAGAGCTCAATAGCTTTTCATCTCGAATGCTCAGGTTCTCATACTGTTGTGGAATTGTTGAATAAGAACTACAATGTTGTAGTTATTGACAACATCTCTGCTACCTCCCAAGATACTATACAACGCATTGAGAAGATTACAAACAAGAACTTTCCTTTCTTCCCCTGGGACATTTTGGACGGTCCGGCGCTTCGTGACATTTTTGAACAGTTTGACATCGGTTCTGTTATTCACTTTGCAGCTCTCAAGGGAGTTGGTGAATCCGCACAAATTCCCCTTGCCTACTATCACAACAATGTTACTGGCACCATAAATTTGCTTCAAGTTATGAAGGAGTTCAATGTGAAGAATATCGTCTTCTCTTCTTCAGCCACAGTTTATGGGGAGCCGCCAATAATTCCCATTCCAGAAACATGTCCTACGGCAAGTATATTATTAGATGCACAAAATCGTTGTGCGCGACGCCATTTTTCTAATTATATGTCATTATAGGGACCCACTAATACATATGGCCGTACAAAGCTATTTGTCGAACACATTATCCGCGATCTCTGTACTGCGGAACAAGGTTGGAATGCTGCTTTGTTGCGATATTTCAACCCAGCTGGTGCTCATCCTTCGGGGATGCTGGGTGAGAACCCATCTGGTGTACCGAACAACTTGATGCCTTATCTCGCTCAGGTTGCCGTCGGAAAGCGCGAAGAATTGTGCGTCTTTGGAAATGACTATAAATCCAAAGATGGCACTGCTATACGGTAACTACCAAGGAATACATCTCCTTTATTCTTGAGGATTATCATTTTATTTATAGTCTTTTATGAACGCAGAGACTATATCCATATTGTTGATTTATCGAAGGGTCACTTGGCCGCTCTCGAGAAATTGAATGAAAATCCTGGCTGTATTGAGTACAATCTTGGTACCGGTCAAGGAACCACAGTCCTTGAGATGGTGGCCGCGT
This sequence comes from Umbelopsis sp. M5902, assembly GCA_037039815.1. Classification (NCBI taxonomy): domain Eukaryota; kingdom Fungi; phylum Mucoromycota; class Umbelopsidomycetes; order Umbelopsidales; family Umbelopsidaceae; genus Umbelopsis; species Umbelopsis sp. M5902. Next base: position 951,205 of record JAXQGL010000051.1, read on the forward strand.
TTAGCAAAGCCGTTGGGCGCGATCTTCCCTACAAGATCTACCCACGACGCGCTGGCGATGTCACTAACCTTACTGCCGATCCTCGCAAGGCCAACAAAGAGCTGAACTGGAAAGCTGAGTTAACATTGGACGATATGTGTCAGAGCTTGTGGACCTGGCAAACCAACATCGCTAATGGCGTAGTTTGATGCCAATCAAGCAAATAATTTGTAGAGTTTAATGTTGACCAGAAACAAGATTGTACTAAGAGATCTCAGCTACCATTATATCACAATCTCTTTCTTGTATTTTTTCATTGCTCAATAAAGCGAAACACCGCAGTACTTTTATGGCAACCGCGGTTCAAATGACAAAGTAGAGCCCGCAACGAAATTGGCTACATTTTGACAGCTGAAAATCAATTTGTACAAATGTGCAACCATAGGTGTGGTCATAATTATTATTTAAAACTATCGAGATTCAACAATGCGCGTTAAGAATGGGTGTTGCTGCTACGTCAATTGGAACCAAATCCGGCACTGATGCGATATAAGAGCAAGCAGTGAAAGTCGATCAGCTACAACATTGCAACGGAGACTTGCTACGATTCGGAAGATCCCGGGGCTCTAAAAACAATGCGGTTGGCCGTGCAGATGAATTTTGGCAAATGATCGATAGCTGTTTGATGCTCCCATAATACTCGGACGAACTGTATTAATTTCTGCACACGTGAGTAAAGGTTGCAATATTAAGGCCAATACAAACATTGAATCATGTGCTCAATAATAATTTACAATGACAAAATGCTACACGTACAGTATTCATATCAGGTACGAAATCTTATATCCAATCAAAGTCAAACTGTCGAGCAAAGAAATCATGGTCTTCCATTGAAGCGCTCCAGATTGTATTCCTACACCTATGGAGCTTAGTACTGAGGTATATACGGCTTCTAATTGGTAGAAGCTAATCAGTATTCCGAATGTACCCTCGGGATATGAAAGGGCGGACTTGAAAGTTTTTTTACTGATATAAAATATTCACAGTTATCTACTTGTTTCGACGAGATCAGTGCGGCTTTTCACTTCATGTCCGGAACAGAATTGACAGACTCCAAGCCAATCGCTATGGATATGAGCGAGAAAGTTGGTGCTATCGACGAAAACAAATACCCCAATTGGCTACTCAAGATTGTGCCAAAGAATTCCGTCGTGTATCGCCTGTTCTTGGGCCCTGACCCCCTTCGAGTTCGAAGGAAGATATATGTGATGACCTTTATCATTATCGCCTTCAATGTTTCTGTATGGGTTGCTGCCGCCATTTTATTCAAATCATACCCGAATCTTATCGGAACTGCAGCATTGGCGTATACACTGGGACTTCGACACGCGGTTGATGCCGGTAAGACATAATAAAAAAATTGAAGACTCAGTCGGCTGTTGCTTTATGGGAAAGTCTAAATTTTCGCCCTCAAATTCAGATCACATATCTGCGATTGATAATGTTACGCGGAAGTTGTTAGGTGATGGGCAAAGACCAGTGTCTGTTGGATTTTTCTTTTCTATTGGACATTCTACCATTGTAATAATTACCTGTATCATTGTCGCTGTAACGGCAAACGCAGTGGCTCAAGGAGTCGAGAACTTTAGCGAAATCGGATCCTTGATTGGAACCTCAGTATCGATTACTTTTCTGTTCCTTATTGGCCTACTTAATGTTATTGTCCTTGTTGGAATTTGTCGAACCCTTCAACGAGTGAAACGAGAAGGCGTCTATACTGAGCTTGATATTGAGGCCTATTTGGCGCGTAAGGGCCTTTTAGGTCGCTTCTTTTGGCCCATCTTCAAGTTCATCGATCGTGGCTGGAAGATGTATCCTCTGGGAATCCTTTTTGGCTTAGGATTTGATACTTCTACGGAAATCGCCCTTCTTAGTATCACTGCCATTCAAGGTGCCAATGGAATGCCAATTTACCATATTATCATTCTGCCTTTTCTTTTTACTGCTGGTAAGTGTGATTTTGCCCACAAAAGAACTTTCACGTATCCTCTAATATTTACTGGAAATGTAGGCATGTCTCTCATCGATACCTTGGATGGTATGCTGATGTTGTTTGCGTATAGCTGGTCCTATATCAACCCTGTCCGAAAGTTGTACTATAACATTGTCATTACTTCCATCAGTGTGTCAGTGGCTTTTATTGTTGCTCTGATCGAGATGTTTGCAATCATTGGCGAACGAATGAACTACGAAGGAGGTTTTTGGGATTTTATTGCTACTTTGAACGATAATTTTGGCATCATTGGTTATGTCATTATTGGCGCCTTCGTTCTATCCTGGCTAATTAGTGCTGTCGTTTATCGTCTTTTGGGATATCACAAGCTTGAGAAGACATTTGAGGATAAGCGCAATTGTCCAGAAGATGCCGTCGATCAAGAGGCACAAGAGAAATCTTCACCTAAAGATTCGCACATAGAAGAGGCAGATTTAGGAATTAATCACCGGGACTGCCCAGGTGAAGAAGTAGGACATACCAAATAGATTGGCTTGTATAGTTTAACCAATACGTATCAACTCTAATTAAAGTAGCTTCATCAATTGAAACAACTGTTTGTCATCTTCTTTACATTCAATTAATTATTACATCTATATGATAAGAAGTATATCACATTATATTTTACGTTGATAGTCTCTAATCAGCTGAATATGTCTGCAAACATGATGCATTCATGATTCGTGGCTGGATGTATTTTTAAGGTTTACTTCTGACTTGAATTCATCAAAGGATATTAGCCGATCGATGGATAAGTCGGTATGATTTTGGAAATACATCGCCTCCAAACTAGTGCTTCGGCGTCTTCTTGCCGTACTGGAATGTGATGATGATGACTCATCATACCGTTCAGGTAATTGTAAATAGCTGCTGGTGTGAGCCTTTAAATGTTCTATATCATGTTGGTCTAGCATTGTGTCACTACTGCACAAGGTGGCATCGCTATTTTGGCGATCTAGCAACCTTTTTTGTGATAAATCTGATACCTCACTGGCTTTCCATAGTTTACTTCGCCGCAACAACTCCATAGTATTGAGGGAGTTTACTTGTTCTTCGTTATTCAAACTGCTGTTGTTTAAAGCTTTAACCTTTGTTCTAAAGTAGTGTATCCAATTTTCGAGATCCTTAACAGTTCCCACTTGAATGTGAATGTCAGTATAGCCGGTGCCGTGAATCTTCAAAATGTAGGCTTCAGACTCAGAGGAGTATATGGATACTTCCTTGTAAGCGAAGACTTGACCACGATTAGACAAATGCTGATATGGGAAAGGAAATGTTACTTAGGTGTATGATTAAATATTATGGTCTTGCAGCATCATAATTACCGAGAAGTGTGAGAAATAACCACTGGTAGGAAAAACCATGATATCTTGCATTTCCCAATGAGCTAGGAAAGGAAAGTATTTGTGTATGCGTCGGAGCGGTAATGTTCCTTCGTGAACTTCGACAAAACCTTGTATGGTATTGCCCTGTGCATCAGAATGAGTACTTCCAATGCTTCCTTTCCGATGGTATTTTACATTTGACTCATGGGCCAAAATTTGTTCCAAGCTGAATAACTCGCCTTCGTCGCCGAGGTTGGCAATAGAGTGATCAGATTGATATGCCGACAAAGTGGTATGTGTAAGTCTCCAATCGTCCTCTTCTTTCCGTCGTGAACCACTTCCATTACTATTTGTTTGTGTGTTGTAGCTTGAATCATCATCTCCACGGAAAAAGGTCCACATTTTTGGCAGGAACAGGGTATATAAAGAGAATGTCGTTCCCCACAAGATAGTGATGACCGTTACGTAGTAGCGTGTAATATAACCGGCTGTGGGTAAGAAAAACACGATGAATCCTATTAGGCCAGCAAATAGGATATTGCTAGATTGGCAAAGGCTTAGATGATGGTGGTAAATAGACAAAATGTTATTCTGAACACTACTTACTACACACAAATGCCAATCTGCTTTGTCTCGCTATATTTTGAATAGCTTGCTCCAACTTTGCGGGTTTTAATGGCCAGAAACGTTGCAAATACAAGTAGTCCGATGCAAAACGATGCCATCAGACCCATGAAAACATCTTCAGTCGGATGCAAATATGCACATGTTTGGTAGTAGGAATCGTGGGTGATGTCTACAGCATTGGACTTTACAGTTGACAAGCCAAGCCAAAGCGATAGTAGACCCTAAAATATTGCCCGCTGTTAGCCAAAAAAATAAGCATTGGATAACAATGGCAAATACCTACGATGTCGATGACAACCATAGATGCAGAAGCTTTGAATAACTGTCCATCGGTAACAATCGTCCGAGTTATGAATATGTTGTTGAAAATTCTAAATATCCGAAAGTTCTTGACTACCATATTGCTATAGGAGGAGATTAGTTCAAAACAAACGCAATGCTTCGTAGAATGAAGTTTCCTTTTACCCCATGATCAGACAATATCCGAGGTGAAACGTGACAGGTACGATATAGCATCCGGCAACAGTAGGAGTTCCAATCATGAACAACAAAGACACATATGTCAACAGAAATCCCATTAACTCCAGAACGCAGAAAACGGGACTAATCCAATGTTAGCTATAATATATTTGTTTTTGCGATACTTGCTGTAGCCTACCTTGACGCTTTGAAGATCTGCCGATTGCGAAATATAATCACAATAAACATGGTCACTAAAGAAAAAAAAATTCCAATTCCACTGACAGCCAAAACCACAACAGCAATTGGCGAAGTATATCCAGGATTTAGTAAGGTCTTGGGAGGTGCATCTGCAGGACGCTACAACACAATATTAGCTCTGTTGTTTGGTCAGCAAAGATTTCAGACCAACCATTCGTACCACCATGGTCCCATCGTGATACAAAATAGGTGCTGTAATATTAAAGCCACGACTGGTACTTGATCCCACTACTGTGTTTTTGCCGTTTTGCATATTGTATATCAGAAAATTCCTGCATTTGACAAGAGTATGCAAGATGAATACAGTTATCAGTAGCTTAACATTGAAAAATAAAGTTTTACGTACGCACTGGTCACATCGCCATTGGCGTCTATTTGCATTGGACCTTGAGGACCTATGTAGGAGGTATTGAAAGAAAGCGGTGTCATGTAATGACCTAAATTGCCGTTGGCGAGATCAACTAGTGCTTCATCTATTGGCCTCGATACGTTGTGCATAGTATTATTGAATCCCAGCGCCATTAGCATCATACAAGAGTAAGCGAGCCCTTCGTTTCCGCTTGTATTATCTCTGCCAGCTAAAGGATAGCTATAATCACAAATGAGTATGCAAAAATCAAAGTAGCATGGGATAATAGTAGAAACTTTACTCTATGGGATCCAAATGAGACCATCTATCCAGAAAGGAATCATATTCGGGATATCCTTGAAGATCTGACCAGATGTCGAACGAAATCATACCGTTGAAAGTTTTGTTGTAGTCTATAGTAGATACATTCTCTGTCAGTCGTGCAGCTAACGATAAAGCAGTGGCATTTTGTGGAGCTGCAGCCAATGTTCCGTTTTGTCGTTGCTTTATCAAATTGTTAAACCTCTGGGTTCCGTTGTACAGCTCATCGTCGATGGCCCCTATTGTAAGCCAAACAAAATCGTCGTTAACATATCCCATATTTGCGGCAATGGTCAGCAAAGATACTTGCTGAGGCGTATCGGCGGCAACAATGACAATTCGAGCACCAGATTGTGCAAATTGATCCAAAACCGTCATGATATTGGAATGCCCACCAGTTGTACGAAACGCTTGATACGTCACAACTCGAATGTCACTTGTCTTTGCTTGCATAATAGCATGTTCAGAAACTGCAGATTGATCAGCCAACTATGTTATAGAATGCTGATACGTCCATGGCACTTACGCTGCTGACCGAAGGCGTCATCCGAAAATAAGATTCCTACACGACTCCAATTTTGACTAATGATGAACGACAAGATAACATCAACGTATATCAGATCAGTTGGAACGGTTCGGAAAAAGTAGGGAAATTGGCTCTTGTCAGATAATGAAGCTGGTTGTACGTATTGATGAGCTCTCAAAAAATATAGAAAACATTTGTGTAAAATGATACGTACTGGCTCCTGCTGAAAAGGAACATTGTGGTATTTGGAGAGTGCTGGTCATGAGGCCGGACAATGATGTCCAGGAAGATGATATATCACCAATGACGCCAATAACACCTTGTTGAATCAATGTTACTGCCGAATACACCGCTTCGGTGATAGCGGATTGACCATTTTGTTCGTCAGGGTAGGAATCTTTTTCTATTAATGTGATGTAGGCACCTGGAATCAACTGCTGAGAGTTTATTTCTGCTGCTGCCATTCGGATTGCCGACATTCCGCTATTGCATACAAAAGGTTATTCACATATATTACTAAACATTTTAATTTCGTCTTACCTCACAGTGATGACTCTAGTCCATTCATCATCGACTTGCGCAAAAGGTAGTAAGACACCAATTTTCAATTCTACTTTGCCAGTAGTGTTGACAGGACGAATGATGGTCGTATGGTTCCGTGTAATGCTCACAATGGACTGATTGTCGTGAGACAGCGTTGAATTGATAATGCCATCTGACATTGACAATCGTTGTGTACAAAAGGAGAGCAAAGCAAAGAAGGACTCAAATATGGAGTCGCCAGCGAATTCTCAAAGTTCTAAATTACAATATGCAGCAAAGGGAAACCAGTTTTTCTTGAATAGTTTGATTTTTAACCTCAAAAGAAAAAAGTAAAGTAAAGGATCTCCTTATGTTTCACGGATGTGAAAGGAGCTCTATGACATTCGTCCCTTCGAGCTTTTTAAATGTGTTTTCTAAACAGCGAATGCAAGTATCCAAATTTTGAGGTTGGCCTCAAACCTGATTGATGTTGGTGGTTGGTATATGGAATAGACTACTATGTGCAAGGCAAAAAGCAAGTCATCGACATTTTAAAAATATCGGCTTAAGCGGTTAGCTCATTGTGCTGCTTTGATTCTTGGTAACCGGGTACTGCTGAAGTATCGAATGATATAGGGGGGAGGAGTATGAAAAGCCGTATGGGGGCCGTCAAGGGATCAATAGGGGCTAACATCATGAAAACTGGAGAGGGATATTGGCATAGTTGAATTCATCGAATAATAGCCTGGGGATGGCATGGCATATGACTTCGTAAGGTTTAGCTTACATGTATCAATTAACTATTAACGAGATTCGCTTTTCCCTTTTCTTAAGGTCATACATTGTACATTTCAATACCTCAAACCAGACGTAGCATACTACATCTTGAAATAATCTGCTAAATAACATTATAGAGAGCTGCGACTAGCAACTGCTTTCAGAACTCAAACATTTAATAACGATGTAATAATCGAGCTTCAAATCAGCCTCTACCTTCATGCCTACCTATTACCCTTTTTGCTTTTGGCAACAAATGTTGCAGATCCTTGCAGAGGCAGGAATAATGGTCCGTCACCACAGCCCATTCTGTGACTTACCTTTGGTACAACCGGAACGGCATCTCCAAATCCTGGTTTGTGCTACTCATAACTGGAGTATATTCCCCGCGTTTGATAAAAGATACGCGAAAAATGGAAGAATATGGCGAACTATTATCTTTGTACTATGTGTCTTTCGGCTCGCTCATCACGAAGTCACATGCTCCGAAACACTTTGTATCAAGCGATGTTAATGGTACAAGTTCAACAAATACTTTACAAGTTCTTGAGCTATCGAGTCATAACTGATAGAACTATAGACCTCACATTGCTAACAGATGCAAATAGACTAAGGTGAATGCCACAGATGTCCTATTTGACAAACGTTTGGGTTATATTCTAGCGGAAGAACTATATCAAAGTATGACGATAGTAAAGTTGCTCCGGCTTGTGTATTAGACTGTACAAGGTAACCAAAACATCAGTAAAGATAAGCATGGCCTAGTTGTTTGAGCGATACCGTATCTATTGACTGTTTTGACAAACTGAAAGAATGATGACCGAAGTTCGGATATTCGGTTTGGTTATAACTGTGTAACGTCGATCCCAACTTTTGTATTAGCTGACTTTACTGAAATTTGTTTTAGCCCGTGGATTGGCAGAGTAAGCAAGTTCTGATGAAGAACCTATCGCATTTCATAGCTATCAATGAGTGATTTTTCACAGTATTATATCAGAGTTATTGTGTTTGATGTCCACATCTATTCATGACAGGTCAATTCTCCACAATTTGTATGGCTTTTGCATATATCAAGTTATCTCGTCTCGCTATCTAACGATATGCTATAAACTTAAATTCTGCCGACGCAAATGTAAAGATAACAAGGGAATTTGGTCCGTAGACCCCCGCTACAAAGTTGCTCTTCAGAATGACAAATACTGCCCAGATAAGGACTTCATAATTGGTATTTTTACCTTCGCCGAACCGGTGTAAAAAGCGTGCAAAAACTGATTTGTCTAAGATTAGTAAACTGATAGGCAAGTTATCTCGAAATTTGCCCTTCAGAGCATTATCTGAAAAGATACGTAAACCAAGGAAACGTGGAGTGACAATATAAGACAAAGGTATATAATGCAAGGAGGTTCCAAGGATCCTCATCATCTTTGCTCCTCAATAATGGTTCCTCAAGCAGCTTCACTATTCGTTTTGGCCGCTGCTGCTCTTCAAGTCGCTGCTTACCCAGCAAAAAACCAGGTTCAAGTCAAAGTTAATAGCGATGTTCATGCTGACTCCTTGATCAATATCCACTTGGACTATTCTGCCAATACTGCGGCAAAGGATTTAACTATTACATTTGGTACTTGTAGCAGTAATACTACCTCTCACCCAGTTGGAAACGTCAACATATCTGCTGATTATCAGCCTAAAAAGTTGGTATGGTACGTTCCTGAAGAACTCCACGGTAGTGAAAATGTCTGCTTCCAAGCATGGACCAAAGATGCCAACGGCAAGACGGAACTTGCTGGTCAAAGTGAGGCGTATACTGTTACTAAGAAGATGTCGAAGAGGGGCCATCCTGAGTTTGCAGATATGTATTTTGATGCTGTCTCCTACTATAAAAAGAGCTTTGCAAAGCGAGGCTCAGTTGCAGTATCCGATAAATCGAATACCAGTAAGTAAAGCAGATCTATCACATCCATCACATAGTGGGTCAGTCTATCATGATCCATTCTTACTAATCTGCATCTTAAGAAATCGGTATTGTAGGAGCCGGTATGTCTGGTCTTTTCAGCGGCTTCCTTTTAGACTCTGCTGGCTTTCACAATTATGAAATAATTGAAGCCCACAATAGATTGGGAGGGTAATGATTTCCCTGATATGTGCAACTGTTTTGGTCTGAAGATTCTTATCTTTAGTTTCATTTCTTTAGCCGTGTACATACTCACTACTTTGGCAAGCCCAACGATTACCATTATCAAGAAATGGGTTAGTTTAGTGTAACATTGAGTACCATATTTGCAATATGGCGCCTAAACACGTTTTTCAATGCAGGCCCTATGCGTTTCCCTGTTGAATGGGTATATCAAAATAAGACCTTGCCCGTCAAGGACCACAAAATCGTCTTTCAGCTTGCTGACGAGTTGAACGCCAAAAATAAGAAGAAAGACCATGTTGAATTTATCGAATGGTTTCAGACCAACCCCAAGTAAGTTGTTTGGCAACCTGCTTCATGAAGTATAAGGCCTCGCCATATGACATTTGACGGTTTTATTGTTGCAGCAATCTTCGCTACTTCAATGGCGTTCGCCTCCCAGATGGCAGAGTGCCCACTGTAACTGATATCGCCAATGACCCGTCTCTTGACCATGACCCCGCTGATCTCTCTACACAAAGCTCAGCAGCCGAGGCTAGCTATCTTTCTGAAAAATGGATGAAAGCAATCGGTGACGATCTTTTCGCTGCTCATCAAAAAGCTATTGAAGAGGGCTATGATGACTGGTCTGAATGGGGTTATATTCATAATAAGATGGGCAAGAGCCTTAACGCAACCGCATTCGCCACTGGTGGCGACGGCGAATCACAAATATTCGGCACCATGTACGATGATTTCACTTTTTCAAGCACAAAGTGGAGGACAATCGATCGTGGTTTGGATCGCTTGCCTCAAGCATTTGGCCCAGTCTTGGGAGATAAGGTTACATTCAATACCAGAGTCACCAAGATCGATTTTGATGGCGAAAAAGTTTCAGTTCAATGGAAGAAGAAGCCATTTGACACAAAGTATGAATCTAGGGAGTACGAAAATCTCATCGTTGCTGTGCCCTTCTCTATTGTTCGTACATGGCATTTACCTAGTAAGTCATTTGGCCTACTAAATAATGTATTTCATCCGATACATAGGCTTACACGCTATTATAGAGTTTTCGTATACTCTTGACCAAGCTATTCAGGATCTCACCTATGGTCAGGCATGTAAAATAGCTTTGGAATTTAAGACCAGATTCTGGGAGCATGGTGACCGCCCTATTCATGGTGGCTGCAGTTCCACCGATTTGCCGGCTCAAAGTATCTGCTATCCAAGCTATAAGATCGGTGCAAAGGGCCCAGGCGTCATGCTTGCAAATTATGCATCCGGAGACTTTGGCATACGTTTGGCATCTATGACCGAAGAGGATCATGTTGCTCTTATACTTGAAAACATTGAGGAGATTCATGGAGAAATTGCCAGAGAACAATATACAGGCAACTTTTATAGGAAGTGCTGGATTCTTGATGAATTTGAGTCCGGCTCATGGGCTGAGCCTAGTCAAGGTCAACACAAATTGTTCATGCCCTCTTACAATAATATTGAGCATAACACCATCTTTGTTGGTAAGTGACGGAATCATCAATAATGCATTCCTTCCAGTATATACAGTTGAGTGCTGATAATATCCGATTTTTAGGTGAGCATACATTTGTCAGCCATGCCTGGATCAGCTCAGCTCTTCACTCTGCCGTCCGAGGTGTGACCATGCTTCTTGTGCAGCATGGTCATGTGGATGAAGCAAAAGAAATGATTGCACACTGGAATGAGACCTGGTTGAAGATCTAGACAATAGTATGTTGAGCTGAGGTATTCTTCTTAAATAAAGGATGGTGTAAAATACGAGATGCTTAAGAAGTGAATGACATATTCTCTGATTGATGTGCTGATATTCAATGATTGTTGTTATTTGTAACCTGTCCTTGAACAGATCATGCTTTTAAAACTAGGAGCAGTCATGCGTTTGAAGCATGCTTTGATTGAATGCAAAGAATTTGCCGAGGGGCAAAGTTTATTGTTTAATACTTGTCAACAACACCAAAAGTTGTTGATGACTGATATGATATAAGGTGCTAGAATGTCTTAATTAACGTGCAGGTTGTGATGTCCTATATTTATGATGTGAAATATGTTAAGTTGATTTTTCGTGCTGTGGAGGTTCCTCCATGACAGTTTCATTCAACTCTTCTTTACGAGTACCCGATGGCCGAATGAGGGAATATTGTTTGATGAAAATAGTAGCAAGGAATCCGACAGCAGCCAAAGCAGATACGACGGACCATGCTGTTTTGAAACTTGAGACGTAACAATGTATGGTATTTGATTGTTGGGTAGATGTTAAACCGTCAGATCGTATAAACGTTGTACTTTCGGTTACGTTTGTTGCCAAGTCGGGTGGTAACACCGAATGTAGACAGCTGGATAAGCTATTGTTAACCACAGTAGCACAGACTGCAATACCGATAGCGCTTCCCAGGTTTTGTATAAACATGCCAAGTGCTGTGACAGATGCTAGATCGCTGGCATCACAAGCTGACTGAATTGCCACATTGGCGCAGGCAAACACCATCCCTGAACCTGCACCAAAGATAATCAAGAATCCGTAAAGCATTCCATCTGGCGTGGTATCTGTAAGTAGAGCTAAAAGACCGACACCAGTTGCCACAAAGGCCAAACCGCACATGAGTCTGCAAAAGTCGCGCTTTGGTTTAGTGCATCACCCCACAACTATGTTGAATCATAAAGGTATACTAACATTGGCTTGTACGTGTTGAAGCGACCCATAACCCATCCCATTAAGCTAGCAACGGAACTGATAGACAACTGTGCAACGATTAAGCGAACTCCCGACATCATGGCCGAATCGCCCCTTGCTGCTTGTAAGAACAATGGCAGCTCAATGACCACACTGTTGAACGCAAGACCAAAAAAGAATTGCATGATGCACACAAATACCACAGTTCGCTTACGGAACAATCGCAATGGCACGATTGGTTCCTTGGCAAATTTGTGTTCTACCAGGATGAATACGCCAATGAAAACAACACCAATTACCAGGGATGCAACAACTGGCGCGCTATTCCAAGGATGGGTAACGCCACCCATGTTCAATCCTAGCAAGATCAAAGTTGCCAATATCAAAATAACGATTGTTCCTGACAATCACCACCAGTTAGACCAATCATGATAGAAAAAAGGGTATAGTGGATGAAAATGAGTACCTGGATAGTCTATGCGCTTCAACTGGATCATAATATGTGCATCCTTCTTCTCTTCTTTGAGTGCAAATGCTATCAGAATAGCTCCCACGACTCCAAATGGTATGCTAGAACATGGAAAGTTAGGACTTTGATTTGGCTCCTTTGAAAAGCAAGAAGCAGTATTTACTTAATGTAAAAGCAATAGGTCCATGACAGATGATCGGTAAAAGCGCTATATGATCATGTTAATATTGCTAAGTGCTGCCCGATAGGCAAGATGTTAAAGATGACTTACCCCTATTGATGCATAATATGAACGCGATATGATTCAGTTTAAAAAATTAGCACATGTACTAAGAACAACTTAAAAGCAGTAAAAAGGCACCTACACCTAGGACAAAAGCGAGGGATCAGTAAAACATATCTTATTGTATCGTTCATTTTGTCAGATTGCTTACCAAGTAGAGGGCCAAGAACAGAGGCCATTGCGAATACAGCATTTCCGATGGACTGATATTTTCCTATTACATGAAAGGTGGAGCGTGTCAAGGTTAGTATTTGCTTTTTCTTTTTCTTGGACTTTTAGATATTCACTGCTGATCATGCCTACCTCTTTCCCTCAACGGCACAACATCGGCAATCTTGCAGATAAAATTGAGACTCAGCTTTGACAATTCAAACCCTTACGGCTTTCGCCTTTGACACCTTACCACTATCATGACTATGCAAAAGCACCCACTACCTCCAGCACCTTATAGACATTTGGTTAATTAGTATATTCTTGGGTCTTATGATTATAGCATTCAACATTATAATTCTCAACTCACCTTGCAATGCTCTCATGATAATGAGCATGATCATGTTCTTGCTGACAGCACATAGTATAGAGCCTAATAAGAAAATTGCTACTGACGCCAGCAAGACGTTTCGTCGGCCAAAGATGTCACTCAATTTCCCATGTAATGGCTATGTATTAATTTTGATAAGTGAGTGATAAAACCTTTTTTTTGGACATCCGAGCTTCCCGTTGTTCCAGGTCACCAGAAAAAAACTTCTACTTTCTCACCTGCAGTGCATCAAATGATAGCATATATGCCTTTGCAAAAGAAATTTAATAACCCATTACGACAGAGGCGTTAACATATCGTAACACTCACTGTTGCTATCCATGAGCCTTGCTCCAATGCATGAAAATCAGAGGATATGCGAGGAATGGCAGTTGAAACAATCGTCCTAGAATGCAAGTCAATATGCTTATGTCGGACGTCCAGTTCATTATGCTGTTGCACTCACGTATCAAGAGCAGCTAAAAAGAGACAAATAGCAATACTGTGAAAAGCTGTTAGAAGGCGAACGACAAATATGCGGATCAGAGAGCTTGCATATATACCCAATAAATGTCAGAATCAACTGTGGTTTAGTCAGTGAAATTCCCACATCTTGTGGATCGAAGGCTTTTGGTTTTCCAATGTCCTGAACATCATTTGAATGAATGGTCGAGCTTTCGTCCTGTGATGACACGGCCTGTGTTGACTCGGCCATGGAAGTGAGAAAAGAAAAAGAAGAAAAAGCGACAATGTCCGAAGCTTTTTTTTTTTTTTTTTTTGGTATAACGTCTCATTATTGGAACAGTAACCAGTTTCAAACTCATCAGTGACTTTTCAGCAAGTCATACAGCTGTTTTCAGGGAGCCAAACTTGACTAAACTTCACAATTCAGAAGTATCTCAACTCAAGTACTTCTTCGTTGTGTTTCAATATGGACAATTTACCTTGAGCACATCGTACTTGTATTATAGTGTCTCCAAAAAAAGTAGTGGCTACTATAACAGTCACTCGCATATACCCGGTAAATTTAGCCAATACATGATGTTACAGTGATTTAGAATCCAATTTTGGTGAAATAAAATTAAACATGCTATATGACAACAATAAAGGTAGAGTGGATTAAGTATGTAAAATGGATAATTGAAGACTTAATGGTTCTATTGTCTTGTTGTATCTCTCTATACTCCAAGTAAAATCTGGAAACAGCTTTTTCAAACGGTGACCACAACTCCAATCATTCGATTCTAAAGCAGAATCAACTGTCAGTAACAGAATTTTCGGAGCAAGGTAAGAGATACGTTACTTACCAAAAGACCATTAGGATCGCAATGGCATTTTGCTTGCAGTTACGACTCGGCAGGACAGTGGTTCAAGGGCGACCGCTGCACATACGCAAGTTCATATCAATATAGGCTGCTTGAAACAATAATGCCGAATTCACAGATGGCTTACGTTATAGCCAATATTGTTGAAGAAATGAACATCAGAAGAATTAGCATGAGAGCTACAGAAGCTGAGTGGACAGGTATTCCCCCCATCTAAGAAACTGTAAATATTGGTACAAGTACCTGATGCCGAACTTACCGCTCGTAAAAGAAACCCCTGCTTTATCCAAGTGCTCGAAATAAGAGAGATATTGCTCAGACCGCACAGATTTAAGCGAACCAATCTCAAGGTTGCTCCAGAAATGGCAAAAGTTGTATTTTTCCATGTTCTCATCATCGTGGAGCCACTTGCGCATGCTAGGGTTACCACTAGTCATCCACTCAGGATGCTTTTGAATCCATCCTTGTACAGCTCTGAGGTTTCTATAGTCGCCCATATCGACAGAGGCGGCCAGCTTCCATAGATCAACATGCTTACAAAAATAAGACACTATCAGTCATAGCAATGTTTGTTGTTACTGCTACTTATGAAAGGCTCATTCTTTATCTTTCCACGAAGAATGCTATCGAAACAGCATCCGAAAAACCAAAAAGCTGGGCAAATGTACTTCAAGAATGACAAACATCCATTTCAAAAATATGCCACGAGCAACATCAGATAACTCAAGAACAGTGTTACAGATGTCTATCTGAAACTCTAATATTCAAATAAGAGTATCACATGTTCATAATGTCAGTGTTCTTAACCCTCGTCGTGGTGGCTTCTTTACGCACGAACAATTCTCCATCCTTGCTTATATATCTTTCCTTGACCGACGATACACAAGTGGTGAAAGGATGAAATATAAGCTGACCTTGATTCAGTAAAGTTACATCTTTATTTAATGGCTTCTTACAATATTACAAGTGGTATATTTCTAAGCAAACGCAATGTAATCTCAAGCTCTTCACCTTGATGTATAATAAATATGAAAATGCAATTTCAGGGCAAGTAAGGTGTCGAAATGTGTCATTGGCCGTTAGCTATGGGATGCCGTCAACGGTATGTTATCATGGTTAGCCATCGATATTGCGGCTTCTTCGTCATCACTGTCAACCCATTCCATCCATTCGTCTGAGGACGCCCTAGGATTGGCATCTGTGCTCAAGAACCCTCTGGACTCAGAATTGTTCTCACGTATCACATCTTCTACTGCCTTCTTCGCTATGAAATAAATGTATATCATAACGCCAATCGAAAGGATAGTACCCAGTACCATAGCGGTATATCGGAATATCTGGGTCCCACTATCAACTGGATCGTCATCATCCTCTCCTAATATGTGCTTGGCAAATGAGGGTAGAGTGGCTCCAATGTATACATGGATACCGATCTTGATGAGCGATATTGCTGTTCCAAGCGTATATGTAGCCAATGAGATATCTGTTGCGGCGAACATTACATTCTGCAATATATATTAGTATTTATCACACCACCTCCAATTGGCACGGCGGACACTCACCATAATGTTGAATGGATATGGCGCCTATATATGTGAAAAGTGAGTCAGGTTAATATAAATGATTTCATAACGGTATATCAAGTTCAGCAATGCTTACCAATCGTATAAGTACAAAGAGCTAAGTAGCGGGTGAAATGGTTAGCCAACTCTTCTAGTTTAAGGCACATAAACCTGTTTGAAAGCTTACTTTGAATCCTTTCTTCTCAACAGCATGTACTACGGCCTCCAATTTTGGATATTTGGCTACCAACCTCAATACTCTTTTTTTTAAAAATCGACGGCTTAAATAAAAGCAAGTTACACTGCCCGCTAAGGCTCCAAAATACGACAGTGGGAAGCCCCGTAGAAAGCCAAATGTAAAGCCTGAAAGTGTCTGGTAGGTTCCATATCCAATCATGGGGGGAAATGCACTTAGAAAGATCAAAGAGCCGATCAATGCGTAGCCACTGGCGAAAAGCATGTTGTGAGGTCATGGCCCTGGAAATTTTAACATTTATCACCTAACGCTTACCCTGCCCCCATTCCATCAACGACATGGCTAAGAGTTTCCAAACCTTCAAATATCTGCCGTTTATAGGTCCAGAATATGGCCCCCATTATCCATGAGAACACTAGGAATGCAACGACGTATCTGTATCTGTATAACAGGTCCTTCACGGAGCGCTCTCCTGTAGCGTACGGCGTTATAGCGGCACGAACGAATCCTATAAAGTCTTGTATTGAGCTTCGCCAGTTGGTTGTACGAGCAGTCAGTGGTGGTTCCTCCTCTGGCTCTGATGGATGCTCCAGTAGCTCGACAGTGTCGTCTACCATTTGCCATTCACTATTGCTTGGCAAATTGTCGGTGCTATTGTTGTCACTTTCAGAAGGCTCGTCTATTGGTAATGCCAGAGCTGACTGGTCAGTTAAGTGTATGGGGCCTTCACTTTGCTTCATGCTCTATAATTCTACTCAATTATGTCACAACGATGTAATTAATAAAACGTTACCAAGGAATATGAAAATGCCTGCACGCTAGCTTGATACGTTTTTCAAGGAAAGTCACGCTTTTACGCGCACGGGCCACTTTGAGCATTTGACAGCAAAGCCAGGTCAAACGTTGTATGGCCCTCTACAGTATATCTCATCTTTCAAAAGATCACCACAAGTCATAAATTAATTACTCTTTGAAGGCAATAAGCCAATGATATAAACTATATTTTTTTATTAACCTTCATCGTACATCGTTTCTGACCTCATATTGAGATTTGCAAATATATATCTGCCTACCGCCGTAAGCTTTTTACCTTACTTTACAGTTTTGAACTGGTCGTGATTTATCAATTAAAAGCTCCAAATTGCTCATATACCAATGTTTTAGTGCCAGCGGTCAAATGGAGCTTTGTGGCATGCCGAGAATATCGTCCGCTCATTCCTTTGACAGGATCTCCAGATGGAGCTTGTGTTGTGAATTTCATGGCTGACTATGTACATAATGACCGCTAGTACATTCAAATAGAATACAATTAAATCGGTCTGAAGTGAAGCAAGTAGCTCTACGAGTAACATCTTATCGGGTACTCGATGAAACCATCGAGCGATACCAGCTATGACTTTTCGGCCGCCTCATTCTTTGCTTGATTACACATCTTGCGCTTCATCAGGTTTATTTTCTGACGCAACGCTGCATAATCTTTGCCTTGCAGGTCATCTACGCGCAAGTATGAGACAAGTGATAATTTAGTCAACGTAAACAAAAATTGCATACCTTCGGTCACTGCTCGTCCTTCGACACCATACTCCTGCGCTAAATGATTCCAAAAGGTTTCGGTGACCAAAGCCACATCTTCACCATACAATTTCAGATCTGGAATAACAGTTCCATTCCTCCTTGTCAAAGTACGGTTGGTGATACGTCCTGGACTTGGATACCCACCTGTGGGTACAAAATTAGCCTCATATCTTACCAAAGTCCAATATGGCAAAGCAAGTCATACCATAAATAAAAAGATGAAAGCGGCCCATCCACTGGGCATCTATTAAATTGCATTTAAGTTGCTTAAATGCTGTGTTTGCCAGTTCATCTTGCTGTCCCACATACATTTCTCGTTCCTTCTTACGTTTGAGAATCAAATCTACTTTTTCTTTACCAGCGTCAGTACCAGCAATGAGAACCTCAAGAATGAGTTCACATTTATATTGTTCTGATCGATCACTGCCAAACCCTCCTAGCTGCAACTGTCCATCAATATGCTGTGATCGATTGTGAACAACGACATGATTAATGACTTACCGGAGTTCTCCGCATGCGACAAAGGAAACATCTCAATTTAAGCGTCGACATGTCTAGATAAATTCCCAGATTTGAGCCTTGAGCTTTACGTTCATTGATATAGTCAGAGAGGCAGTGCCGGCACACTTATATAAAAGCTTAGAATACAGAACTTATCACTTGCATTTTCATGATTGTACTTACAAACATCCTTTTCCATTTTCTCCATGACCAACACAAGGTTCGGAAACTGTGACATAGAGCACTTTGAACATGAAGCAGAGCTCTCTTGCGCCGACTTAAAAGTTTCTGCTTTTTCGAGTAATATATCATCTGTGACACTTGACAGGTGCGGACAAATTCGTCGTCCAGACGTATCCGACCATTTCTGTTGATATTGTTCTTTCCACGTCTCGTCTGGAGACTTGTAAGAAACGCCGTAGTCAAGTACAAGTAATTCCTTGAAAAGCATGTCGTCATTCAATACTGTATGAAAGCGTCTAGATGTTGCTCCCAGTCGAATGAGCGACAAGTAGTCTAGCTGTCTTGCGACCATTAGCAAAACCTCTTGAGACAGCGATTCTAACTGACTCTTGTTGTACATTATGAACAACGCTTGAAGGAATGGGAATCAAGAATTTTGAACGAAAAATTAAAAATGTGTCCAAATAAAGTTGCTTTGCGACATTTCACGCCAATGACGCCTACGCCTTTCATTTTCTATTATACACGGTATTAAGTTACATACAGTCTATTGTTCTATGTCACTAATAGCAAGTAGTGCTTCGGTATCGTAATGCAATTTCAGTCTATCAATGATATTAGGAAGATTTTGGCCAGTCATGATCAAATCCAGTTCGTATAGGGTCAAGTTGATACGATGGTCAGTAACTCGATTTTGAGGATAGTTGTAAGTGCGAATCTTTTCCGACCGGTCGCCACTTCCAATCTGCTTATTTCTAGAGTCTCGCCGAGCAAGTTCTGTTTTGAGTCGCTCTTGCTCATAAATCTTAGCCCTCAAAACCTTGAGCGCCTTCAACTTATTCTATAAATGCATTGAAATATGAAAATCCTGCAAAACAATGTGTTTCCTACGAATCATTAAGCCTCCTACCTTGTGTTGCGATCGCTCATCTTGCATAGCAACCACCATCCCGGTCGGTATATGAGTGATGCGAACAGCACTGTCAGTTGTGTTGACATGCTGGCCACCAGCACCGGAGGAGCGATATACATCGATGCGCAAATCTGAGTCTTTCAGCTGCACTTCAACTTCTGTAGGTTGCGGTAAAATTGCCACCGTGATGGTTGATGTATGAATACGACCTTGTGATTCGGTTGCAGGCACGCGTTGTACTCTGTGATGAACAATTATTTTTTTAGTTTTCGTCCGTGCTGCAATGAGTCATGGTTTATCTGACGGAGTATTCCGATGAAGCTCATACCTATGAACACCCGATTCATATTTCAGCTGCCCAAACACATTTTTACCAGCAATATTGACAGTAATGTCCTAAATTATGGCGTAAAGATTGGCATTAGAGCTAAACTGTAACTATAATGTGTGTCAATCTTCAAACTTGATCCTCTCACCTTGTAGCCTTTTGATCCACCTTCTAATTCAGAGGCAGCCAAAAGTTCCCATTTCCATCGCCGTTCTTGAGCAAATCGCTCATACATTTTGGCCATCTCGCCAGCGAACAAAGCTGCTTCATCTCCACCTGCACCAGCTCTAATTTCCAAGATAGCACTACCTTCATCCGCCGTATCTTTTGGCACTAATTCACTGACAATGTCTTTTTCCAATTTTTGGAGGGTGTTTGTCAATTCTTCGTGTTCTTCCCGAGCCATATCTAACATATCTTGGTCATTGGACGACGTAGATAATAGATTGAACAGATCCTCTAGATCATTATTGGTTCGAGTCCATTCACTATACAATGTTGATAATTGAGCCAAATCTGATGCTTCCTTTGATACCGAGGCAATGGTAGCATTATCCAAAGCTTGGCTATTGTTAAGCTTTGATAAAAGTGAGTCATGTCTTTCAGACAATGTTTTAAGTTTTGATTCGAGCTGTGGTGTGACAAGGGACGACTCGGCTAGCCCTAGCAAACAATACGAATTGTATGAGCATGCTAGCTGGCAGCAATAAATTGACAAGGCAAGATATAATGAGAGTACGTACTTGAAGCATATCTGTAGCCCCTATGAAACTTGATTCTGAAGCATGCTCTTGCAAACATTGGTAGCAAGTTTCAAAATGGCCAGACAATTTGGTGTATCAGAAAATTTTGAATACGCTCAGAAAAAAAAAGGACCCGTACATAGAGCTTTTCCCTTTCTTGCTGAAGACCCGCCCATCTCTCTTTTTTTCTTACACTCTTCATTACACCCCAACTTTCCATGGACAAGAAGCATTTAGTTGGGCCACTGAAGGAGATAGCGCAAAGTAGTTCACCACCAAGTAATATTGCGTCACATCTGTTGGCCGATTCCCTGTTCCCTCCTAGAAAGCCGAAAAAAGCGGTTGGAGACGAAATGGATGAATCCGACCACGAGGAGAATGACGACTCTGACAGCGACGACTCTATTACTTCAGGGAAAAAGAAGGACCCGCTTGCTACGCAAGTGTGGAGAATGTATACCAAAGCGAAAGATACGTTACCTAATGGGTCTCGTTTAGAAAACCTCACATGGCGTATGATGGCCATGACTTTGAATAAGAAGAAGGCCGAAGCTGAAAGAGTTGCGAGAGAAGGCTCAGCTGGTCGTTCACCTGCTAGTACATCTGTCGATGCAGCAGAGTCACCGGCTGCAGCAGTTACCGAAATGGATGAAGACAAACCGACAGATATGATTGATCGTTCGAACACACCTCCAGCGCCGGACGACACTACCACGCTATTATCGTCATCAGCACCACCCTATGGTTTTGATTTCCTAAAACATGGGCCAAATTCACAATCGCATCCACAGCAGCCACCTTTATCCCCCAAAGAGCGTCAAACAAGCTTCTCAAAAAGTGTCAATTTGAGAAAGAATGTGATGATTTCTGGAAGTGCCCGTGCGTCATCGAGTTTAATGCGCAAGTCGTCTAATCCCAACGATCTTCAATTGGTAAAGTATATTGCTTACATGCTAGAATTACCTCGTGACACATGTTGGAACTGACAATTGCTGAACCCAATCAAAACTATTCATTTTTAAAATTTTCAATAGGCGCAATCCACTAAACGAAGAGCCGATTCATTATTACCGGCTGGAAATGCTGTTGACAGTATTACTATTCCCAGTGACATGCCTGGAGATTCAGATATGGAAGATGCAACTTCAGAAGCAAGTAGTACGCCAAACACCTCCAGCAGTTTTACATTTGCACCGGGCAGCCACGATAGCGCCAACGATAATGCTCATGTCAATCTGAGCCAGTCACTACCGAATTATAATCTAGGAAGTGCACTATTCGGTAATCAAGCTGATATGACTAGTCCGTCAGGTACAACATCATTTGGTATGGAAAATTCTAGCGATACAGGGTATTTTCTGTCAGCGGACGGTTTTCATCATTCAATATCCCACGGTTCCCCGGGCGGCAGTTCGATCAGTTCAACCCCAGGGGAACCGTCGTTAAGTAGTCCAAGTTATAACATGGGAGCCATGAGTTTTGAGGATTTACTTGCCATGTACTATGCTAATGGAAATAGCGGTGGAAACGACATCAATAACAGCATGCTGGCCATGATGGGAAGTGTTACCCAGTCACAACCAAATAACGATACGTCACATGTGACACCGTCCCAACTGATGTCTCAGCAATCCGCGCTGTCGATTTCCAAGCCTCCACCTGTAAAATTTGGATCCCTGGAAGAAAAACTCAAGAGCCAAGCTCAACAACAACCTTCCACTGTCAAATTAGAAGGTGAGTCAAAACTACATTCGGAGACTTGATTATGTTATGATAAAGCTTTGTTATTGAATTTCCCCGACCTTAATTCATTCTCAGATGTCCCGTATGGTAACTCCATTAGTGGCACCACTGACCTATCCTCGTCACCTTCTTCTTCTTTGGAGAATAGCCAGTCCAGTCTATCTGATGCAGATTCATCATCAAAATCGGCTGGTGGCATTACAAAATGCTCAAACTGCGGTACCACTACCACACCTCTTTGGCGGCGGAACCCAGAGGGGCAACCTTTGTGCAACGCTTGTGGATTGTTTTTAAAGTTACACGGCGTCGTTCGACCACTAAGCTTAAAGACCGATGTCATTAAAAAACGAAATCGTAATAATGCCGCTGGGAGTAACACCGCTAATACTGCCACGACATCCAAACAGCCAAAAGCAAGACCAACCACGTTTGTACAAAATCCCGTGCCTGGAGGTCCTATACCTAAACGAACATCTATTACCACACCAGTGGTATCCAACACCAGTACGCCCATTCAACCCATGACTAGCACTCAGCAACCGCCAAGACCTGTGTCATTTGCTGAACACCGTACCGTCAATGGGCCGCAGGTGCTGAATAAGCGTCAGCGGAGATCCATTAGTGGCGAAAGAAGTTTGCTAAATATGCAACCAACTATTGCCCCTCAGCCTCAACAACAACAACAACAGTTTGCGGTGGGAAGCGCTCCCACTTTAAGTTCTTTAAGCGGTCTTGGTCAATCATCACATATGGATCATCCAAACATGCCCACACAATTATTGGGCACTAGTGCTCCGTTTGGCACTGAAATGACCCCAGAAAGGATGCAGCAGCTGCTTTACATGCACCATCAACAGCAGCAGCAACGACGACAACATCAACAAAACAGCGGGCCTGGGTGGTCATGAACAAATTTGTGTATATTCTGGTGCGCTAGCTGGCCCTTGCTGACTCCATTCACTTCTACTGGGCAGGCAGTGGATGTTGTGAATGATTATTGTGGGACATCTTCCTTTTTTATTTTGTTTATATATTGTGAGAAACTGTTTTATTACAATCCCTTTTCGTAGATTGACTTTGAAAATGATCTTTTAAAGAATTATTGCTTCAATCTGCTAATTTCTTTCTTTATTTTTCCTTCTTCGTTCCTTCCTCCCCATACACCTTCATCTCAACCCCCATTCCCCACAAAACCCTTTTTACCATTTTTCGCCTGCCTGTTTTATTAGCCGTCGCGTTTAAACATTAATACACTTTGACAACTTTTACCTACAAATTTAAATTGTTGTGACCAAACTATGCCATGTGAAACGTAGCACTGGAAAGGATGCGTCACTGTCAAGATTATGAGGTTTGACATGTCACTCCATCTTGTGCTACACATATCCATGGCGTTCTGACAGAAGGAAATTACCTTGAGGGTTCATGCCATCCGATATATAACTATCGCAAATAATTGATACTCCTGTCGTCGACACACAGACATTTGTCCTTCAGATTGTGGTCAAGGTTTTATTTTACGAGTCTATAATACAAGTGCACAATTAGGGATATATAAATGGTAAGCTGTCCACAATAAATCGAAAATTCGTTGAGATGGCAAAATTGATGCCTATCAATAAACGAGTTGTGTAGCGCAAGTTGCATTTGCTCATGCAACCTCAGTAGTTTCAATCTTACGCCAGTGAAGCTTTTTCTTCATCCATAAAGAGAGATACGAAAGCACCAAAAGGACTGTTATGATCAATACAAGTCAATATTTGTTCCTAATTATGGCCGTTTCTGCTTTCTGGAACTTGGAAAAACTTTTACCTGGCACCTCAATAAGTGGCCCAATGGTGGCTGCCAGGGCTTGATCTGAGTTAATGCCGTACACACCAACAGCAACAGCAATGGCCAACTCAAAATTATTGCTACCCGCAGTGAACGACTGCGTTACAGCTTGAGCATAGGGGAATCCAAGCAAGCAGCAGATCATAAATGTGCCAAAAAACATCAAAATGAAGTAGCACAGCATTGGTACCATTACACGAAAAACTGATCCAATATTTTCAATGATATGATGACCTTGGTTTGCAAACTGCAATGCAAGGATTTTGCGTTAATGACTATGCGAGGCTCAAGTTGACATAATAGAGCTATACAAACCATTACAACGATTGTATATAACAGACCAATGAGTGCGAAGGGTCCAATGTGCGGCAAAAATTTTGTTTCGTACCACTGATTGCTGGTGAGCTTAACCAGGATAACACGAGTCAAAAATCCTGCGGCAAGTGGTATTCCAAGATATATAAGCACTGATTGCACCACTGGCCACATTTCCAGAGCAACTTGAGCATCAACATGTCCACCAAACCAAGTCGGAACTATGTTCACGAATAGGACACAAAGTGGAGAATATAATGCAATCTGCAGGACCGAATTGACAACCATTAAAATGGCACAATAATTTGCGTTACCGCCAGCAATATGATTCCATATCAAAACCATAGCAATACATCTTGCCATTCCCACCATGATGACCCCTGTACGATAGCCTTCCAAATCGTATAGAGTAGCCCAGGCTAAACCAGTCATTAAAATGGGCCCAACAACCCAATTGAGAAACAGGGATAATGCTATCTGAATCCATATTTCACGTTGCGAGAATATTTTGGGAAGCTCTTCGTACTGCAGCTTACATAACACTGGATACATCATGATCAATAATCCAAGAGCGATAGGAACAGACACAGAACTGAATTGAACAGTTGCAAATGCCGGTTGAACGCCTGGAACATAGTACCCGATGAGTACGCCAATAACCATAGCCAAGGCAATCCATAACACCAGAAAACGATCCAAAAAGCTCAGCTTGTGTAAGAGGTCTGTCAAGGTGGGTAAGCGCTTGAGTTCACTGGAACAGAATCTGTTGACTACTCACCAGAAGGTTTGACTTCATCCTGTACCACTGAAATGCCATCAACTGTAGAGCGCTCTATACAATAGTCAAAATTGCATTCTGCAGACTTAATGCAAGGCTCTCTAATACTTGGTGCGCTCATTTAGTTCTGTCGAACGAGTGCTTGAGCGCCTTCCGGTGGTTCCGTTTTGCCGATTTTTTTCTGGGCAATATAACATGAAAGTCACAACCGAGTAATTACTGGATTCGGGATTTGGCATTTGGATCAATAATCTGTTGTTTGATTGGCTGGCTTCTCGAATGAAATCTTCAAGGACAGTATACTCTGCGCAATTATGGTTTTATATCCCAACATGTTTTTCGTAACAATACATTGCATTCAATGGTATATACCATTGGAAGCAGACTTTTTCTTTTTATTGTAAAGCGCCAAACATTTTCACAAGATGGAAAAAAAGGAACCACCCAGAAATGAAAAACATAGCACTGATTTCATTCATTGATTCAAATATGCAAACTCAAAGCGAATGTATATTGGGAAATCTTGTGAACAACATGCGACTAGCCTCCAAACTTGAACTTGGGCAATCCTTTAATCTTCACATCTTTGAGGACAAAGTTTTTGCCACCTTCTTGCGCACCACCTTCTTCCGCTCCTGAAGAAGTAATGAACAACGAAGACAGGTTTTTTCCAAAGAAACAGGGCGCAGTTGGCCGCAGTGCTGGTACTGCGACTTCCTCAACTATAGTCGCATCTGGAGCTATCCGTATCAGACGAGATCCGTTCCAGAGTGCCCACCAGAGATAACCTTCCGAATCCATACAAGCTCCATCAGGGTTGAATTCCGGATACGCGATGGCGGTATCAAGGAACAGGCGTTTGTTACTTATATTGCCAGATTCGGCATCAAAATCATAGGTATATATTTTCTTTTCCTCGGAATCGGCCATATACATGATAGTGTTATCAGGCGACCAGCACACTCCTAATGAATAGAATTATTAGCAAGGGCAAAAAAGAAAATGGAGTCATTGCGTGATAAAAGTTGATGAAGTGTTTTACTGAGCATATCTTACCATTGACAATGCCTATGCCGTCATCCATGGCGTGACAAGTCAAGTCAGGGTCCAACCTGTACAAGACACCGCGATTCTTGTTGGCATCGTGATGCTCTTCGACATCAGCCATGCTACCAGCCCAGAAGCGACCTAAAGCAAACAGGTCTGTGTGTTAGCAAAACTACCAAGTTTTGACATCGGACCTTTCCGCGGCAATGCTCTCACCTTTACAGTCCACAGCACCGTCATTCATACGCAGAATAGGGTGGTTGTTGCCAAAGGGACTCACAATACGGTCGAGCTTTCCATCTTTTAAGAAAGAGAATCCGTTCTTGGAAGCAACCACAAGACCTCCCTTGGATCGTACAGCTATCACGCCGGGCTTCTCGCCAATGTCATAACGAACAGTGGGTTGTCCGTGACGGTGTGTAAATATAGCGCAACCTGTGATGTCGATCCAGTGTAACTCATCGGTTTCCTCATCATATAGAGGGCCTTCGCCTAAAAGAAACCTCTCTTCATCAGGGTACACTTCCAACTTCATATTAGAATAGTGTGAGAAAAGGAGAAAAAACGATGGATTGGCTTTGATGCTAATGATAATTGTATTCCTTTCATGGCGGAAAATCCCGCAACTCAATTTATACTTTCTGATCTGATGAATGAAGGTTTATAGAAATACAAATGAATTGAGAAAGTGGATTATTGGCGATTTTCAAAGTAGCTGCCCATGGCCATCACCCTTCCACCTTTGCTACTGCGTGCTGGTCTTTCCGCTTCGGTGGCCGATACAGATTTGGATCTCGGCTTGGTATTTGGGTCCGAGAACTGACGAACCGACGCTTGGTTTGCAGATTTCTGTCGCAAATGAACAGAGTTGACACTTTTTGGAGATGATTTAAAGTAATCCAAAGCTGCTTTGCCATTGGTTGGAGAATTATCGCCCATCATGGATGAGCCAACTGATGGTGACCGTTGCAGAGAACGTCCGACTGGTGATGAATTTTCCCGGTCGTTCATGTTGGACGGACTGGCGGTACGAAATGTACCACCCAAAAACGGCCGCAAATCGCTATTACCCCGTATGGCACTATCCATGCCATTGTACACCCCACCAGGACTGTCGGGCCTGGGTGACCGTTGAGGCTTTTCTGGAGGAGTCTTCATTTTCCTGGCTCCACTATTGATGCTAGGTCCGAAATCTCTTTCAAACATCTCTCTTAGCTCAGCAATCTCTTGGTCGTTCTTTCTGCGAGGAATACTGGGTTTACTAGGCTCGGCTAACGTGATATCGGTCCATTGTGGCGGCATATTCATAGAGTCAAGGGGTTGGGGCCTACCAATCATTGATTTGTTGATGTTTTGCGTTGGTCTTCTGGGTAGAACTGGTGGCTGCTTCTTTGTTGGAATTCTAGGACTAGATGGACCCCATATCTGGTCAGCGTGTTCTACAAAACAGTGAAACATGACTCTCCCGATACCCAATGTGGGTATGAAAATAAGACCGAGATTGGACGTATTCATTCGGTTGACTTGATCATTGTTAGCGATTCGATTCAAGTGCCAGCAGAGACACTTTAGTACATGGAAATTGGATGGTGGCAGTTTCTGCGTTATTAATGCGATAGCTTTGATACAGTCAGGTGAGACGATTGGGGCATCGGCAGCCGGATTAAGACTGTCAGTTTCGGCTTCTGTGGTTCGCTTGATGGCTTCGTGCATTTCCCGAGCCAGGGGTGCTGGTATGATTGGCTCTGGCACTTAGAAAACAAACATTTGAGTAATTAAAACCACGCAACCAGGTGTTTTCTGCTTTTCCCCTGCTACTTACATTGTCGCAGATACATTTTGAGTAAGGCACTGACGGCATGTGGGTCTTCGTTGGTTCCTCGAAAGTCGACATCCGATGCTAAACCAAGGCCAAAGTTTAACAAAGGAATTCAGTGTGAAAAAGCTGTGCAAGTGAAAAACACATACCACTATCAAATATCGTGCGCAGCTTATTTACAGTGGTAGCTCCTCCCGAGATTCTAATCACCTAGTTAGAACGTTGATCATGTATGAAAAAAGGTAGTCATGGCATTGCTTACCTATATATACCAACTTCATCAATGCCTGTGCGGGAATTGCGGGAAATATGAGTTTATCTAGTGTGGTAAAATTTCGAGGAGCACAATGATGATGTAACCAACCATATTCATCCAGATACTCAATACATCTGCGTATTATGCCAGGAACATGATCATTCTCTGACAGACGAGTCATATTTACTGCAGACTCTAAAGGGCATCCAAATATATGCAATTCGTCAATAGATCCTCTGGGGGACGAAGGCTCACTTGCCGAAAGTGACGGAAACGTTGATAAATAAGACGGGGAAGTTGCAGGAATGGTGTCGCCTGATTTTTTGAAAGCAGAGTGAATTAGTATTTGCATATCATTAATATCAAGCAAGAAAACCCAACATACTCATTCTATCCTTCTTCCAGCGGTCTATGGTATCCCGGCCACGTTTACTCCACTCCATGCCTGTTTCTTTTGCCATACTGCTAAACTCTGCACTTTTGACTTTCCATTCTGGCAGAGTCTCTGACATGAATTCCTCTTTCCGCACCTCCAACAAACTTCTTTTATCTCGCATGCTCTCGGCCAAGCGATTCAGAAATGCCGAGCTTGGAGGACGGTCTGAGTCGGACGGCGACTGTGGGCCAGTCAGACCAGCATAGTCTTGCTGCTGCTGTGGTATAGACAGCTTTCGCCGTATAGGTTTTGTAGGTGGTGATGGTTTTGAGTACGAAATGGTTGGCAATTGTGGTGGTGAATTGATGTAGAAAAAGGGGCAGCAATGTCAGAAAAAGTTGTTTGGAAAACGAGATTCCAAAGCAAACAAAAAACCTCGCCTTGTCTTATCTCCGAGCCGCACACAAGCTTGTCCTCCCCGGCCAAAGCGCCTCCCGCAAACTGAAAACCCATACAAGAAATTTTTTATCACAAGGTAATTCACTTTTTGACCCGTTAAAAATTCTTGTATTGAATTCATGGGCTTGCATCCTTCAAAGGACGCATCCCAAGACTTTGACAATGGATCGCTCATACCCACTGGTATCTATGCCTCAACCATTCACGATTATGACTATCCAACCGTCCGCAACCTGATCTTGCAACGACGAATGGCACCATTTTACCGAGGTTAGTCACCAACAATTGGACATTTGCTGAAAATCGGAAAATCAGTACCAACTTTTTCTCTCAATTCTCTTTAATAGGTCAACAGGATTTGAACCCTGTCAGTAGCAATGAATCAAGCGAAGTAGACGAGCCAATTGGCTCTAAAATACAAGAAAAACCTGGATCACATCAAAGTCTGATTTTCATGCACCCAAAAATGTTATTGCGGCCAAAGTATCGATGGCACGGAAAAGATTGCTTGCCACAACCACCGCCCGTCTACAAAGATGCTGTCGAGTGTCCAATTTGCTTTCTGGTAATGAAAGATTGTCTGACAGGGTGTTGATTTATCACAATGGCATTGAAAGTTTTATCCTCTTTTGTAGTACTATCCGCCAAACATTAATTATGCTACATGCTGCCATCAACCAATATGCACAGAGTGCTTTGTAAACATACGAGCTCCCGAATCAGGCTTGACAGCAGCAACATGCCCGTTTTGTGTTGAATCGAACTTTGGCATCGAGTACCACCCACCATCGTCCATGGCAAGTGAAAGCTATGAACTTTTTCGATATGATTATGGTAATTACTTTTACTAACTTCCGACCCCGGATAATAGGATTGCGAGAATGTGGTTCGCAGCGCTGCTGGTGAACATGGTACCGTCACCATCGATCGCATTCGACCTCAGCATACTCGTATTCATTCAGCACGTCATCAGCATCATCAACGAGATGCAGGATCAAGTTCTGCCATCGGGTCAACTCGGCGAATCATCGTTCGACCACAAGGTAGTGATCTTGGTCATTTCACATCCGCTGGGCGGAATTATCGTGATTATTTAAATGCAGTGCGGCAAATGAATATGGATCTCGAAGAGTTGATGGTAAGCCATTTATACTAGTGTTGAAAGCATTTCCCTTCATAAACTTAGTGTAATATCTATAGGTCATGGAAGCTATCAGATTGTCACTGATAGAACAATCAATTGAAAGTTCAGAATCTACATCGGATTCCTCTTTGTCTGATACAAATCAATCCCTTCAAAATCATCCTCACGAACTCTGAGGTACTATCCTATCTCATCCCATAGACTTTACATGTACCATACTACTAGCAGGAGTGGCTAAAATCTGACGAGAAGACCATCACCCCAGACATCTACTCACGCAAACACTCCACCTCCCTAATCAATATTTCCTACTTACTATCTTACCAAAGCCGTACATTGGCCCCCACACCACTCTTTCCCGTCTACAGTATTTGTGTTTTCTTTTATTCGAAACGTGGCATTTTTTGTTTGTATACTTTGTTCTTTATGTTTGCTTATTGGGCGTATTAAACTTGTTGATATATCCGTATTCGATTGCTCAAACTTTGCACGTTTCGTTGACATTCACGGACCTTTTGACCTAGCTGGGTATCCGCCGTATCCCAAACGGCAATATGGTGTTGTAGGTTATGTATGTCTTTGAGAGCTAAATCATGGATTTGGTGATCCTTGTCGGCTAATTGTTGATATGCTTCAGTCACGCCTTGTCGAGCGAATTCCTGCTCCTCTAACATTGAAGAAATCAACCTCTCCGATTCCATCATGCTAAATTGCGCCGCCAGACGCTTATGTTGACAAAGTGCCCTCAGTCGGTTCAACTCTTGCGTTAAATGTGACATTTCTATTTCATACCGATGCAGCAGTCGCTCTAATGAACTATCTGCTGCTACCAGTCGGTTTTCAGTCATTTGCTTCATCTCTCGGAACCTCTCAGTTTCCTTTATGATATACACCTCGCGCTCGTCGCTGTCCATTTGTCCGGATCGCAGATGCGTGATCCGCTCTCGTAGTGACCGCACTCGGTCTTCTGCGTCCGACGTCGTTCGACGTACCTCCTCTAGTTGAGCCTGCTTGCTCTCCAGACCAGCCGAGAGCTGAGACACCCGTTGTCGTAAATCTGCCGTCTTTGCTTTCTCTATTATACACTTGCTCTCATGTTCTTCTTTTTGTATCGTAGCAATACTTAATTCACTCTTGTACAGCTCGAGCTTGGACAGGATCTGTTGTAGATGAGCTTGCAACTCATGCTTAACCCGCAGTGATCGCTCGGATGTAGATGCTTTGAGGGGAGGAGGTTGTAGTAATGTCTGTGGAGGCGATGGTATTGGAGTAGGAGGAGCTGTCAACTCATATTCAAACTTCCTTATGCGAGATATAGATAATCGTCGAGGAGATTGGCTCATGGCAATAAGAAAGAGGATGGGAGAACCCTTTCAGGAACATAATTTATTTTGACTACCAGCTGTCACCTCACCCTCAGTCTCCTTCCTTAAAATATCCGTACAACAATTCTTTAGGGTCATTGACTCAGGGAGCAATTTATATAATAAACCTTGTTTATTGGGTATCATCGTTTTTTAAAGTACTTTTGTAACTTTTGTATTAGTGAGACGGTATCCGGTGGAGCCCGTTGACATTCTGCCTGCAGAAATTGGTAAAGCCATGCCTCCCGACGACAAATTTTACGTCTTGCATTGGGTCCGCAGAGGTCTAGCCAATGTACTGCCTTGTCCAAAGTCCATTGATCAAAGCATGAATGACCAATTCGCTCTAGCAACAGTTCTACCATGGTATTAGTGTATTTATCTTGATCTAGCTCAAGCTTTGCCGACCGCTTAAGCAGCTTTCTGCATCGACGTTCGAGACGTTTAATCATGTTCACGTCGCCAGCAGGGTCTACCCGACAATGGCGTTTCATGAGCTCAAGCCACTCATCCGAATAATGTGAAAAATAGGGTAATAATATTCGGATCAATGGCAAGTTGTAGTCAGATTGATCCATTGCGGTCCGCAGCGCATCGTAAAAGTCAATTACTGCCTGTTCTGCGGCATCCTCACTCTTGAACCTCCCATGGATGGCTGCAGAGAGCGCCTATATTTTAGACATTAGCTCATCATCCTTTTCAGTTTCCTGCACACTTCAGGGAACACCACTTGCCTTCAAGCGAAGTCTGACAGCACCTATATCCGAGCAATCTCTTCCAGCATGATTAAGAGCTCTTGTCACAAATGCAACATTCGAGCCCTTCACATCAAAATGGAATGTGCGAGGTGGCATCGACCAGCCCGCTTCTTTACTCATTCGGTCGGGGTCCTCAACATAATCGTCATCAGTAGACTCCTCAGCTTCACTTGAATACTGCTTCCGTTTCTTCAATTTCCTCCGATCACGGGTATTATCTCTCACCGCATGTCCATGGTCTGCACTGTGTTTTCTTTTCTTTGCGGTACTCATAGTTTCGTTTGGACTATCTTCATTCTTTCCGTTGTCTTCTTCGCCATCGACTTCTGAATCAGAACTGTTTTGTTCACTGTCCGGTTCGTCAGCCCCCAAAAGTTCAGCAACAGCAGAAGGTCGGACCCTTTTCGTACTTTCAATGGTGCTCCAATCTGCATCAATCTGTTTTAAACTGGAAAGAGCAGCGACTTTCTGTGCTGTTGTGTTCTTCAAGTTTATATGCATCTGTAGCCATTCCATTACATCCTTATGGTCGCCTTTGGATGCCAAGTACCGGAGCATAGCGTTTTGCGCTTGATCTTTGATGTAGTTGCCCATCAACTAGAATGTCATATTAGATGTCTGTCTCTGTCCAGTATGACAACCCGAATGCTTAGTTATCTTACCGCATTCAAGGAATTAAATGATCCGCCTAGCACTTCTTCTGCACGATCAGGGAATATATCCAGCACCAACCCCGTGAGCGCCTAAAAGTTTGACAATGGTGAATCACCTCGGTCATTTCACCAAAAACAAGTGCTAGACACACTACCTTCCAGTAAATGCTGATTTTCTCATCTCTATCCCCGAGTAAAGCGTCCAACAGCAATAAAGCTTCTTTGTGCTTTCGGAGCAAAAAGCAGTCTAATAGTCGTTTTTGGATATATCGCTTGTTGGCATTAGAGTCTTTTAAAGTTGGGTCGCCAGTTATGGTTCCAGAATACAAAGTGTTTCGAGTTTTGAACCCAAATGCATCGATGATTCCGGACATGCAAACGGTCAGCTCCCGTCCCGGGACAGTTACAGTGTATAAAGCTTTATACTTTTTCCAAAAAAATTTGGGTCGTCGTTGGGCTATTAAACTTTTTTATTCATAAAAACGTGACTGTTACAAATGTACAAGGTTGTAGCAATTACTTTAACTAGAACCCAGGGTCAAACCTATCAATCCAGCGACTGCTGCTCCAGCACTACCCCAAATAACACCGCGCTTCATATTAACGTGAGAGCCAATGCCAGCACTAGCCGAGTTGCCTCCAACAACAACTTGCACTAATGTCTCGGTTGTCACCTTCACAACGTCTTCTAAACCGCCTCTCAGCAACAAATATAACACCATCCAATAGAACGCTCCATTGAATTTGAACGTCATACGGAAGACTCTCCTTGCAGTCCGTGTTATCCTTCTTTCAGCACGGATTAATTGAGACGTGATTGGATGCGTAACATAGGGTGATTGTGGATGCGAAGGGGATAGGAGGTTGGGAAATCGGGCAGTGCGAATGATGATGTGAGGGGGAGGCTGGTTCTGAGATGCGTGATGTGCTTCTGGAAGCATCTCAAATTGCAAGAACTGATCATCCTGTAGTGTATGCAGTCGATCGGAAAGCATATGTGCTGAAATGGGAGTGATTTGATTTTGATTTTGCGTATTACTGCTTGCTCTAGTAAATAATGATGTCAAAAAAGCCAGGCCAGTATGTAAGCCTGTATATGGCCGCGATACAGCAGATGGCGTTACGGCTGGCGGTATGGAATCATATGCCCTGCGGGCTATTGGAAGGAGGTATGGGCTTCCTAACGTAGGAGTTCCATAGCCACTTGAAGCAACCGACATTGATCGGGGAGACATATAGACAGAGTTGGTAGATATCAACGACGATGATCTCGGTCGTTGTTCAGACGTAGCATCAAACCATATGTCTGACGACATCATTGAGGCATTGGAGTTGGATCTCGATAGCATAGGAGGTGATGGGATTGGAGACGGTAATTGTTCGGTCGGTGAGATGTGTTTGGAAGAAAGTTCTTCAAGAGTTGATTTTGTGCCATATTTCTGCAGCACCAAGTCGCTCTCGCGACTCCATTCGTAGTCATCCAAACCGCCCAAGTCTACATATGCTTGTTATTGATTTGCACTAAAATTATAAGCTACTGTAGCATGCAACCTACCTATTAAAAGATCTGCTGGGTCAATGACTTTCTGAACTTCTGCCGCACTAGGGAAGCTAATGCGAGACTTTGCGTCTTCAGAAAGCAGCAATTTGACCATTTGCCATATACCAGAATACATCCAACCATAGTTTAGAACGTATACACTTCCTACAAATCCTGGAAATCTATTATCCATGATATCCATTAAAGCGCCAGGTAACTCGGCGTCCTAGATGGGATTACAACCATAAATGACAATAAATGGTGAGTGTGTGACGGCTTTTTCTCCGCATTGCCGGAGAGTAACTCACCAAAGGCAAAAAAGGTGCACTTTTGATATCGATGACCACAGCAATCTGGGATGAGAGAGGCTCTGGTGCATTTTCTCGTTCTCGTTGTTTTGTAAGGTCTCTCGTCAACTTACGAGCAGTTTCCAAAACATAGATAAGCAATGGCTTAATGTTGTCAAGCAGGCTTCCTTGACTGAATTTGGGGAACTGACGTAGTCGCACGAAAGCGATGGGTCGATTAAGCTTGTCGTAGTTTCGAAAGAACACAAGCCCACTTCCTAAAAGCTCATCTGGTAGACTATCAAAGCGTATGGAGTCGACTTTTTCTTTTAAGCGCCATTGTATTGTTGCCAACATAAGGGCCAGTGCGGTCGGTACTATAAATTCACAATGCTTCAAGAATCGAAAGAGGGTGACTATGCCGAATGATAGTATTGATTAACACCTTTAACATTATAATCCACATTTTTATACTGGAAAAGAGCGTACCTCTATCGTTAATGTATTCATGAACTGCCGAGACTTGAGTGGAATCCAGTTTTTGATCTTGTGCTAGTAGTGGTAGCTCACGATGTAGTGCAGCGTTCAGGCTATCGAGAGCGTCGATATGACTGTAGTAGTCTTCGTTGAGAGCCCGGGATTTTGCTTGGAGTATGTTCATTGTGAATGCTCAAGGTTCATTATATTTGCATTATGTTGCTGGTTAAAAATCGAGAAATTTGCGGGTTCAGAAATCCCCTTTCCTCTCTGACGAATTTCTTAAAAAGGCACTTGAACTAGTTCCATCAAATTTGTGTATGTACAAATTGGTTGTATTTGCAACTGCAAAAACTTGGGCAATGCTAAATACACCTTGCTTGCTTCCATTGAATTGAGACTGTGTGTAAATTGAACGGTCTGATTCTACTGTTTTAGCCTCTTCAACTCCAATCACGCCACCAGATCAGTGCTAGTTCATCCACAAGGTAGGTGCGGGCCGAAAATTTCTGATCGATCTCATGACCATGCTTTTGCGTCCCAAACTCTGCTGACAACAAACATCTGACCGAGTGTCACAAACAGGAGCGTCAAATAAGCTACTCTCCAATGATTAGACAATGTAGCTTCTGCTCGACTAACATCAGCACTAGCTGGATAAAAACATGGTACTATATACGTCATTTTGACATGGTGGTTTAGAAGTTTAACAATCCAGTTGTTTATATGTATAATAGCATAATTATTGACTTTCAACTAGAAAAGTAAATAGCGTCAAAAATAATCCAGCACCGCATATGAGGTGTAAAACTGCTCAAGCAGTCGATTATGAAGGAAGGAGTAATATCAAATGTCTAGGTTTGCTGGAAAACAAAATTGTAAAAAGATAAATTAACAGTGCATCTAGCATCCTGTACAGGGTGCCCAGCACTCGGCAATAAGAGTCTCATTGAGAGGAAATAAGGATTGCGAAGGGGTATAAAGGAATGACTGTGGATATCAAATCGTTGCATGTAGTAAATGAGGGGTGGAACAGAGATCAGTCTAGACAGAGCAAAAATGAACGGCAAAATCAAAGATTGAGAATATAAACAGATTAATATTTAACAGTGAGCATTGGCCATGGTACCGTTTCAGCAGCTGACAAAAAGATTGACAGTGTTGCCGTTTCCACAGGCTTCAATACCCATTTGAACGTCTTCGTCCGAGTTGATGGTGATGTAATCGCCTTCTTCATCTTGATACTTTAGTCTCAAAGATTCAGCTGAAGTGGACAGACGATGCGATCCTATTTTTCGAGCTACTCTGTTGAGCAGATCGGTATACTTGATTTGTGATTCAACGCGAATGACATAAATGCCATCCGGATAATTGAGCTTGATTTTGATTTGGTTGCTAGTTACATCGCCGCTGAAGGGCGGGGGTCTGACAAATGGAAGGCCATAAACATCATGGTCTTTCATTTGGCCCCAAGAATTTCGACTCTTGTGCACGTCAGGACTGCTCTTCGACCGTGAACGCATTTGAATACTGTGAAGTGGACCGTATGGACTGGACTTTTTGACACCAGTGGGTGTTTGCGACTGTGTACGACCAATTGGAATAGTTGCATAAGATCTGTTTTCATCGGTGGGAGTCGGTAACTCATCTCCAGTCATAAACTTGGCAACGGTATCAGTGAGCTGAATATCCACACCACGACGTTGCCACACGTTGATAGTACTATTGCTGCCAGAAGAAGCTCTAGCAGAAGACGTAGGTGATGAGGGCATTGATGGGGGTGGTGATGCAGGATATCGGTTGTAGTCTGTTTGACTGGTTGGAGTGGACGCGCTAGAGGATGAATAGTTGGATCGCGGAAGCGGCGGCAACGTCATACCTGGAGTGGTATTATAATGGCGCATAGGTACGGAGCCAGGAACTCCAGCCATACCTCCAGTGGCACGATGTTTACTGGCATAGTATTTTGCTTGCTCTGCTTCGTTGTTTATCGAACCACTGCGTGCTCTATACTGTCTATCGGTATTCTCATCACCATCACAGTCATAATCTTCTTCGTCATCATTTTCATCGATACCGGGTTCATCATCTTCATCATTAGATCCAGGCACAGTATTGATAGGGTTGCCATTTGCCGATAGTTGCTGCCAATTGATTGAATATTGTTTGATATCAAACTCACTTTCGGCTGTTTGTCGCTTGTTGGTCTCTCCCAGCAAGTTATTCAAAGTCGATTCCCAACGTTGCAAGTCTTCTTCGTTGCGACATTTCAAAGAAAACGACTCCACATCATTGTTTTGCCAATAGATTTTGAGCGAGTAAACTCCATCGCCACTCGTGTTGACAACTTTGATAATGAAGGAAACAAAAATCTTGCCTTTTAGCAGCAAACTTGCTCTTCTTTTTTTCTTGTGGATACCAATAGAGTTCGTCTTGGGCAGCCGGCTCTTAGCTCCTTCTTTCATTTCTTTGCAGATGATCAAAATCTTATCAAAAAGGTAGACTAGTAACTCTTTTTCAGCATCGTTGCTGGACATGATAAATTTGCCATCCAGCAACAATTTTCCAAATTGATCAACTGAAAGGCCCCGCCAGTCGTCCACTCGCTGCTTTAGAACCTCTAAACATTTCTGATTTTCAATTCGGCGGCTAACTTCGTTGACACGACTTGCTGCTCTAGATATGGCTTCATAACCTTCCTTTGTTTCTTCATAATATGGCCAGCTGACGTTTGTTTCTTCGATTAATTTTTGCATCAACAATGGATATTTACACAATCGCTGTACCGGCTTGATCAACAGCGACTGGAGTTCATAGGTAGGATTAGCAATATCCACAAGCTTTTGAAGTTTTGGTGTTTCTTGTATGACCAAATCTAATGCCATGGGATAATTGGCGCAGAAAACATCGTAAACAGAAGACACGGTTTCCATCTGTATGAAAAGTTGTCCGAATCTTTGCGTGGCTGGTGGCTGTTCCGCAATCTCCTCTATCTTGATCAAAAACTTTCTCTGAAAATCAACCAGAGCATTCAAGTTTGAAAAAAGATAATGGATGGTATCTGGGGGCAGAATCTTTTGTGTTTGAATCTCACGCATGTAGTCCTACAAAATAATAAGAGATAAACATCAGCCACTGTATGTTTTGGAGGCAAATTTACACAACTAGTGTTCAACCTGTAATGCTTCCATATCTTGCACGAATTTTCTTTCGGTCTCCACAAGCTCATTGACAATCTTTCCTCTAATATCTTTTGGTGCGCCTGGATCGGATGCGCGCTTCAAGCTGGGGACTTTGATGATATTTTCTGCTTGCATCATGTCTAGTATTTTACTGACAGTATGAACCACCTTTAGAAAGTATTGATTAGGTAAATTGGAATGCCAATAAATTTTCAAAATTAATGTTTCCTTCTGCGGTGTACCTTAACAAACCCATTTGTATCGTCTTGGGTGAGGTCACATATTGTGAAAAGATCGTCATCTGAAAAATGTAGTTCTTTTTGGCATCCAACAATGAAGTGATAAACATTTGCTTTACAAGCATTGGCGGAGGTAAGAGAAGCATCTTCGTTGACTTTTACAGGTGTGTGCGGGCGAAGCGTGTTGAACAAAAAGCACAGGCTTGACCCCTTTCGACATATGTTCCATAGTTTGGAGACGGGATCAACGGTAGCAGTCGGTGAGGGAACAGTAAGTGAAGTCGGAGTAGAAACATCCTGGATCTCATAATAATCGAAGCCAGGAATGCAAGCTAGTTTATCCAAAACTGTCAAACATGTGTGATATAGTGAGACTGGTTTGTTGGAATGTATGGACGATGGGGTTGGTAGATCGATCTGTTGAGCCATGATGAGGCTCTAATAGACGAAAATCAACAACGAA
Source organism: Umbelopsis sp. M5902 (assembly GCA_037039815.1). Taxonomy (NCBI): domain Eukaryota; kingdom Fungi; phylum Mucoromycota; class Umbelopsidomycetes; order Umbelopsidales; family Umbelopsidaceae; genus Umbelopsis; species Umbelopsis sp. M5902. Next base: position 990,558 of record JAXQGL010000051.1, read on the forward strand.
AAGGAAAGAGAATCTGATAGATAGATAGGGAAAAGAAGAGGAAAGAGAGTTGAAGGGATTGGTTAGTTGGTTGGCTGGTTGGGTTGGTTGTAATAAGGAGCTTGGATTGGGTGACATTAGAGCCATATAATAATAGAGCAATTGTCCAAGGGGTCAACATAGAAAACTGTTGATTGGGAATGCTTGTTTTGGACTATGATCGCCAACCTCACGTGTTTTTGAGCGGTCTGGCCTCTGAAAGCCTTTCACCCCTTTAGAAACCTCCTTTTGCCATCCATCAGCTTTGTGAAAAGGAGATCGTAATCTGTTGTCACATTTAATTATCGGCTCCATGTTATATCTGCGTGTATTTAATATACAGCTTTGTTTGAATTTCACTAGCCACGTTTCCGTGTCCGAGAAATTTGCAGATGTCCTGACAACAGTAAGAACGTTACATGACCTGCGATAATCTGCAAGAAGAGTCAAACTAGGATGAAAAACAAAATTCAAACTTTCTGGCTAACGCGTTTAGCCATATCCCCTCTCCTTAATTATCAATTGGTACAAACACTTCGTTAGCTTCAATGCTCTAATCGTCTGTTACTGCCATATCTTAGTTGCACGTGTTCAACATGAGTAGATAGAGTTGAAACAGGCATGCTGCACATTTGTGATATAATGGTAAATCCACTTACGTATTGGTTAGCAAAGGACAATGTCGGTCAGGGCAGAATAAGATTGACAGAACCACCAGATCAGTTAGAACATGCTGAATTAAATTTCTCTATATATCATTGGGCAGTGGTATTATGTTCAAAAAAACTCTCCTTCTAGCTTTTCCTTTAACTCCTTTAGAAATCATTTTGCAGTATCAAGTAGGCATGCCCAGCATCAACACTGTGAACACAAAATTCACATTCAAACTCCTACCTTCCATGCAAACATTTGGTCCATACATTATCTGTACCCTAATATGTTTCTACCAGTAAATTTGTAAGAGCCACGAATATTATGTGTATGACAGGTCAACAGGTTTTTTTTTTATTTTCTCTGATTAAAATACCAAAGTTTTAGTTGCTCCAATAACAGATGTAAAGTTTGTGCTTTTTTGATGATGGCAAAACATGAAACGAAAAGAAAAAAAAAAAAAAGAACTACCCAGTGGTAGTTTAGTTTGAGAGAGCGTCCCAAATGTTGAAAACATTGGGAAAAAACGGATATAGGAGAGGACTATCGCAATTGGCTCTCTCAGTAAGGGCGGTAATTGTGATGGTTGCGGTTGCTTTGTGAAGCATAAACAGCACCGCCGCCACCGCTGTTGCTGTTTCCGCGAGAGTTGCGGTCATTGCCGGATGAGTAGGACGAAGAGGAAGAACGAGGATCTCTTCTCGGATCTCTGGAGTGGTTGCCACGGCCACCATCGTTGTATCGATCGTTTTGACCACTGCTACTATATTGATCACCACCACTGCCTCTGTCTTGATCACTATAGTCATTTCCACCATCATTTCCTTCTTCATATGAATCATCTTGATAGCTTCCTTGATCATAATTAGATTGCTGCTGTTGCTGTTGTTGATAATAGCCCATATATCGATTGTAATATGCTGCAGCAGCCGCAGCCATCATTTGATAATTTTGTGGGTAGTTACCACCACCACCATAGTAGTTGCCGTACATGCCACCATTATTACCACCAGCACCACCATACCATCCGCCACGGCCACCTTGGTTTCCACCAGCCATAGAGTTTGCTGCTCCAGCATAACGACTGCCACCTTGCTTGCCATACATATTGAAGTAAGGGTTCACAGCAACGCCATGAGAATCACCACCCTGAGATTGTTGTTGTTGACGATGCTTCGGCATAGCTTTCTTAACCTCAACTGGCTTTCCTCTCATAGCTAATCCGGTCATATGTAAAGCATTATCAACACCTTGAGAACTTTCAAAAGTGACAAATCCAAAACCGCGAGGTCGACCAGTGGCGCGGTCAGTCATTAATGTGACATCTATTACTTTTCCAAATTGACTAAAGTAATCTCTGAATTCTTCTTCATCTACATCTTGATGAATACCGCCAACAAAAATCTTTTCCGTTTTATCTTGCTCATCGCGAGGTATAGCTCTTTTGGGATCAATCTACTAAAGCATTAGCGAAACGAACCATATGTTATTGAAGTAACATCATCAATCTTACATTCTTTCCGTCTAATTGATGTGGTCTGGATGCCACATCGTCAACGACACGCGAATCAGCAAAAGTAAGGAACGCGAATCCACGAGACTTTCCGGTAGCCGAATCTCGCATGACCACGCAGTCTAAGACTTCGCCGAATTTCGAAAAGTAATCTCGCAATCGTTCTATAAACAAAATTATGGAGGAAGGGATTACTCTACTGGTACCAAAAATGGAGGTTGCAGGCTTCTCCTACTATTTTCGTTTCTGGTCTAAATATCATAATGACATGAACAGGCCCTCTCATGCCCGTCCTTTGTAGCTTCATCCGCGGACAATTTTGCCTTCCAACACCGTATACATCTTGCACCAAATAAAAACTTCTCGAACTATAACTGCTTACCATCTGTAGTTTCCCAATTTAGGCCTCCAACGAACATTTTTCTGATCAATTAAGATACGACACAACGGCACAATTAAGTGACAATGGTAAAAAAAAAAGGTTGTGTAAGTTCAAACTTGTTTTTTGACAGCTAGATCATTATACCATATCCAGATAGTAGTAGCTATTTTGGAGTTGCATAGATTTGCTGCTGCACGCTTGTGCTAGACTAATTGTAGGACTATTTTTGCTATCATACAATCTAATACTGTCGACTCTTTTTGGCAGAGACATAGTCCATGCAAAAGCAGCCTTCTTTCCTTGTAGATACTATCCGAACATGATTCACTGGTATATACAAAATGCCTAACTACTTACCCTTCATCTTGATTGGCTGCACTGGCGACAGACGGATGAGATTCGTGTTCCTCCTGACCCTCGACTGATTGGTTGGATTGATCTTGGTCATGCGTTTGATCATGCGTTTGATCATATTGTCTCTGCTGCTGTGAATCTCTGGTATTATCTGATTCGCCACCATAGTATTGCTGTTGCTGATCATAGGTGGGATTGTTATCACTTTTCTCTTGTTGCGATTGGCCCTCTGCCTTGTTTGACTGATTGGAATATAGAGTCGCTTTCTCCGGGTCGTAGGACTGTGAGTTGTCCTGATCATCGCCATATATATCCTGATTGCCGTAATAGCTATCGTTGTTACCACCACTCACACCATATAACTCGTCGTACTCGTCCATACTATGATTTCAAGAAGAACGAGACCTAACTTTCCCAAGGTCGACTGAACAAAACATTACCTTGTGCGGAATTTCAACTCGCATCACGTGATATTCTTGAGTTTAATGTCACCTTGCTTAGCCTGTAAAGCAGGCTAATTGGTTAAGGCCAAATCTGGCTTTTATGACCTTATTGCTGCACCCCTTTTCACTGAACTTTGATTCCTCTTTTGCAGATTTCAAACTTTTAAGCACATCTTGTTTGTTCCATCTAAGATAATGTATCTATCACGGTCGTAAACTAGCAAAAGTCCGTACTTGTATAAAGCTTTTGATGCCAATCCCTCTACAATCAACAAATGAGCAGAGAATATTTTTATAACTGCAGATAGAGCATTTATGATGCCATCACAATAGAAACTTCTATGCATGTGTCACATAGAGCTTAACGTATTTAAATGATACTTTGTAACGCCTGAAACTAAATCCTGGGATTAAAAAAACTACACGGCGAAGGAACCTCGGTAATGCTGTCAAGGATGGATTGGAATACAGCTCTGAAAAAATCAAAGACCATGTGCCTATATTTTCCACTTATGAATGGCTGCCTCTCAATTTTGTCATAGGTGATGGTTGCACACTTTGGTTGCACACATATAACAAGAACCATATACTTGATTGGAACATTTTGTAGCTGGTTGCAACTAACTTTTTAAATTTTATGATTTGCGGTTGTCGCGTCCAAGTCTGTGTCAACTAAGAAACAGATCGAGATGGATGCGTACTTACTGTTGTTTTCATTCAATATTTTGATTCTAGTTTGACGTGCATTGGGGCAGCTAAATTTAGCCCTTACAAATGGAAGTCGCCTATATGCGATAAAGTTTCATGCATATAGACAACAAAACATTTAATATGTTTGGAGACCTTCCCAGAAATTGTGATTGCCAAAGGTTGATTGTCAGTATGCATTGATGTTTCCAAAAGTATTATTTTTCATCGGTAATTCTATCGCTCAAGCTCGAGCGCCAATTGATAACAGTTTGGAAGAATTGCTTTCTGAAAAATGATTGGAGTGATTTACAGACTTTGTCGCACAGCAATGTTGTACGATCAATTGTGGAACGATGTGTATGGATGATGATATCCTACTTGTGCTTTCAAAAACCCGCTATATACTTTGTTTTACTCTCTCATATTTCAGTCCATGATGCTTCATAAACCTACCTACGTCGTAAGCTTACTCATATTGCTAGTTTTTCTGATCACCTCTGTAGATGGTACAGCAATGTCTCTGGAAGTAGCTCCTACTATTATCAAGCTTGATTTTGTCGGTGCACTTGCTGTCATTGTGTCGGCAATTAGCATTGAGAACATGTTAGAAGGCTTCCTCAGTCACCGAGGAAGATGGAGGTGTGCAATGACTGGTCCTGGTTACTTGCAGCCAGGGCTTGCCATTGCAGTTGATGTATTCAAACATATCTTCACCTTGCAAGTCTGCGATGCGGTAAACTTTCCCTTCAGATTGATTGAGAAGATTGACACCGCATCATATATGTTACCGGCTCAAAAACCCCAACCGCTCGAAAGTGGGTATTTGGCTACAGTATTGGCTCGTCACAATACATCCACTTCGTCTGACTGGAGTGACCAGCGCACGCAAGCAATGATATGCTGGCTCAGCACGGAGCACTTGACCGAAAAACCTGGTTATCATGGAAGTGTTTGGAGCAACTTTCAACTTTGGCTAGTATCTATGACGGCAACAGCAGCACCCTTGGCAGTTGCCATTTGGCAAGATGACTGGTGGATGCGAGTATTTGGAGCATTGCTCGTTCTGGATGCAATGCTACGAACAGCATATGCTATGAAAGCCGACATGACTTACTACATCAAACTTTCTGTAGAAAACCAGATTGAGAACCAACGAACAAAAAGCAGTAGGGGTGAGAACCCACAGCCAAAAACCATCAAGGGCAAGGAGAAGGCCATAGATTCAAAGAGCAATGAGTTTCAAGATACGGCCAATGATCCTGAACGCAGCAAGAAGACAACCGTGGCTCGTTACGGAGACGGAATGTGTCTTATCAGCGGCTCTACGGATGTGGTCAAAGCAGCCTGCCGTAGCAGAATTGTTGCCAAAGTTGTGCCTCGTTTCTTAGCAGTCGCATATGCAGGTAGTAGCATACTTCAGCTGCTTGCCAATATCATTGCTGTACCGAATGGCGGCGCCTATGCGCAATTGGCATATCTCGGTACTATCAGTGTTTGCTTTCTGTTGCAGGTTTTTTGTCATCGTCTCAGGACTAGAGTGGGTCCTGATCAACATAAAGTGGTCTGTTCGGTGTTGGGAACAAAAGTGGAGGCTGTAGCTTACATGGCATTCCTAATTATTGATGAAGAAGACTGCGACGTATTCCAAGGTCTCGGGCTGATAAATGCCGATGATATAACGGATCAAAGATTAAATAAAGGTAAAAAAAAAAAAAAAAAAACTGAAGATGCTGCTGGTGATGTCAAGGAGATTAATAAGCTACAGGTCCCGCTGGCGGGTCTCAAGGAGATCAAGAAGCTACAGGTACTGATGGCGGCGCTCAACGATCTCAACAAGCTACAAGTACCACTAGCGAATCTCAAAGATATCAACAGGCTATAGGTACTGCTAGCGGATCTCAAGGATATCAACAGGCTATAGGTACTGCTGGTGGGTCTCAAGGAAATCAAGAATCTACAGGTACTGATGTCGGCGCTCAAAGAGATCAAAAAGCTACAGGTACCGCTAGCGCATCTCAAGGAGATAAACAAGCTATAACTGCTGCTGACGGGTCTCGAGGAGATCAACAAGCTACAGGTACTGCTGGCAACACTTCAAGGGAAGATAACTACAGGAAGTGGTGGGTGGAACTGCAAGTAGAATTAAGGCAAAGATGCAAGGACAAAGAGAAGGGCCAGTTTCTCCAGCTACCTGAGAGCTTTGATGAAAAAGTTTGGAGTGGCCATAGCTCGACTGATAGTTGGCAATCACTTGACCGTGGAGTTCTCCGTGCGCGTAGCCACTGGGAAGATCCTTCTATTGGTGGCTCAGCACAATCTAGGTTCTCAAGTATATGGAGAACAAAGAGGTTTGAAAGAACTGGACTTTTTTGAATGCAGTAAGGAATTTATATGTTCAGTAATCTTCGCTGTAAATTAGCCCATCAATTGCAATTGAAGGATTGATATTGCACGTATTTAACGCATTATTTTATCAGATTTAACTTTTATGATTTTTATATTTGTTATATTGTTAGTTGCAACACAGATATCATCTGAATCTACTATATTTTAGACTTATGATAAAGCTCATTGTATACTGCCAAACGGACTCCCGAACGGACTACCGAACGACAAGCAATTAAAGTGTTAAGAAATTGCCGAAAAAAGAAACACGTGCGGCGGCCATTTATGTACAATTTGTCAGAAATGACTTCTGGCTGACGTATTGACTCTTCTTAACCTTCAACATGTCTAACCCTGCAACATATGTTTTCAACCACACTATGATCCGTGTAAAGGATCCTCAAGCCTCGCTTAAATTCTACCAAGATGTTCTTGGAATGAAGTATGTCACGCTTTCTTATTGAATATTGAAATAATTATTGCATTAATTTCTCGTATATAACTTTACTTCTGCAAGGCTTATCACCAAGTCCGTGAACGAAGCTGGGAACTTTACGTTGTATTTCCTCGCGTACGTTGACAAAGTGCCAGAAAGCGAAGAAGAGAAAAAGAAGCTTGCCTTCAGCATTCCTGGTGTTTTGGAATTGACCCAGTAAGCCTTTGGACTTTGTAAGTCTTTTTCTCGAGCACTAGCTAACTTTTTGAGCTCAGCAACCATGGCACGGAATCCGACCCTCAATTCCAAGGCTACGCCAGTGGCAACAAGGAACCGGGAAAAGGATTTGGGCACATCTGTGTCTCTGTAGATAACATTGAAAAAGCTTGCGAACGTTTTGAGCAAGAAGGTGTCACCTTTGTAAAGAAGTTGAAGGATGGAAAAATGCACAACATTGCCTTCATTGCTGATCCCGATGGTTACTGGGTTGAAATTGTAACAAATCCTGTCTATGGAAGTGGACCCATTTAACTAGACTGTACTGACGGTGTGTAAAAAGTAGAAAGATATGAGTGAAGCAGGTCGAAGTGTCAAAATTTGGATAAATCAATGTGAACTTGTGATATGAGATATCGACAATAAAACGGCGATCAAGTGCAAATATATATGATTTTTTATTTTGTACATTTGGAAAACATTTTCAATTATCCTAGTAGCAGCTCGTATATTATAACCAGGATGTTGATGCCAATCAGTGGTACTAGGGTCAAGTGTAAGTAAGATAAACTTGTGACATCCTTGCAGAAATATTCAAACTTACTTCTAAGTAAAGTGCGCACTGCAGATATAAGATTCACCAGTTTATATTTAATTGACTGTCCTTGATCTCCAAACCCAGGTTCTTGTTGTGCGCTCCAGCCAACTACAGTGGATGGGACAAGTCAGTACATTGTGTCAAATAATTATGATCAGTGGTGATGCATACTTCTGCCCAGAAATCTCTCTTCACTTAAAATGGCGATGGCATTAATAAATAAAAGCAGCACATAAAGCAACTGGCCTAATCCTAGTGCCATTATTTAGGTCCTGAGCGAGGTCGAAGTATTTATGCTAATGCAGGGCTTGGTGACCATGAATATTGCACTTTGAATTGTATGTACGTGGCACTGGTCACGTGCCTTTAGACAATCCTTCCTTCGGGGGTCGATTACTGATTTTCGTGTTCGATAATACTGCGCACAGAAATGTTAGTTTTTTATTGAGTAAAAAAACAAGAAAGAGAAAGAGAGTGAATTATCAGTCTTTTTTTTCAATAGCTGTAACTGTATCATGATATCTGGGACATAGCTGTGTATATTACAGCAATATTATTGATGGATTTGTATTTTATGTCTGTTGAATTCTGGTGGTCTTCCAGCCACCATCCAGATATTCAAAGCAATTGATAGCATATTCTTGGCAGAATTTTATCTCGCTACCAAAGTTTGGAACCTGTTTTGCATTCTTGCACTCTTTGGTTGCGAGTATGCAAAGTTGACTCAAGTGTATGTGTGAGTGACAACTATCACATATCCTGGAAGTCTTGTACTCGTTACATCTGATTGCATTAAGGCGCCTTCCCTTTCTCATTGTTGACGGCGATTCACAGCACTCTTGTCACACCACATCGGTTACCCTTCAGCTTCATGCTATCTTTGCCAAATATAACGTCCCTACAGATAACCCTTGGGACTCTATCTTTGCCTCCTTGGTATTGGTATTTCATTAAACGCAATCTGCTTTGTTCTAATAACAGTAAGTCTTCGAGAAAAGGCAAAACATCAAAAGCATCAGTGCTCGATCTGTTACTTATTGTGATGTTTCTTCATATTGGTATTTGTAGACATACATCTAGTTTCTTTCCCCCCAGTTTGTCATGTAATAGCTTAATTTATTTTACTTTTCACGTTTTAATCTCTTCTTTACCGAAAGATCTATTTTCGGCAGGTAGGCACGCTTATTTACAAGGCAAACATCTGACCATTGGCATTGATTACCTGACAGATTGATAACCTGATTATATCGTACCATCACATTTTCTATCCTTGAACTGCCTCTCATAAGCAATTACTACATACTGAATCATGTGAAAATAGATGTAAATGTGCATGTACATTGAGTGTCTCCAAGAAGCTGTCACCTTGCCTAGTTTGTCTATAGTATACATTCACTAGCATACGATACCATTACTGGTAATAACAGATTGAAAGTTGAGACAATATGATTCAAATTTACTGAATCAGCAACTTTATGTACTATGTTCTCACTTCATTAAGCCTGATATCAAGTTCAAGGTTAGGAATTGTCCGCGAGATTGCGTAGAATGAATTTTATACTAAGTCTCCGTGAGGAAGTTCCTTATGGACGCAATTGCCGTCAGTATTGCTTCTCTGTCTCTAATATTACAGATATCGTATGCAGTCAAGTGTACACCATCGACTACAGGTGGATGTCTTTGCATCGCCTCCCAACTTGAGCAATATGCATTTTGTCTGAATTTTGCAGCACAGCATTTATCAGCTGCAGCCTTATAAAAAGTGAATTGCGTTCCTACCACTCGAATCACATACACATGGAAAGGATATCTAACGTCCTTATAATTCTTGCAACTTTTTTCAAAGATGCCCCGGGTTGCCCAAAACACTTTTTCCTCCTCCCAATGATTAGAGTAATCAGCATTGACTGTGGCAGAGCCCTCCAACACCAGAAGCTGCTTATGACTTAAGCCAAATACCTTGATTGATGGATAACCTTGAAGACTAAAAATAGAGCTTTCAGAGTATTGCCATGCCCACCATAAGGAGCATGGATAGTCGTCAAATTTTAATATGCGCAAAAATGTGTCCATAAAGCCATCGACATTTTGATGTCCCATGAGATGGATATGATGTACTTCTTGAATTTTCGCTATTAGCGATTTTACATTGTTTGGAGCTTCTAACTCATCCATATTCACAGTGGTTAGCCAGTCACCGGTTGTCCATTGCGGGAGCAGCAGGTCTTCAAAGATTGTTGCCGGTAATAACTCTTCAAACATATCTCTGAATGAACAATCAACCATTTCTTCCCAATTTTGAAAGGGGGTTCCTTTTATGTGATAGCTTGGTGTATTGAGCTTCTCAAGCTCACACTGCTCAGCATTATTCAGTGTATTGCAACTCATTACTATAATTAATACGACCGATTGATTTTATGCTGGGTTTTGTTTGTTGTATTTGCTATGTCAATGAAACTTGCGAGTTCGAGATATAAGTAAAGCGTAAATTGCATAAATACAAGGACTTTTCGTCATTATTATGTTCAGCCTTCAAGATGACTTCCTATTTGTCAAAATTTGCTTCGGTGGAGAATCAAGTTGCTATACTGGACCAGTAAATACCAAAGTTCGAATGAACGATCTATCATTTTTTTCATGATTAAGATAATACGTTTCAAAATTTTCTCTCGCTCGTTTTTGGAACAAAAGTCTGATGATGCTTTTGAGACAACAAGAGTTGTTCGCGGATCCTTTAGACTTCTTCGGGAAAGTCAAAGTCATTAATGTTCTTTTGAGAGCTATGAACTTTTAGAGTCTTTCACTGAGAAGGGAGTAAGCTTTTACATTCTTTTAGTACGCTCAGATTTGCAAATATATATTGCATTGAGCATTTTACGTATGTGATCCCAAGCAGGGCAGCCATCTTTCGTTGTGTCCAGCATCTCGCTAATATGGGTTCAGCGTTCTCATGTTAACCAATAGTTGAATGATTTAACCCACACTGCCTACTCTAGTGATATACCTGCTTCATGCCATCTCTGATATCTTTAATGCACAATGCAAGCATTGCGGAGTTGAATATATGGCTCAGTGCTTGCCTTGTCATTGTACTATCATCAGTTTTTGCAACTTGCTATCAAAAAAACCCTATTCATGCAATGATACAGTTCCAGAGGTGTTTATAATGATTCAATAATATTATGAATTCAATTTATGCTCAACTGCTTTCATATAGCAGGGCTGTGTATTGTACCATGTTTACAACATACCAACAAAGAAGATTTTTAAACGATATCTTTGGTTAAATTACAGAATTCACGACTAACTGTTCTCCTTTGCTAATCACTACAGATATATATGCTAATGTTTCAATGCTAAAACGACATGGTCTTTGTATATTTACATTACAATTTCGCAAAGCAAGCTGCTCTTAAAATTATCATGACACAGTATATAGTGCAGACTAGATGCAGCTTCACGGAACAACGTATCAAGTATTCGATATGACATGGCACTGTTCACCACTCTAATCATGCCAAGAAAATGGACTAGAGGTGATTCAGATGACTGTTTTTATGAGTCTCTGACATCAGTAATCCGCTAAGCAAAAGACAGTTCTTTGTATGGATTTTCGCAGCTAGCTACTAACTATCGATACGCCTACTTAAATCTCCAACAACCATTGCTTGATTGAAGCAATACATTCCAATATCAAACTCCTTTCGTTTAAGTCGCAAAAGTCGTATGATGGTAGCTCGTAACTACCCATGGGATGTCTTTGCATGATCATTGAGTGCTCGGTTGGGAAGCCACATGCAGTTTCTTTGATGTAATCTTCCTCGAACGAAGCCTTGTAAAAGGTGAACCGCGTACCGAGCACCATCATAGCGTAGACATCAATGGGAAAGCTAACAATTTCGTATTTCTGAACAGCGTTGTGGACTGCGATAAACATCTCTATCGCTATTTGATATTGTCTCATGTTTTCTCCTTCCCCAGCCTCGATCACAATGAATCTCTTATGGGTCGGCGACAGTACTTCCATTTTAGGTCCGGCCGGGGCAGGTGGACAGTTTCTGATCTCTACGTTATCAAATAGCGTTGTGTAAGGATCATACCGTCGATAGACCAGCAAAGGATAGTCGTCGAACTTTAGTATGTGCAGAAGTGTATCTATGAACCACTGATCTGGCTCTATTTTATATGCCAGCGTTCTGAGATTATCCGGCACTTTCGAATCATCAACAACCATGGCAGGTAAATTCTTGTCCGTTTGCCTCCAATATAACAGCAAACTTTCAAATTCCTGTGATAGAGGTACGTTTGAAAATATTGTCCGCCTTGTAGAGCCTTCCAACCTGAGCCTGAGCAAATTCAATACATCGATATATTGCCAATACTCTCCCGTACTAATATTTTTTGGCGATGGCTATCATCAGAGGAACAACCCATTTTTGTTGTTATTTATCTCGGATATATATTATGCGTAAAGCTTATATAGGAGTTACAATGCATAATCAATTATGAATCATGTTCGTATCACTTGCCATCCATTCGTATTCATTTACATCAAGTGTCTATACTAAGCAACCGGCAAGTAAATGGTGTTAAGAGAATATTATTAATGATTTATTATAGCATACAGCCAAACGAAATCGACTCTCTGTCCCTAAAGCTAGCCTATATGTGACTTTGTTGCTGACTGTATGTAATTCGAGATATTGCTTCACACATACTTTCTTCATAGATTGTTACTTTGGTCAAATATGACTGTATCAGAACCGAAGGATAGTCCCTTTCCTGCCATTGCTATCTGTCTTTACACTGGCGGCTGCTTTTTGGAAAAAGAACAGCCTTGAAGAGGAACAAGTACCAATACATCAAAAGCTCAAGCTGAATCCAAAAGAGCCTCCAAATGTACAATTCTACGTCTCTTTGCGGCTGTGAGTTTTTATTTTTAGTACTATGTTTAACGCTTTTTTGGGCTAATCATTTGAATCCTTGTGAAAAATTGATAGATTGCCAACATACCTGTTGATATTTCGTTTCTGCCACCCATATTACGGAAGTCAAGTACACTGAAAATATCTATACCAGTATGGATAGTCATTAAATCTTTAAATACGCAAAATGCATCCATGAAGCTAACAACCTTTTTTTGGTCATTATTATATTCAGCCAACTGAATGGCTTAACATCGTAGAAAGTTTCGAAAAAATTCAAGTTAATGTACGTGACAGTTGAACAATAAAGGTTAAATAAGCGATCTATTAATCATTTCTTAACCATTGCTTGATTGAGCTCAGACATTTCAAAATTTGCTTTCGCTCATCTTTCAAACAAAAGTCATATGCTGCCTTTGAGACTCCATTATGTGTTCGCGGATGCTTTTGGACTAGCATTGATTGTTTAGTTGGGAACCGCATTGAGCTTTCTTTGACATATTCCTCCTCAGCCATCGCCTTGTAGAAAGTGAAAAATGATCTGCGAACACGGACAGCATACACAACTATAGGGAAACTAATATCATTGCGATTGTGAGCGATATCGTGAACAGCGATGAACAGCTCTCTTAGCACCTGATCCTCTCTGTGGTTGCCGCATTCATACACCGAGCTGTCTTGTGCCATTGCCATACCATCGATTATGATGAATCTCTTTTGATTGCGAGAAAGTGTCTCAATTTGCGGGTGTGCCAATGTGTTGGAGATTGACATGAGATCTACATTTGTAATTGGCTTTGTAAAAGGTTTATATTGATGCAAAATACACCGGTCATCGTCGAATTTTAGTATGTTAAGGAGCGTTTTCATGTACCCATCATGATAACCGAATAGATTGGACCGACGGTAATACACCGTTTGTAGTAAATTGCATAACAAGACTTTCACATCTTCAGGAAAGTCAAAGTCATCAATTAGCTTTGGTTTGCCTCCAAAATTTACTGTCTTCCACTGAGGAAGGAGTAAGCCTTTAAATTCTTTTGGTAACCACAAATTTGTAAACATATATTGTATTGAGCATTCTACGCATATGATCCTGAGCAGGGCAGGCATCTTTCGCTGTGTCCAGTATCTCGCTAATCTGAGGTCAGGATTCTCTTGTTGATCAATAGTTGGATAATTTTTAAACCACATTGCCTACTCTTCGATAGATCAGCTTTCATGCGTTCGGTCTCTGACGTCTTTTATACAAAAAGGCATGCATTGCGGAGTTGTAAGCATGGCAAGTGCCTGCCTGTCATTGCACCATGATCAATTATTGCAACTCACTATCAAAAAAAGTATTCATGCAGCCATGCGGTTCCAGTGGTGTTCAGAATGATTCAATAATATTATGAATTCAATTTATGCTCAACTACTTTCATAGAGCAGGGCTGTGTATTGTACCATGTTTACAACAAACCAACAGAGAAGATTTTTGAACGATATATTTGGTTAAATTACAGAATTCACGACTAACTGCTCTCCTTTGCTAATCACTACAGATATATATGCTAATGTTTCAATGCTAAAACGACATGGTCTTTGTATATTTACATT